>CM026401.1:45115830-45193139 GCA_014843695.1 Archivesica marissinica | reverse complement strand
GAGACCGTAGTTGGGTGGCCGTGAGACCGTAGTTGGGTGGCCGTGAGACCGTAGTTGGGTGGCCGTGAGACCGTAGTTGGGTGGCCGTGAGACCGTAGTTGGGTGGCCGTGAGACCGTAGTTGGGTGGCCGTGAGACCGTAGTTAGGTTGTTGAGATAAGTAATCCTTCATCATAGATACAGTAATGCAATGTTTTTGAACTGTCCTATTGAACTGTCCTATTGAACTGTCCTATTGAACTGTCCTATTGAACTGTCCTATTGAACTGTCCTATTGAACTGTCCTATTGAACTGTCCTATTGAACTGTCCTATTGTTCTAATGCACCACAAAGACGTCAACATGGAAACTGCAAAACATCAGTTTAATCTTTACTTATGTCAAAGCTGCGTCTTTTATATACATTTAGGTGGTATGTGGGTTCTCAAAACATCAGTTTAATCTTTACTTATGTCAAAGCTGCGTCTTTTATATACATTTAGATGGCTGCATTCAATATCTGTGCTCAGAAACTGCCAAAAGTTCTCAGACATTTCTGGATGATGATAAACAAGTAAAGCAATGAATATTTTACATTAAAAACAATTCAAGATGGGTCTAGGTTTCAGTGAATTTTTAGCTATACCGTTTGTTGAAATTTTCTGAAAAAGTTGCCTCGACTTATGGGCATGCAAAATACACGTTTTTAGCCCCAAAATACCACCTCGACTTATGAGCGAGGTCGACTTATGGCCGAATATATACGGTACATGCATAGCCTCAATATCATTCCATCCATCCGTCCAGAAACAACAGTGAAGAATTAACTCTCGGTGGCTAAATAGCAGCTAACTACGAAGCGATTCGATTTTTCGGAGAAATCGGCCAAGGAATGTGGTCATGGCAGTCATCTACGTGACTATTCATTCCCATTGACTTCTGTAGCAAAGGTGAAATCAAACATTTGTTCTTGTGTCAAATACCCAGGGATCAGTTTAGAGGGTTGTCTATTTCGTAAATGTTGGCTCATTATAAAGCACTCCTTCTATTCAAATGTTGTATTTAATGGTTGTACTGTGCATTTTAACCCTATTTTGCAGAAAGAACACCATTTAAGGAAGCGATCACGCGCTTTCTCACTTCTCCCAAAAATTCTGACCTAGAATGAACCCGGCCTGGTATATGCAAATTATAATAGAATGTTTGTTTGTCTACTGAATCAATGCTCGGAGAGGTATTTGCGATCACCCTCCACGGTCACTGCTGGATTGATAAGTATCCGATTAGCGCAGTGGTTAGCACGCTAGCTTCTCACCAATGTAACCAACCCCGGTTCAATCCTCGACTGTGAAGTATGTGAGACGGTACTGTGGGTTCCAGAATGGGCAGGTGCGGGTTTTCTCGGCTACCCCGATTTCCTCCCACATGACTAGATACATATATATGCTTTCATCCACGCCATCGAGAGTGATTAATTTTTTCTTTTCAACAACCAACAATGACTTTTATTTAGCAAATCGACATAGAACATGCCTTTGGCTAATGAACTGTAAATAAATAAATATAATACATACATGTACATAATATGAATGAAATTAATTTCTTTCTGCATATGCCTATAAAAATTTACATAATTTAACAATAGGTAGTTTCTATTAGGCATGAGTGTATTAAACTTTCTTAAATTCGACCATGGAATATTTGGTATATATTTATTATGTATATTCGAGTATTGTTGACATGTCATTAATAAATGGTACTCGGTTTCTATTGAATTTGAATTACATTGTTGACATATTCTATTTTGTCTTATCTGAATACCAGTGTGGGGTTTGCAGCTTTCCAGGTGGTATTCTCTAGTTGTTATATTTGTTGATTAATACTATTTTACTATTGGTACTACAGGGTTCATTCTAGATCAGAATGTTTGGGAGAAGTGAGAAAGCGCGTGATCTCTTCCTTAAATGGTGTTCTTTAATCCATTCAACCCCAAGTAACTGACATAGACTGGTGCCTGATATTTTCAGACCAATAAATTAATAAGAAAATTACCTTTGGACCAGTTCATTTATCAAAATGGGTAATTTTATCTAAAAATAGTAATAATTATTACTGGCAAAAAAGTGCAGATCCTGATGAGACGGCTCGTCACGAGCCGGCTCATCTGGATCTACACTTTTCATAAGCCTATTTAGAGGCCTGTGGGGTTGAAAGGGTTAATATACTTCTGCAAAATAGGGTTAAAATGCACAGTACAACCATTAAATACAACATTTGAATAGAAGGAGTGCTTTATAATGGGCCAGTGTATCTTACTAGACAAAATTTTGTTTGAAAATCGTTAAAATGCACAGTACAACCATTAAATACAACATTTGAATAGAAGGAGTGCTTTATAATGGGCCAGTGTATCTTACTAGACAAAATTTTGTTTGAAAATCAAAAACCAAAAAATATTATTTTCTTAGGGAGAAGTGGGCCCCCAGAGGGCGAAGTCAGGGTCCCTAGGGCGACACTTTCGCCCACTAAACTGATCCCTGGTACTATACCGTGGTGCGTATTGTGGTACAAACTTGTGTATTGCAATATACCTCGGTACGGTTTTGAAGTGCAATGCCCACCCCTATCGCATGCTGGGTAAAATAAAGGCTACAAATAGTTCAAATAAATTGTAGTAGACAATTCATTAATATGTTTTTCTTATTTGCAAATGAAATCAATGGAAATATTTCATGGAATTTCATTAGATTTATGTCGTTACGACACAATTCTAATGAAACTGCAGGACATATTAATTTTGTCTGTTACATGTATGTTCACCGATATCGTGCTAAGAGTTAATACAACGATGAACATCAATAATTGAATTGAAACTTAAGACTCGCCTTTAACCCTTTCAACCCCACAGGCCTCTAAATAGGCTTATGAAAAGTGTAGATCCAGATGAGCCGGCTCGTAACGAGCCGTCTCATCAGGATCTGCACTTTTTTGCCAGTAATAATTATTACTATTTTTAGATAAAATTACCCATTTTGATAAATGAACTGGTCCAAAGGTAATTTTCTTATTAATTTATTGTTCTAAAAATAGCATGCACCAATCCATGTCAGTTACTTGGGGTTGAAAGAGTTAATCAATTAATTTTTCTTGTATCATTGAATTCATTTTTCATAATGGAACACCAATTTCTTCTATAGGGTTGCAAACATGTAGAGTGATACAGACTGTAACACTGGAAGGCTCTCAAATTGAAAGGGAAAGTAGGTACTTTAGATTAGGTAGATCTGCTAAATGAATATATCATTGAATATGAAAGTAGACACTTCAGATTTGGTAGATCTGCTAAATGGATATATCACTGAATGGGAAAGTAGACACTTCATATTTGGTAGATCTGCTAAATGAATATATCACTGAATGGAAAGTAGACTAGACACTTCAGATTTGGTAGATCTGCTAAATGAATATAGCACTAAATGGAAAAGTAGACACATCAGATTTGATAGATCTGCTAAATGGATATATCATTGAATGTGAAAGTAGACACTTCAGATTTGGTAGATCTGCTAAATGGATACATCACTGAATGGGAAAGTAGACACCTCATATTTGGTAGATCTGCTAAATGAATATATCACTGAATGGAAAGTAGACTAGACACTTCAGATTTGGTAGATCTGCTAAATGAATATATCATTGAATGGGAAAGTACACTTCAGATTTGGTAGATCTGCTAAACCAATTTCTTCTATAGGGTTGCATACATGTAGAGTGATACAGACTGTAACACTGGAAGGCTCTCAAATTGATAGGGAAAGTAGGTACTTTAGATTAGGTAGATCTGCTAAATGAATATATCATTGAATATGAAAGTAGACACTTCAGATTTGGTAGATCTGCTAAATGAATATATCACTGAATGGAAAAGTAGACACTTCAGATTTGGTAGATCTGCTAAATGAATATATCACTAAATGGAAAAGTAGACACTTCAGATTTGGTAGATCTGCTAAATGGATATATCACTGAATGGGAAAGTAGACACTTCATATTTGGTAGATCTGCTAAATGAATATAGCACTAAATGGAAAAGTAGACACTTCAGATTTGGTAGATCTGCTAAATGAATATATCACTGAATGGAAAAGTAGACACTTCAGATTTGGTAGATCTGCTAAATGGATATATCACTGAATGGGAAAGTAGACACTTCATATTTGGTAGATCTGCTAAATGAATATATCATTGAATGTGAAAGTAGACACTTCAGATTTGGTAGATCTGCTAAATGGATATATCATTGAATGTGAAAGTAGACACTTTAGATTAGGTAGATCTGCTAAATGAATATATCATTGAATATGAAAGTAGACACTTCAGATTTGGTAGATCTGCTAAATGAATATATCACTGAATGGAAAAGTAGACACTTCAGATTTGGTAGGTCTGCTAAATGAATATATATATCATTGAATGGGAAAGTAGGCACTTCATATTTGGTAGATCTGCTAAATGAATATATCATTGAATATGAAAGTAGACACTTCAGATTTGGTAGATCTGCTAAATGAATATATCACTAAATGGAAAAGTAGACACTTCAGATTTGGTAGATCTGCTAAATGAATATATCACTAAATGGAAAAGTAGACACTTCAGATTTGGTAGATCTGCTAAATGAATATATCACTGAATGTGAAAGTAGACACTTCAGATTTGGTAGATCTGCTAAATGAATACATCACTGAATGTGAAAGTAGACACTTCAGATTTGGTAGATCTGCTAAATGAATACATCACTGAATGGGAAAGTAGACACTTCAGATTTGGTAGATCTGCTAAATGAATATATCACTGAATGGGAAAGTAGACACTTCAGATTTGGTAAGATCTGCTAAATGAATATATCATTGAATGGGAAAGTAGACACTTAAGATTTGGTAGGTCTGCTAAATGAATATATATATCATTGAATGGGAAAGTAGGCACTTCAGATTTAGTAGATCTGTTAAATGAATATATCACTGAATGTGAAAGTAGACACTTCAGATTTGGTAGATCTGCTAAATGAATATATCGTGGAGGCTAACATAAATAGTTCCTTACAAAATCCTAATTCAAGATGTGTAATGCACGCACAAAGTTCTACTTCGCTAATACACGTAATACTCGTTCTGAAATCAAACACCAATGTGTGGCCACCTTGAACTACATACATGTATAGGCAACGTTGTTTATTCGTTTTTGGGTGCTTAAAGTAGCGCCAACATTGATCTGGGGACTCTACAACTATTAGGAAGACACTGAGTGCCCATCCGAGCAGTACCCGGATAGAACCACCGATCTTCCCCAAGCCAGCTGGATAGCTTCCTCACATGAAAAGAATACAAGAGTTGCAGTGGGAGATTCAAACCTACAGCTGTGAGGGGCCAGTGATTTGAAGTCATTGAAATTAACCACTCAGCAACACAACTACGGTCTCTCGGCCACCCAACTACAGTCTCTCGGCTACCCAACTACAGTCTCTCGGCCACCCAACTACAGTCTCTCGGCTACCCAACTACAATCTCACGGCCACCCAACTACGGTCTCTCGGCCACTCAACTACAGTCTCTCGGCCACCCAACTACGGTCTCTCGGCCACCCAACTACCGGTCTCTCGACAACCCAACTACGGTCTCTCGGCCACCCAACTACAGTCTCACGGCCACCCAACTACGGTCTCTCGGCCACCCAACTACGGTCTCTCGGCCACCCAACTACGGTCTCTCGGCCACCCAACTACGGTCTCTCGGCCACCCAACTATGGTCTCTCGGCCACCCAACTACGGTCTCTCGACCACCCAACTACGGTCACACCAATCCTGTGTTATGGACCAGTACAGGTTTGACTGTATGCAGGATATTAAGCCTAACATACTGAAATATGGCAACACATGAACCGTACCAAGCTACAGTTTGCATCATACTCTATACTAGTACTAGTGCCTGTCACACCAATAGCCAGCATAGCAGTCTTCTAATTAACCCACTAGCCCTAAGCCAGGGGCTAATCGTCAATGTGTCACTTAAATACTTATGTTATTATATTTCGGGTTTTACGCCTGCATCAGCACCATTTCGGGCTATGTCGCCGGCGGGCAGTTTACTTAACAACACCTTTCCTGGGCAGGCTCCAGCGGTTATACCAGTACTTGGGTGCACCAACCTCCGTAAGAAACTGCCAACGTTTTCATATAAATGAGACACGGCCTGAGCGGGGCTCTAACCCGTGACCATCAGTGATGATAGGTTACAGTGGTATACAAGTCAGCGACCTACACCACACGACCATGGAGGCTACACTTGTAGTGATGCCCAAATAAATCTTAAACCTCGCTCAGTCGCTCTACTGTCTGTCTACTTTATGTCAGTGTGGTGTCCGAGGTCAAGCGGAGAGCGTCGGATTTGGAATCGAACAGTCTGTAACAGTGCCAGGTTTGATACTCGGTCAGGCCACATATGTAGTGTCATTGAAGGCACCTCACACACACATTGCTTAGTACCGGTTTTAACCGCTTAGGTCGGCTAAGCCTGCCCAGGAAAATATGTCTAGGTCCCCGCAAGGGGTTTGACATTAATGGAACATATATATCGCTGGTTGTTTCAAAAACTAAAAATTACACAAATTTTTACCGGATCCTTAAATTTACCGGACATGTCCGGCGACATTTCACGACCGCTGGCCCACCTTGAACCAAATCTCTGGATCATTGCATGCATGCATGAAACTGATACAAGAATCAATATTACTACATGCTTTATTCAGCAAAAATAAAGACAGTCTTCAAAATGTTGTAATAAATGGAGTAATCACAAGACAGGATTTGGAATCTGTAACTTGTCAGTTGTTCAAAACAAGGACTGAAAACGTTTTCTACTTACTGAATGAATTCTGATCCCCCTGGCTACCGTCATTCTGCCCGGAGGAACTGTAACCCTGTCCCCAGTTTTCCGATGAAGACAATGAGTTATCTCCTATTTCCACACCCGTGACCTCAAGCTCGTCGTCCTGCTCGACAGCCTCAATTTTCACAGCCTGACAAGAATCTACTGGTTCGTCGTGGCTGGATGACTGACTAGAATCGAACGATTCATTTTGATTGGCTGTCTGTGTCACATGACCTGAATGATCTGCTCCCGGAAATTCACCACCCCTGTCGTCCGTTACAGAGTCCAAAAAATTGTCGGCAGCATTAACTGTCTCTTGTTTTATATTATTGCTTTGGTTCAAACTGGTTAATACGTGCGGAGAAGCGAGTGGGAATGATGGCGGTGATGCTGCGGAAGTGTTTACTCCTGGCGAAGAGATGGAATAGGGAGATGGACGTATACGGGGTCGCTGGCGCCTGGCTGGCGGCATCAAGGTACGACTACGATTGTACTGCTGGGACTCGGCCTCCAGAGACTCTTTCCTGTGTTGACCTGAAAGTGTACAGAGAATGAATAACGGTTTCATGATGGTAGAACAAAACCATTCTGACAATTATTAAGTCAGCAGCATCTATAGTTTTACTGTTCAAGGTCACTGTGAGATTGATTATTAATACACTCGCCCAAAGATCATCATCTATTGGTCACTCTAAACCTTCCGACAATGATGTTGATGATCGAGTTAATTTACTCTCGCCTCCGTCGCCATGTGGGTGAGCACTTCCTACATGTATCTATATACTCTCTCCTCCGACGAACCATGTGGGTGAGCACTTCCTACAGCATGTATATATATACTCTCGTTCTGTGCCATCTAATCTGGTTCTATGCTGTTTGCAAAAGCGACTTTAGTCGTGATTAGCAGGTTACTGGTTAACTTGAATAATAAATTTGTAAATTAATATCTTTAAAGAGAGATCATTTAGACTTATTTCAGAAAAATTACTTCATTTGTAGGCAGATCTTCGAGGCTAAGCTTAAAATGTGATTTCTGTGAATATATATATATATTTCGTGATAATATATCAATCGTTTTCGTGTATCTAATTCAGTAATTGTGATTTATTCCTGATAGATAACGGAGAGCATGATTGCTATTACTAAATGTTCAAATGCAGATCAAAGTAATAAAGACGTTATTATGTGGCTAGTTACATATCAGCCTAGGTAACGACCTGAGGTAACTTGATAACCTCTAAATAATGCTGCCTGATTAGTGTAGTGGTTACAACGCTCGCTTCTCACAGATGCAACCCGGGTTTGTTCCTTGGACTGGGAAGAATGTGAGACGCTATGGTGATTGCCAGATCGGACAGGTGAGTTTTTCAGAGTAGACAGGCGAGTAATATGGTTTCCTCCCAATGGCATGGTTGTGTCCAATTAGCGCAGTGGTTAGCGCGATCGCTTCTCACCAACGCAAACCGGGTTTGATCCTCGAACCGGGAAATATGTGAGATGGTACGCGGTCGCCAGATCTGACAGGTGGGTTTTCTCCGGGTACCTCCCACACGAATGACCACATATACGCTTTCATCCGAACCAATGAGTGTTTAATATAAGTTGTTAAAATGCTTGTTTTGCAATAATTGTACACTAAATAAAGTCTAAACATTTAAGATGTTTCATACGAGCACATTCAAACAAAGTGACAGTGATGCTTCTGGAATTTTCTGCAGCTTTTGCTACTCTCCAAAATATAACACAACAATATACATGTACATGTATGTATATCTCCTAATATCGGTCATTGCTTATGTCACAGGTATACCCAGATACTTCTGGAGGCAATTTTGCACTGATAAACAAGGATGTGACGATAAACAAACGTACACAAAAAATAAAGATTATTGCAGAAAATAGTACACTTACTTTTGAGACAGTAACCTAGAAACTGGGCCTTGATTTCATCTCGACCTTCAAGGAACCCCTTGCCAGTGCTGGAGCCCAGATGTGACAGGGAACCATCATGAACGCTGGCAGTCAGTATAATCGATTCTTCACCCGTCTGGTCGGACAGCTGTTCCATCTGTAAAATGGCAACACTTTGATAATACATTAAGACTTGCCTACAACGGACACCATCAGGAGACCAGGACACAGGCTTTGATAATACAGTAAGACTTGCCTTACAACGGACACCAGGACACATGCCTATCCATGCACACGTTAATAATTGAAATACAGTCAAACCTGTCTTAAGCAGCAAGCCAAGGGAATCACAGAAAGTGGCTGCTTAGCACAGGTGGCTGCTTAATAGAGGTCAAATGTATAATAAATCAACATATTGGGAATCTGGAAACTGGCTGCTTAATACAGGTTGGCTGCTTAATAGAGGTGACCACTAACACAGGTTTGACTGTATACGGAGGATAATTGTATGTCACCGAAGCAACATAATCACGACAGTGTAACATGTAATATAATTATATGTATAATCAATTTTTTCTCTTTTAAATCACTATTTATCTGAGCTGACCCCTTGTCCACATGACAAAATCAAACCACTGTCCGCTTGGACTAACCCTCTATTCATCCACAAAGCTGTCCGATTAGCGCAGTGGTTAGCGCGCTCGTTTCTCACCAATGCAACCAGGGTTTGATCCTCGGACCGGGAAGTATGTGAGATGGTACGGTGGTCACCAGATCGGACAGGTGGGTTTTCTCCGTGTACTCCGGTTTCCTCCTACACGTTTTCATCCGCGCCAACGAAAGTAATTAATATAAGTTGTCGCAATCGTAAAATAAACAAAGTTTTAAAAAAATCATTCAAGTGTCATCACGATTCATCCGAAAAGTGTCGTCACGATACATGCACAAGTTTTTTACTTATCATATTTGTTTGTTTGGGTTTTACGCCTTCATCAGCCCCATTTTGGGCTATACAGACGTCGGGCAGTTTACTTAACAACACATTTCCTGAGCAGGCTTCAGCGGTTAAACAGTACTTGGCGCACCAACCTCCGCAAGAAACTGCCAACCTTTACATGTAAAGAGGTCTACACGGTCTGAGCGGGACTCAAACCTGTG
Organism: Archivesica marissinica; assembly: GCA_014843695.1. Taxonomy (NCBI): domain Eukaryota; kingdom Metazoa; phylum Mollusca; class Bivalvia; order Venerida; family Vesicomyidae; genus Archivesica; species Archivesica marissinica. The sequence goes on along the minus strand of CM026401.1, from coordinate 45,183,162 downwards.
ACCATCAGTGGTATACAAGTCGGCGACCTTAACCACTCTACCACGGAGGCGGACCAGGGGACAAACAAATAGCCAACAACAATAAGTTAATCCAATTCCTACTATGTGTACGCTTGTATGTAAAAGTTGGCAGTTTCTTACGGAGGTTGGTGCATCAAGTACTAGTTAACCGCTGGAGCCTGCCCAGGAAAGGTGTCGTTGGGTAAATTGTCCGTCGCTCAAATGGGTAACCGGTAGCGATGATAAATAAATATTTAAAATATGAAACCCAGACAGGTAACATTTTGGAATTATAAGACTAAATATTTGCAATTATTGACGTATCATTCTTACTAGCATCTGTATCTGTGATTTGAGAACGGATTTCAGAATGGCCTTGTATCCCGGTATCTCCTTCAGCACTGCCAAATCGGACGCCATTGCTACAGTAGGACTACCAGTACACGTCAATGCAATTGTTTCCACTCTATTGCAAGATGTTACATACACATATAGCCATTACACTCGTGACATCCTGCAAAATAATAGAATAGAATAGATAGAAAGACACACATGTGCATTAAAATATCTAAACGAATATAAGTTGCAAAGAACAGCCTTAGTAGACTTCAATAACACACCTCTAACAGGTGTAAAGCAATCGAGTTTATTTGCAACCAACTTGCATACCACACCTCTACTAGAAATAATAGGCAAGTAAACTTCCGTATGCCTGTATCTCACACCTCTAGCAGGCTTAATAATTGAGAAGGGAATTACAAAAACTATACTTCTGTTATACTTACAGTAGGTATAGGACATACCGAATGAAATATGTTTAAGGCATTTTCTATGCCTTAAACCTGTTTTCGGCAGGGCAGTTTTTACCTGTAAAAACCTGCCAACCCTGAAAGAACTTGTTTCGCAATCAAGCTAAACTAAATTTGATAAAACTAAAAAACTAAACTAAATATTGATGAATACACAAACATTGTGGGCTCGAATACATTACGATTACCGATTACATGCAAACACACGGAAATGTGGTATTCATGAATACTGAACACGAATACAAAATATATTCTACAAATAGTTCATACTTCACCCTCTTATTGATATACAGGATTATTTTAGGTAATACAAATTAAATTTATTATCATGTAATTCGTTTGTTAAAAGGCGGATTATAAAAGCTTTCTTTGAGAGTTTGTGTGTTGTACAATGTATGTGTTCTGTACAAATATTGGTCGACATGGCTTTTATAAATAGGTACAAAATGTATATATGTATTAAAGCATTACTTTAAGTCGTGATAGCGCAGTGGATGCGCGTTCGCTTCAGGTGCGAAAGGTCCGGAGTTCGAGCCCCACTGGAGCCGTTACGATTGTGCCCTTAGGCAAGGCATTTAAATTCCACGTTGCCTCTTCTCTCTCCCTCGTGGCGATGGATTCCATCAGGAATGAGGTCTCGAGAGTGATTTATATAAGTTGAAATAACTTGTTTCGCAATCGAGCTAAAATAAATTTGTATAAACTAAAGCATTACTTGACTTGATCATGAATGCACTGTAATCATTTCAAATATGTGGTGAGTTACTGACTGTCGAGTGACATTAGTTTCATGCTAGGATCATTCTAGAGGGCGAAATAGGCGCCCCAAGGACCCCTGACTTCGCCCTCAGGGGGCCCCACTTCTCCCTAAAAACTCCTATTCAAATGTTGTATTTAATGGTTGTACTGTGCATTTTAACCCTATTTTGCAGAAGTATATTAAAGAACACTATTTAAGGAAGTGATCACGTGCTTTCTCACTTCTCCCAAAAATTCTTACCTAGAATGAACATTTCATGCGAAAATAAAATATAACTTTGTCATCTTCCAACAATAAATAAAAATACATATATAACTATAATACGTTTTATGTTACAACTTATATACTTTTAATCCATGTATTTCCTTTTTTTTTTACAGTACAGGTGTTTGCTTGGATTGTTTTAAAACTCGATACCTTCGTTTTAATACTGCTAGCCAGTAAATAGCTTTAAAGTAAAGTTAACATGCTGTACAGTCATGTTCAAATCAATGCGTGTGTTTTACCTTTTATTTATCGTCGCTACCGGTTGGCCACCTGAGCGACGCCTCGCCTCCTCAAGAGATTAGTTATTTTAGATTTTTGGAGGATAGTGCAATGATACAGACAGAGACCCATTCCAGAGTCTACTCTGGTTCTTTTACGTGCACAGTGTACAGCACTGACACAAGACCTCGGTTTAAAGTACCATCTGAAAGACGGTTAATTTTATTTGGGTCAGACGGGGGATCGAACCTGCGATCCCTGGATTACCAGTCCAACGTGTTAACCACTGGACTACAGATCCGTCTGTGTTCGAATGAAAATAAGGTTTCTTGTATTTCATATTACTCAGGTGTCACACACAAGACCTGTGTTCTCATATTTTATAAACACTACACCATGTAAAGCTTTGATGACCTGATAATGCTCCAAGAATTACTGTCTTGTATATTCGAGATCATCAATTGGGGTGTAGTCTAATTACATCATGTCAAGGATATGGGATTTGCTGGCACGTGTGAAACAGAACATAACCTGGAGACAGCAACTTTGGATATAATGATAATAACTGATATTGACAACTGGAAAATTTCCCCGCCAATTCCTTTATTTGTTCGCCAAATACGGATATGGCGAGAATCCTGGTAGATGACAGTAAACAATGTTATAGGTAGCAGAATGTGTTATAGTTATCCGGTATAGCTGGTATCGTAAAGGAGCCGGTTTGACCAATTGGTGGCCGTAATGACTTGCACTCGACGAAAAGTGAGTCAACCAGGCAATGAACGACGAAGTGTCATCAAACATGTCCAGGGTCTGTTGGTCGCCAAAGGCGCTAAATTTTGTACATTGGCGAAAATATTTGGTGCAATTCTTTGGGGGGGAGGGGGGGCACATGGATTCAAATATTTATAGGGCTGCAAGTTTTTTAAATTGGCGACAGAAGTGGTGCAGACAAACATTCAGAGACAGTATGTTCTCAGCAGGGTAATTATTCTATTCTTCGTGTCAAATACAATCGGAGGGAACGGAGTCTGAGCGTGCCTTTGTGTTTGACTATTAATTGATAGTAAACAGTTATTATGTATTAGATTCTATGCTTAGTAAACTTTAAATTTGAAAACAAAAAATACAATGAAATTGCAAATTTTATATATTCGAATATGATATGTTACCATCCTTAATTTAGACTGTATCATTGAAATCTGGCACGGATTTGAAAATGTATCATTGAAATCTGGCACGGATTTGAAAATGCATCATTGAAATCTGGCACGGATTTGAAAATGTATCATTGAAATATGGCACTGTGTGAATAGTGAATTAGGTAGAACGTAAAGATGCGTTGCACAACTAGGCTTGGTACTGATTTTTTTCTGTGAAGCTTCATGAAAATCCGACTAGGCGTATACATGTAGCAATTATATTTGTTTGTTTTTTGGGTCGCACCAAAAGCCGAGGTCATACTCACACGGCAACTCTCAAACTATTATTTGTGGAGGAAGACGCTGGGTGCCCCTCCGAACAGCATTTCAGACTCGGATAGAACCGCCAACGTTCTGCAAGGCAGCTCGATAGCTTCCTCGCATGAATAATTGGACATCCCCAGTGGGATTTCGAAGCTACAGCAGTGAGGGGTAAGTGTTTTGAAGTCAATGACCATAACCATTCAACCATAGACGGACACGATGTACATGGTGTCATTGAGTGCACCTCACACACATGGTTTAGTATTGGTTCCGTTCGGGTCGCTCTAAGCATTCAACCATAGAGGGACACGATGTACATGGTGTCATTGAGTGCACCTCATACACATGGTTTAGTATTGATACCGCTCGGGTCGCTCTAAGCCTACCCATGGAAAAAATGTCTATCCCAACAAGGGGCTCAACATGAATGGAACATGTGCATACGGAGGCCCAGATATAGTCCAAATATTTAGACTTGAAGAAAAATGTGACATTTTACTATCAAGGCATTTTTCAAGTCTAAACGCTAAATTTCTCAATTACGCGTAGCATATTTTATATTGTAAAAAGTCGTTTTTATAAATTAAAAATTGGTAACAAGATGAAAACGCATACCGTTGTTTGAATTCTGCACAGTCTATGACGTCTCTTGACACACTACTATACAAGAAATCAACACTTAATTTTCATGGGAGAGTTTCACCATTCCATTTTGAATATTTGGTTATTACGAAAAGCCAAAATAGAAATAATTAGACCAAATTGTTTTCAAGATTGATCTCCCGTGCCATTATGGTGAATAAGATTTTGTTCAATATATCAACTTCATTTAAGTTCATACGCATGAAATGTACTAACAAATAATTCATTCGGATTTCTTTTGTGAAGACTGCACAGAAAAGGTCGGGAAATCACACCTGTCCACTTCAAACAGTTAAATGATATGCACAACGGTAAGACAATATAGTTTAAACGTTCTTAATATATGTATCTATATTTATTATTATTCTTAACACACATTTATAAATATTCATGTCCAGAAAGTTTCAAAATATTGGTCAGAAATCAAGCCATTGGATTAGGGCGGAAAGTGCAATGCGAAAATCAGCTTTAACGATAAGACCTCGAAATAATAGATCGAAATATTTTTTATGTGGAGGTCTTGTATGTATGTTCCTTTAATGTCAAACCCCTCGCGGGGACTTAGACATGTTTTCCTGGGCAGACTTAGCCGACCTAAGCGATTAACCAGTACTAAGCAATGTGTATCGAACCCGGGACCGTTCGATTCCAAATCTGACGCTCTACCACTCGTCCACGGACGCCACATGTCTTATATAGGACTAGCCCAAGTATAGAAATTAGGATGTTTATGATGAAATGTGGAAATTTCTTCTTGCCATTCCTAATTATGGATGAAAATGCACATCCATGAATCAGTAAATCTGTAATTATCAAAGTTCAAACGAACAGATGACAACTGTTGTTTACATAACAGAAATATATTACTAAATTTCAAACAAAATTTAAAAGAAGCTAGCATGCATTAATAAACCTAAACATGAACTTGCAGGGAACATAAATGCATCATTTTAATTTCTGCTGTGAAACAAAGAATTATTGTCCCCTGGCGCCGCCATCTTTATTGCAAAAAAACTCGGTCAAGAATGAGACTTTTTTTCTCCCAAAATACCAAGAACAACTGTATAAATATGTTGCAACATCGCTTCCATTTGAAGCAAATACAATAGAGCTTTCAATAAACCATACATATTCAATAAATAATAATAAATTTACCACAAAATAAGTGTCAATTAATTGAAATTAAACAAAGCATCATTCCAGGCTCAATTATCTGATTACCTCCATTTTATTGGCTTGAAGAGTACCAATTAAACAGGGTAAAACCCTTTAAACATTTATGTACCGTACATTATCCGTTGTTCAGGTTGAGCATTTGTGTGACTGATTAATATCTCTACAATCATATTCAAGTGTCTACATTGTACAAATGGAAACTGTAAAGAAGTAGAGTGCTGTTGAAAAAATTAAAAAAATTAAGCAGCAGTAGGATCATGTGTACCGAAACGGACAGTTAGATATAGCAGGAAGAGCAAATTTAATGTAAGCATAAAATTAAAAACAAAGATTAAAAGGAAAGAAAGACTATGGAAGAGGTATATACAGAGTGGTGGGGACAGTAAAGTAGAGAAGGAGTATAACAGAGTGAGGAATCAAGCTTGACATGTAGTATCTGTAAAGTTCTAGAAAGTATAGTTCGTGAAAGCATGGTGGAACATATGAAAACCTACAATTTATTTAGTGACAAACAGTTTGGATTCATATCTGGTAGATCAACAGTGTTACAGCTATTAATGGTGCTTGGTCAGTGGACAGAGATATTGGATTCGGGTGGAAGTATTGACGTAGCTTACTGCGACTTCATGAAAGCGTTTGACAAAGTCTCACATAGAAGGCTATTACACACACTTCAGATATATCAGTTTGGACCAAAGTATTTTCAATGGATTGAATGCTTCTTACAAGCCCGTCAACAGAGAGTCGTCGTTAATGGCCAACCATCTGAATGGAAACCAGTAACCAGCGGAATTCCCCAAGGGTCTGTACTTGGTCCGATGCTGTTTGTCCTCTTCATCAATGACCTGCCAGATGCATTACCAAATGGAAGTAAAGTATTCCTATATGCTGATGACACTAAAATATTCAGGGACATACGAACTAACAATGATAGAGACTTACTACAGGAGGATATACACTGCATGCACGCATGGTCAGAAACATGGCTCCTAAAGTTTCATCCCGATAAGTGCCATACCATGTCAATTGGCAGAAATAGACTGGAAGAACGCCAATATAGTTTAAAAGCTGAATACCCGCCAATGAATAAAAGTCGGTCAGAAAAGGATGTCGGAGTAGTCATTGATGATAAATTGACATTTGAGAAGCACATAGCTGAGAAGGTGAACAAAGCAAACTCGATTGCAGGTGTAATAAGAAGATCGTTTGAATATTTAGATTGCATTACATTCAAACTCTTGTATACCGCATTAGTTAGACCACATTTGGAATACGCCAACCCAGTCTGGAACCCATATAAAAAGAAAGATATTACAACTATTGAAAATGTGCAAAGAAGAGCGACAAAGCTAGTTCCCGGATTGTCAGAGTTGTCATATACTGAGAGACTGAAAAAACTCAAATTACCGACACTTGCATATAGACGAACGAGAGGAGACATGATCGAAGTTTTCAAAATCCTGACTGAAAAATATGACTTTCCGCCCGAGAAACTGTTCAACTTAAGAGACAACAATTCAACAAGAGGAAACACCCAGAAAATATATAAACCAAGGGCACGACTGAACATCAGAAACTATTCGTTTACTCACAGAGAGATAGACACCTGGAATTCCCTACCAGACAGTGTTATAAGTGCAAAGTCAGTACCTTCTGTTGAGAGACGTCTAGACAAATATTGGAAAAATCAAGACATATTGTATAATTATAATGCCAAATCGCAACCGGACGAGACAGTACAAATAACGAAGAGCTGGAGTCAGAGGCTGAGGACAGCCTTCTTCCAGAAACCGACTTATGATGATTTATGATGTTTCTTTTGGCTAAAGCTGAAGATAATATTATAATACCATGTTAATTCTGGTTTATCAGAGTCCATGCCTACGTTTATGCCCTACTGTGTTGTAAACTAATTCTTGCTATGGTCAAACATCTGCGGAATACACGCTAGAAGCTCCCCGACATTACTTCTACATTGGATACTTTCAAAGGAATGAGATATTGTCGGAACACTAGACATCATATATACATGTGCGTAATGAATTCATGACTAGTTGGTTACCTTGGCGTGGATATTTCAAATAACCTGCCGTGGGACGCTCACACAAAAAGGTGAACTAAGAAAGCTAATCAAACATTAGGATTTCTACGTTCTTAGTTCATTTATATAACATAGAAAGAGACAGGGACCAAGAGCAGACACCTGCGAGAACTGGTAACCTATCAGAGCATTTGTATTCGACGAGAACCTGCTGTGGCCTGTTTTTGGGAAGAGAGTGTACTCACGGTGTGGCTTTGTACGTTATACCAACGTGTTTGAGTCTAAGGGTGAGCTTGTGGCGATCTACTTTGTTGAATGCCAACGAGAGTGATTAATATAAGTTGTTGGATCTTGATTCGCAATCGTTGTAAAATAAATAAAGTTTAAATTTAACACTTTACTGAAATCCATTATGATGCCATCAGCCTGGTGACCGAGACTTTAGCGATTGTCAGCTATCTCTTGTGTGAAACCAATGTGAAACCAATGAGCTATGTTTTGACATGAACCCGTGCTGTAGTGGGCTAAGAATATGATGAGAGTCGAAGTATGAAGAAAACTTAACATACCGTGCTGATATTTGAAGCGTTATCTGTAATATAGGAGTAGAACTCGGTGACAATTTAAAATACAACTCTCATTACCAAGGAGTATATATATATTCGTGGAAGTCGTGATAGCGCTGTGGATGCTCGTTCGCTTCAGGTGCGAAAGGTCCGGAGTTCAAGCCCCGCTGGAGGTGTTACAAGTGTGCCCTTAGGCAAGGCATTTAAATTCCACATGCCTCTTCTCTCTCCCTCGTGGCGATGAATTCCATCAGGAATGAGGTCTCGAGAGTGATTGATATAAGTTGTAAGAACTTGTTTCGCATTCGAGCTAAAATAAATTTGTATAAACTAAGGAGTATATACGATAAGGCCAGGATGTTATACAACCTTCTCCCAATCTCAAACATAGTCTCCAGCTTTTCATTGGTTAAACCAAGAGCAAATCTAAAACTCAATCAATCACATTTCTTGAGCTCGAGTTTCAGATCTGAGAAATGTTTTATAACCGTGGACCATGGGCATAATTGTGTCTCGTATGATAACACCACTATTTGTTTTCACGGTGAATATCAGGGATTGATATCTTAATGCATACTGATTGATGATGTAAACTTACTGATGTGTTTTTGTGTTTATTTATCGTCGCTACCGGTTGACCTGAAGAGATCCGTCATATTAGATAGTGAAGGCCATATAACGATACAGACAGAGTCTCTCCTCTATTTCTTTTACAGGTACGATGTAAAGCACCGTCACGAGGCCTCGGTTTAGAGTCTCGGCCGAAAAACTATGATATGAGTAATGAACTAGCCACACTCTGTGGCTCTAGTTACTTCCCCTGGCGTTCGTCCACGTAAGGAATGTTAACGTGATAATAACGTTCACGTGTTGGACTAGGAATGAACCTGCTACCTGCTGGAATTTCATTATCTGCAACTCTTGGAGGTGCTAGATTCACGTTATCTGCATTTATTTTACAATATAATCATACTTGGAGGTGCTAGATTCACGTTATCTACATTTATTTTACAATATAATCATACTTGGAGGTGCTAGATTCACGTTATCTGCATTTATTTTACAATATAATCATACTTCTTCTAGAGCGAACTCACCAATGCAACCCGGGTTCGATCCTCGAATCGGGAAGTATGTAAGATGGTACGGTGGTCGCCAGATCGGACAGGTGGATTTTCTCCGGGTACTCAGGTTTACCCCCACATGAATGACCACATATACGCTTTCATCCGCGCCAACGAAAGTGATTAATAGAAGTTTTTAAAACTTGCTTCGCAATCGTTGTAAAATAAATAAAGTTTAAACTTTAACTTTTCTAGAGCGAACTATTTCAGTGAAAAACGGGGCTTTAATTTCAGATGCATATAATAAATTTGTCGTCTTTAAAGATTAATATGTGATATGACTATAGGCAAGCATATGCGCAAACTAGTGCATTAATATAATAGGATTATTAAGTTACTCTTTTGATACTTGATTTCGAATTTCGAGAGAGGGATGATTCAGACAATATCACATAATAGTGCAATACGAATTCAAGTATCAAAAGCGTAACCTAATACATGATGATGTATACTATTATTATACGACCCTCATTTTCCTTTCTGTACTGAATCTATTTCCGTTACAATCTTTTTTGTGACGTCAATCTTTTTTATGACATCACAGCTAGTGAGCTCGCATCTAAAAATAGACTCAATTTTGGAAGATACGGCATTGTTTTCATAAAATATACTAAAGGACTTAATTTTCATACCGGATATTGTTCAATGACATTTGTGCTTAAGACGTATACATTTATTTCTACTACAAATTCTTCCGAATACATTCGAATACTGAATCAATAAACAGTGTGTTTGTGGTCTACATGTAGGATTTCCTATAACGACCATCCACACTCCTGAATTGACGTTTGTTTGTCATTGGAGTCATTACTAAACGCGTGATGCTGTCGTTTACAGATAATTTAACTATGATTATTCTACAAATAAATATACGTAGGCCTGCACAAATGTGAGATAGCCTATAACGGTAAATGTGTACGATAAAGTGGTAGCCTACTCAGGATACGCGCATTGTATTACGCTTGGATGTCGACCCTATTTACATTCTTTTGCTATGTCAACAAACCGCGTATACGACGTTTGCTTATTAGTTGAACTACTCAGTTTTTGAGGCAATTATTTGGAAAGAAATTATACAATATAATAGGAAATTATAGTCTGTAGAAATTTGTGTTTTCACTGATGTAGTGTTGCTTTAAACTATTATTGTATTATGGGCACATCATCCATTATTCATCGGAAAAATGCAAAAGTAAATCCGGACTTTTAAATTAATGACGGTGAATACTTATTTAAAGAAGAAAAAACGTCCGTACCTACTTGGCTATGTTCACGTACATATATAACGGTTACAAACATGCCGCATTTATTTATCGTCGCTACCTGTTGCCCATATGAGATAAGGAGGTTAACTAGTGCAATAATACATGTATACAGAGACCCATTCCAGAGTGTTCTCTGGTTCTTTTACGTACACAATACCTCGGTTCTTATTATTAGGGTCAGACTGGGTGTGGTGGGACCTACGACTCCTGGATTAGCAATCTGATTGGATGGTATTTTCATAGTAGGTGGGTGGTGCAAAACTGAGTAATTCCACCAGAACATTCGAAAATGGAAACAAGAGTCGTTTTTAAACGTCGCTATCGAACAGGCCTCTAATTTATAGAAACATACTTCATAATTTATATACATGAATATAACACTAACATATTTCGATGTTATGATCAGTCAGCAACTACATGCTATATAGTTACCCAAGGTGAAATATGAACTGAATGTGCATGTTGAATATATAACCGTTGCAGCGCATAGCCATACAATATGTAATGTTACATGCGACAAACATGCTCTTTCCCTACACCATAATCTCGTGATAATGTACATGTATGTGGGCACGCTATGTAACCCTAAAGTAAAGTAATGTAACGTGTTTGTTTATTATAGTGTCACCACTATCACCCGGCGATGGAACCTGTGGGCCACATAGCTGCGGGATACAGGTGTATACATGTGCATACAGGTAAATACAGGAACATAGATGTCAATGACATAGATAATGTCCATATTGAACGGGCCAGCCATCGGGAGCTGACTTATGAGACATCACTTATTGACGTAAATACTTCCAGAATCACATCCTTGCAGGCCATGCGTCAGACTGATAGGCAATTGGTAACTATTATTTAACTAGCTGACGGATCGCAACCGGCCATATCAGAACGAGCCCCTAATGAGATTCGAACATTCGATCTCCCACTCAGTGGGCGAATCACAAAACCACAGACACGGTACGAATATACGATATGTAAGGTTCGTGTGGTTGGACGGCTGCGGCATCTTGCACATTGGGTTTTATTCGCCGTTGGAAGAATGTACATGGTCGAAAATGAACACATTATAATATTAGCGTGTAGACATACATGTGCTTTTGGAATATTCTATTATACCAAAACAATATGTGCATGGCTTAAATGATAGTTTTGTTCGCGCGCGCGCGCGCGCGTGCGTGTGTGTGTGTGTGCGCGCGCGCGTGCGTGCATGCGTGCGTGCGTGCGTGCGTGCGTGCGTGCGTGCGTGCGTGCATATAGTCGGTTCATAGATTCTAGTATGTAAGTCATTCTTGTCAACTTCACTCTCTTTCAAATCGGCATGTCGCACCAGCAGGCTTTTTTCTAACTTAAGTGTATCTAAAATCGCCTACAGGTTGCCCATATGATCGACGAACAGTTTACCTAACAACACCTTTCCTGGACCATGCTCCAGCGGTTAATCAGTATTTGGTGCACCAACATCCATAAGAAACTTGCCAACATTTTCATATAAAGAGACGAGACATGCCACGCCCCGAGGTTATAAAACTTTTTTCCAATCTCAAAACTCAGTCTCAATTGTCTGATTGGTTCACCTGACAGTAACACTCAGAATCAACCAATCAAATCACCTGAGCTCGAGTTTGAGATCTGAGAAAAGTTTTATAACCTCGGGCAAGATGGTCTGAGCGGGGCTCGAACCCACCAGCCGGAGCAAATATGCTATTGGAATCAGCGCCAAGTTAGTTTGGCATATTACAAACATATACCATTACATACATACGCGCAGACATTTTTAAAAATATGACTTATATGAAATAGAATAAAAGTAGAGCTGTTGATATTGTGTGGCGTCCGTGATCCAATGGTCGGATTTGGAATCGAACGGTCCGGGTTTGATACTCAATCAGGCCACGTATGTAGTGTCATTGAGCAAGGCACCTCACACATTGCTTAGTACCGGTTCACCTCTATGGTCGGCTTAGCATGGCCCAGGAAAACATGTCTAGGTCCCCGCAAGGGGTTTGACATTAATGGAATTAATGGAACATACATACATACATACATATGTAGACACCAATTTATGACTGTATTACAATAATTAAAACATTTTAAAACGCTGACAACTATTAAGCACCTTTAACTAAAAATAAAAATACTAAATAAAATAGACATACCTGTCTGCATCCGGTTAACGAGACTAGGTAGTGTTATCATTCACTACCGCTATAGGGTATAACTAGAGGTTACTGGTTTGTTCAGTGCATACTAGAATTGTATTTCACCAAATGAACAGTAATATTATCATGTTAGTGATCTTCAATTTGACTTAACTATCACGAGGCAAGCTGTGCATTTGATACGGCCTCTCATAGCCACCCTCCACCCCTACTCCATAAGCCTTTCCCAGTATGGTATCGGAAGTCTTGATAGCGCAGTTGATGCGCGTTCGCTTCAGGTGCGAAAGGTCAGGAGTTCGAGCCCCACTGGAGCCGTTACGATTGTGCCCTTAGGCAAGGCATTTAAATTCCACATTGCCTCTTCTCTCTCCCTCGTGGCGATGGATACCATCAGGAATGAGGTATCGAGAGTGATTTATATAAGTTGAAATAACTTGTTTCGCAATCGAGCTAAAATAAATTTGTATAAACAATAATAGACAACTGGATAGAGGCTTTCCTTTCAGGTCAGTCACAGCTGTCGGTCATAGACTAGCCGTCGATGGCCTACTTTCTGACCCAGTAAGTGTCCAGTCCGGCGTATAGAAAGTTGATCTGTTAATACCTGTTTTTAGGGTCAGCGAAATGTTGATATTGTTATAGAAACCAATGGGAGTGGACACCTCGCTGAACAGACGGATCTGTAGTCCAGTGGTAACACGTTGGACTGGTAATCCAGGGACCGCAGGTTCGATCTGACCCAAATAAAATTAACAGTCTATCAAATGGGACTTTAAACCGAGATCTCGTGTCGGTGCTGTCCACCGTGCACGTAAAAGAACCAGAGGAGACTCTGTCATCGCACTATCCTCCACACATCTAAAATGACTAATCTCTCCATGAGGCGTCGCTCATATGGGCAACCGGTAGCGACGATAAATAAACGCAAAACACACACACATGTGCACTTCGCTGACCTCCCACACATGGAAGCACTTTCTCCTAGACCACTCCACAGAATTGCATCCAAATTACATATCCATGGAGAACTGTGAGGAGAACAGTGTATAGCACACAACTGTAATACCCATATTATAATGTTATCGATGTAACGGTAGTATTTTAAAGAGTAGCATATACGATTGATAACAAACAGTTCAATAGCCCTATCTAGAAATATGTCGGAGCCCTGATAACAGCTGGCAAATAGATGTGTGCACATTATATCTAGGAAGCGATATAGTAGAAGACAGCTAACCCTGGAACGATGAGGTTTATTATAGCATCAGTTGTCATATTTGGACACCTTATCCATGCCGGTATGTTACATTTATCAATATACATGTCTATGTAACTACAAAATATAATAATAATGATAATGATAATGCTGCTGTTGCCGACGAAGACGACGTCGACCACATTCCAAAGCAGTGTGTTATAGTGTGTGTGCTTTACGTTTATTTATCGATATCTGAAACACTGTTAATTTTATTAGGGTCAGACGGCGGCTCGAACCTGCGATTGCTGGATTACCAGTCCAACGTGTTAACCACTGGACTACAGATCCGTCTGCGATGATGAATTCTGATGAAACGTTGTGAGAGAGGGTTTGTCAATGAGGAAGTGATTTTGGTATAAATCGGTCAATGCTGGTGGTCAGGCCTGTCAGCAAAATACCCACTCCCATTTACACATATATCACTGTAAAGTCATACGTTAGTTGAAAATACCAGTGCAGGGTTCGAATCTCTCCGAGTGCTAAGCCTATGGTCTAGTTATATTTATTATTTAATCTGCGACACATACAATACTATTAAAATAGTAAGCTAAGTTTGCTCGGTCATGTATATTTCCATCTATATAATTTGCAGACGGTCTACGATGCTACGCATGCGCAGATACTTCAAATAAGAATAATATATGCATGGACTTCAATACATACAAACAGGCGATGGATGGTACGGATTACGAATATGTGAAGAAAAATTGCACGTCACCTTATGATAACGTCTGTATCATAGAAATGTATTCCGGCCTGGGTAGGTTAGCACAATATTAGTATAACAATTTGATACACTCTGTATCATAGAAACGTATTCCGATCTCAGGCGGTCTGGGTAGGTCAACACTATATCAGTGTATAACCATTTGATAAACTCTGTATCATATAAACGTATTCCGGTCTGGGTAGGTCAATACTATATTAGTGTATAACCATTTGATAAACTCTGTATCATATAAACGTATTTCGGTCTGGGTAGGTCAACACTATATCAGTGTATAACCATTTGATAAACTCTGCATCATATAAACGTATTCCGATCTCAGGCGGTCTGGGTAGGTCAACACTATATCAGTGTATAACCATTTGATAAACTCTGTATCATATAAACGTATTCCGGTCTGGGTAGGTCAACACTATATTAGTATAACTATTGATAAACTCTGTATCATAGAAACGTATTCCGGCCTGGATAGGTCAACACTATATCAGTGTATTAACCATTTGATAAACTCTGTATCATATAAACGTATTCCGGCCTGGATAGATCAACACTATATCAGTGTATTAACCATTTGATAAACTTTGTATCATCGAAACGTATTCCGGTCTGGGTAGGTCAACACTATATTAGTATAACTATTGATAAACTCTGTATCATTGAAACGTATTCCGGTCTGGATAGGTCAACACTATATCAGTGTATTAACCATTGATAAACTCTGTATCATTGAAACGTATTCCGGTCTGGGTAGGTCAACACTATATTAGTATAACTATTGATAAACTCTGTATCATTGAAACGTATTCCGGTCTGGGTAGGTCAACACTATATCAGTATAAGTATTTGATACATTCTGTATCGGAGTTCTTCAAACGTGCTCGCAGCAAAGTCACATATATACATACACGTGATTTGTCAGTCACATATATACACATGTGACTGGTCAATACCACTATGTTTACCGGAATATACTAATTATTAAATGTCAAAACTTTAAGCCTAACTCAAATTTCATTTTTAAATGAAGTGCGTTAAATTAGATTGATCTAGTTTCGCTGATATGATTTTCTTTTCTTCTGCTGTTCAATTAAATTATGTTTTCCAGGAAATATAATATCTCATATCCGCGACTGCAGCGATGGAATACACTTCTCTTTCAAGACTGCAAATGCAACACAGACTGGTACGTATCGTCGTCTTGAAGAGCTGACTTCGAACAACGAGACAGGCTGTATCTGGGACGGGCTGCATCAAGTGTGCCTGTCTCTATGTGATACCGACTTTTGCAACGGCCCTCAACTCGAAGAAGCTAAAAGTGGTGGTGAAGTTTATTTCCAGAAGACATTGTCTATTGTTTTGATTTTCTTTGTGGTTAACTTAGTTTAAGTTGTACGCATTTATTTTTAGCTCTATTGCGAAACAAGGTCTTATGACAACATAATATCAATCGCTCTCGAGACCACATTCCTGATGAAATACATCAAAGAGAGAAGAGGCAATGTGGAGTATAAGTGCTTAGAATAGGACACAGATACATATTGGCGCCTTTCACATCTGAAGTGAACACGTACACTACACAACTTAATTAGAAACTGTAAATCTTCGATATTCTGATGAGCGGATGTACACAAAAATTAAAAATCGTTATTACCGTTGTTCATATTTCAATTTTTCAATAAAATTAATAAGTTATTAAGCATGTTATGTAAAATAAAATACAATAAAATACAATAAAATGTGCCCACAAATTCACGTGTTTTTCGAAATCGTTATTTGTAGATTATCTCCCTTTATGAATATTTATTTACAAACTGACACATATACGCACCGACTTAGAGGTTTATATGCTAAAATAATGGGTCAGACAGTGTTTAATGGCTATTAATAAGCTCCTAACCATCTGGACAGACAGACAGACAGACAGACAGACAGACAGACAGACAGACAGACAGACAGACAGACAGACAGACAGACAGACAGACAGACAGACAGACAGACAGACAGACAGACAGACAGACAGACAGACAGACAGACAGAGACCACAACAGACAGACAGACAGACAGACAGACAGACAGACAGACAGACAGACAGACAGACAGACAGACAGACAGACAGACAGACAGACAGACAGACAGACAGACAGACAGACAGACAGACAGACAGACAGACAGACAGACAGACAGACAGACAGACAGACAGACAGCTATCAGAAATTGATTGCTAGACCCATCACCCAAACCCACGGGCGGTCACGACAAGTATCAGTGTGTGTGTGTGTGTGTGCGTGCGTGCGTGCGTGCGTGCGTGTTAGAATGGTACTCCCAGAACAATTCAAACTGGTGTTAGATTAGGCTTATATGCAAACACGTGTAATACAATAATATACATACATATACATACATATCCGGTAGAAGGTCACAAGCTTAAAAGCTTATAACGACCCCCTCTGTACTGTAACTCTATGTGTAGTCCGTCCAGGTGGTAGTCCGTCCAGGTAGGTGGTAGTCCGTCCAGGTGGCGTATTGTTTCTAATTGAAATGTTTGTCTATACAATTCTTAAACGCGTTCATTGATGGTGTGGTAAGCACCGCTGCTGGGAGAACGTTCCATACATTGACAACTCTAGATGGGAAGAACTGTTTTCTCGCATCTAATCGACATTGTCTTAAACTTAATAGTTTAAATGCATGACCCAGTGTTTGTGTATGTTCAGATAATTTAAAGAATATCTTATATTCAATGTCCTCGTTATCATTTAGCAGTTTATATGTTTGAATTAAATCACTTCTGAGTAATTTGGTGTACTAACTTAAGTCTCATCGGGAATGGTAGCGTGTACAGTGGACGATAACAATAACTGATTGAGTCGCCGCCAAATTTACAGGGAAGAAGATATGACGTAGGCCATAAAACAGAAAGTAGATTAATTGTGAACATGTATGTGTTTGAGATATTTTGAGTTTTTCACAGAATTATAACAAATATTCGAATAGTCGAATATCTCCCCAACCGAATATTCGAATACTTAAATCGCTATTCGTTGCCATCCCTACTTCTGACACGTCTGTAGCTTAATGTTCGTCGTTTCAATCCCCGTAGTCTTTGCTCGTAACTTAACGATATATATTGAGATAGCTTCCTACGAAACTAGGAGGTGTTGTTTGTTCTACCTAATCATAGTGGGGTCTCCCTGGAGGAGTGGTTGATAGCTATGACTTCCAATCACTTGCATCTAACTGCTGTAGGTTCGAATCACACCCGAAGTCTTTCACACGAGGAAGTAATCCAGTTGCCTTGCGTAGTAGCTTAGTTTATACAAATTTATTTCAGCTCGATTGCGAAACAAGTTCTTACTACTTATATTAATCACTCTCGATACCTCATTCCTGATGGAATCCATCGCCACGAGGGAGAGAGAAGAGGCAACGTGAAATTTAAATGCCTTGCTTAATCGTAACGGCTCCAGCGGGGCTCGAACTCCGGACCTTTCGCACATAAAGCGAACGACATCCACTACGCTATCACGACTTCTACAGATTGCCTTGCGTAAGGTCGGTGTTTCTATCAGAATGTCCGGGAGAGGCATCCGGTGTCTTCCGCCAATCACTATATGGCCTAAGTTATCAGTGCCACTTGAACCCCCAAAACGAATGAACTAAGTGCCTGCTAGATACAGGTGTATGTACAATAAAACAAACATGACGCTCAAGGTTTTGTCAAAAATATTTAAATTGTGAAGTAGTTAATAAATCACGCGAATTTACAATTACTTTCAATATTCACTGATAACGTATATGCTAAACGTATACACGTGCAGATAGAAATAATATGGACAGGAATAGAGGACATAGAAAACGCACACTTACGATAAGTGTGTTTTTACATGAAAAACAATAACTATATAAATACATACATGAAGTTTTAAACATTTTGGAATATTTTAGTTGCCCAATTTGTGTTTTGTAATAAAGATGTGATATATATTTGATGGAATCCTTCGTATTTCGTTTTCATGTAATAATAATCATATAATGTAGACGCGCATTTTCTGTGTCCTCTAGTATATAATGTAGGTGTGAGTTTTCTCAGTTTAATCAAATTTTATTGCAAATCAATAGTTAATGTTATGCACAGAACTGCAAATGGTTTGGGCCACAAGTTTTCACAACATTAGAAAACTGTCCACACCAGAAAGTCTAGCTAACGTTTGATTAAACTAAATGACAAGAGTTTCTTTCCAGAAATGATTATACAAAAATAGGATGAAAATAAAACTGAACCAAAGGATGGAGAAAAAGGAAGAGACAAATCTACAACAATAAAAAGTCGATACAGATAGATACAAATGACTCATGATTCCAACTGATGCTCCACCATATCACACCCAGCCCCGAACCCATGACCCCCGTCTCACATGCAAATAACGTATAATTAATTCAAGAGAGCATGACCCCGTCTCACATACAAATAACGTATAATTAATTAAAGAGAGCATCGAAAAACGATGAGAATTGTTTATGTAAGTTTGCACTTCCCATTTGTTTAATCCGCCGAAGTCCTCTCGAAGAAATATGCCTGTTGGCTCTTGGGCTGTCCGATTAGCGCAGTGGTTAGCACGCTCGTTTCACACCAATGCAACCCGGTTTCGATCCTCGGACCGGGAAGTATGCGAGATGGTACTGTGGTTGCCACATCGGACAGGTGGGTTTTCTCCGGGTACTCCGGTTTCCTCCCATACTAGGTACTTACGCTGAAGCTACAGTTCTATCACCGTACAATTCGCTCCACCTCCAGAATGGGGTCTCTGTCATATGGTGTGTAACATGTTAGCTGAAGCTACAGTCATACCGTACAATTCGCTACACCCCCATAATGGGGTCTCTGTCATATGTTATGGCACATGTTAGCTGAAGCTACAGTCATACCGTCCAATTCGCTCCACCTCCAGAATGGGGTCTCTGTCATATGTTATTTCACATGTTAGCTGAAGCTACAGTCATACCGTCCAATTCGCTCCACCTCCAGAATGGGGTCTCTGTCATATGTTGTGGAACATGTTAGCTGAAGCTACAGTTCTACCACCGTACAATTCGCGCCAACTCCAGAATGGGGTCTCTGTCATATGCTGTTGAACATGTTAGCTGAAGCTACTGTTACTGCTTCGTGTATGAGCCGCATTTGCACCACTGCTGTAACAATTAAATGCTGCTCAATGAACAGACATACAAATCAACATAATATGAAATAATTCCTCCCTCCCTCTCTCCTTCTCCCCTCTCCCTCTCTCTGTTTTGGGGATAGCTAACCCTATGTAGTTATACTCTTCATTTCGAGTTCATTAAATGGTATTATTGAATTTCGTTGTTTTTCCGGTGTTTTGTGTGACCCACAAAAGCGGAATATATGGATGCAGTATTATGGTCAGCCAATATTTACTAATCCACGCACATGACCTTTGGAGTGAATGACCTTGACGTAAATCACAATTAAATTACATTTGGAGCAAATTACCTCTCGAGTAATTGACCTCTGGGGTAAATGACCGTTGGAATAAATGACGTTTGAAATAAATGACCTCTGGAGTTAAGGATCTCTGGAGTAAATGACCTTTGGAGTAAACGACCTTTGGAGTCGATGACCTTTGGAGTAAATGACATCTGAAGTAAACCACAGTTGGAATAAATGACCTCTGGAGTAAATGAGATTTGGAGTAATTCACTGTTGGAGTAAATATACTTTGGAGTAAACGACCTTTAAAGTCGATGACCTTTGGAGTAAATGATATCTGAAGTAAACCACCGTTGGAATAAATGACCTCTGGAGTAAATGAGCTTTGGAGTAAGTCACCGTTGGAGTAAATGCAAGTAAAGATGCATGGTAGCTAACTATTTCATACACCAGAACCATACAATTAATCTACCCAACCTGTGGGACTGGCGTCACGTATACAAGTGCCATACACTAGATAAGAATTTATTAGTGACTGTTGCCTTGCTATAAAGCGAAGGAAGATACAGGTACATCAGTGAACATGCGACTTCTTCTGGTCATATATAACGTAATTGGACATTGTATTTTGTATACAGGTTAGTATATCTGGTCATTTATACCGTAATTGGACATTGTATTTTGTATACAGGTTAGTATATCTGGTCATTTATAACGTAATTGGACATTGTATTTTGTATACAGGTTAGTATATCTGGTCATTTATAACGTAATTGGACATTGTATTTTGTATACAGGTTAGTATATCTGGTCATTTATAACGTAATTGGACATTGTATCTTGTATACAGGTTAGTATATCTGGTCATTTATAACGTAATTGGACATTGTATTTTGTATATATATTTGTATATCTGGTCATTTATAACGTAATTGGACATTGTATTTTGTATATATTTTAGTATATCTGGTCATTTATACCGTAATTGGACATTGTATTTTGTATACAGGTTAGTATATCTGGTCATTTATAACGTAATTGGACATTGTATTTTGTATACAGGATAGTATATCTGGTCATTTATAACGTAATTGGAAATTGTATTTTGTATACAGGTTAGTATATCTGGTCATTTATAACGTAATTGGACATTGTATTTTGTATAGAGGTTAGTATATCTGGTCATTTATAACGTAATTGGACATTGTATTTTGTATATATTTTAGTATATCTGGTCATTTATAACGTAATTGGAAATTGTATTTTGTATACAGGTTAGTATATCTGGTCATTTATAACGTAATTGGACATTGTATTTTGTATACAGGTTAGTATATCTGGTCATTTATAGCGTAATTGGACATTGTATTTTGTATACAGGTTAGTATATCTGGTCATTTATAACGTAATTGGACATTGTATTTTGTATATATTTTAGTATATCTGGTCATTTATAACGTAATTGGAAATTGTATTTTGTATATATTTTAGTATATCTGGTCATTTATAACGTAATTGGACATTGTATTTTGTATATATTTTAGTATATCTGGTCATTTATAACGTAATTGGAAATTGTATTTTGTATACAGGTTAGTATATCTGGTCATTTATAACGTAATTGGACATTGTATTTTGTATACAGGTTAGTATATCTGGTCATTTATAGCGTAATTGGACATTGTATTTTGTATACAGGTTAGTATATCTGGTCATTTATAACGTAATTGGACATTGTATTTTGTATATATTTTAGTATATCTGGTCATTTATAACGTAATTGGACATTGTATTTTGTATATATTTTAGTATATCTGGTCATTTATAACGTAATTGGACATTGCATTTTGTATATATTTTAGTATATCTGGTCATTTATACCGTAATTGGATATTGTATTTTGTATATATTTTAGTATATCTGGTCATTTATACCGTAATTGGAAATTGTATTTTGTATATATTTTAGTATATCTGGTCATTTATACCGTAATTGGATATTGTATTTTGTATATATTTTAGTATATCTGGTCATTTATAACGTAATTGGACATTGTATTTTGTATATATTTTAGTATATCTGGTCATTTATAACGTAATTGGACATTGTATTTTGTATATATTTTAGTATATCTGGTCATTTATAACGTAATTGGACATTGTATTTTGTATATATTTTAGTATATCTGGTCATTTATACCGTAATTGGACATTGTATTTTGTATATATTTTAGTATATCTGGTCATATATACCGTAATTGGACATTGTATCTTGTATACAGGTTAGTATATCTGTGGTCATTTATAACGTACTTGGACATTGTATTTTGTATATATTTTAGTATATCTGGTCATATATACCGTAATTGGACATTGTAACTTGTATACAGGTTAGTATATCTGTGGTCATTTATAACGTAATTGGACATTGTATTTTGTATACAGGTTAGTATATCTGGTCATTTATACCGTAATTGGACATTGTATTTTGTATACAGGTTAGTATATCTGGTCATTTATAACGTAATTGGACATTGTATCTTGTATACAGGTTAGTATATCTGTTCATTTATACCGTAATTGGACATTGTATTTTGTATACAGGTTAGTATATCTGGTCATTTATAACGTAATTGGACATTGTATCTTGTATACAGGTTAGTATATCTGGTCATTTATAACGTAATTGGACATTGTATCTTGTATACAGGTTAGTATATCTGGTCATTTATACCGTAATTGGACATTGTATTTTGTATATAGGTTAGTATATCTGGTCATTTATAACGTAATTGGACATTGTATTTTGTATACAGGTTAGTATATCTGGTCATTTATAACGTAATTGGACATTGTATTTTGTATACAGGTTAGTATATCTGGTCATTTATAACGTAATTGGACATTGTATTTTGTATACAGGTTAGTATATCTGGTCATTTATACCGTAATTGGACATTGTATTTTGTATACAGGTTAGTATATCTGGTCATTTATAACGTAATTGGACATTGTATTTTGTATACAGGTTAGTATATCTGGTCATTTATAACGTAATTGGACATTGTATTTTGTATACAGGTTAGTATATCTGGTCATTTATAACGTAATTGGACATTGTATTTTGTATACAGGTTAGTATATCTGTGGTCATTTATAACGTAATTGGACATTGTATTTTGTATACAGGTTAGTATATCTGGTCATTTATAACGTAATTGGACATTGTATCTTGTATACAGGTTAGTATATCTGGTCATTTATAGCGTAATTGGACATTGTATTTTGTATACAGGTTAGTATATCTGGTCATTTATAACGTAATTGGACATTGTATTTTGTATATATTTTAGTATATCTGGTCATTTATAACGTAATTGGAAATTGTATTTTGTATACAGGTTAGTATATCTGGTCATTTATAACGTAATTGGACATTGTATTTTGTATACAGGTTAGTATATCTGGTCATTTATAGCGTAATTGGACATTGTATTTTGTATACAGGTTAGTATATCTGGTCATTTATAACGTAATTGGACATTGTATTTTGTATACAGGTTAGTATATCTGTGGTCATTTATAACGTAATTGGACATTGTATTTTGTATACAGGTTAGTATATCTCTGGTGATTTATAACGTAATTGGACATTGTATTTTGTATATATATTTTAGTATATCTGGTCATTTATAACGTAATTGGACATTGTATTTTGTATACAGGTTAGTATATCTGGTCATTTATAACGTAATTGGAAATTGTATTTTGTATACAGGTTAGTATATCTGGTCATTTATAACGTAATTGGACATTGTATTTTGTATACATTTTAGTATATCTGGTCATTTATAACGTAATTGGAAATTGTATTTTGTATATATTTTAGTATATCTGGTCATATATACCGTAATTGGACATTGTATTTTGTATACAGGTTAGTATATCTGGTCATTTATAACGTAATTGGACATTGTATCTTGTATACAGGTTAGTATATCTGGTCATTTATACCGTAATTGGACATTGTATCTTGTATACAGGTTAGTATATCTGGTCATTTATAACGTAATTGGAAATTGTATTTTGTATATATTTTAGTATATCTGGTCATTTATACCGTAATTGGATATTGTATGTTGTATATAGGTTAGTATATCTGGTCATTTATACCGTAATTGGACATTGTATCTTGTATACAGGTTAGTATATCTGGTCATTTATACCGTAATTGGACATTGTATCTTGTATACAGGTTAGTATATCTGGTCATTTATAACGTAATTGGAAATTGTATTTTGTATATAGTTTAGTATATCTGGTCATTTATAACGTAATTGGACATTGTATCTTGTATACAGGTTAGTATATCTGGTCATTTATACCGTAATTGGAATTGTATGTTGTATATAGGTTAGTATATCTGGTCATTTATAACGTAATTGGACATTGTATTTTGTATACAGGTTAGTATATCTGGTCATTTATAACGTAATTGGACATTGTATTTTGTATACAGGTTAGTATATCTGGTCATTTATAACGTAATTGGACATTGTATTTTGTATACAGGTTAGTATATCTGGTCATTTATAACGTAATTGGACATTGTATTTTGTATACAGGTTAGTATATCTGGTCATTTATAACGTAATTGGACATTGTATTTTGTATACAGGTTAGTATATCTGGTCATTTATAACGTAATTGGACATTGTATTTTGTATACAGGTTAGTATATCTGGTCATTTATAACGTAATTGGACATTGTATTTTGTATACAGGTTAGTATATCTGGTCATTTATAACGTAATTGGACATTGTATCTTGTATACAGGTTAGTATATCTGGTCATTTATAACGTAATTGGACATTGTATCTTGTATACAGGTTAGTATATCTGTGGTCATTTATAACGTAATTGGACATTGTATTTTGTATACAGGTTAGTATATCTGGTCATTTATAACGTAATTGGACATTGTATCTTGTATACAGGTTAGTATATCTGTGGTCATTTATAACGTAATTGGACATTGTATTTTGTATATATTTTAGTATATCTGGTCATTTATAACGTAATTGGACATTGTATTTTATATACAGGTTCGTATATCTGGTCATTTATAACGTAATTGGACATTGTATTTTGTATATGTATTTGTATATCTGGTCATTTATAACGTAATTGGACATTGTATTTTGTATATATTTTAGTATATCTGGTCATTTATAACGTAATTGGACATTGTATTTTGTATACAGGTTAGTATATCTGGTCATTTATAACGTAATTGGACAGTGTATTTTGTATATATATTTGTATATCTGGTCATTTATAACGTAATTGGACATTGTATTTTGTATATATATTTGTATATCTGGTCATTTATAACGTAATTGGACAGTGTATTTTGTATATATTTTAGTATATCTGGTCATTTATAACGTAATTGGACATTGTATTTTGTATATATTTTAGTATATCTGGTCATTTATAACGTAATTGGACAGTGTATTTTGTATATATTTTAGTATATCTGGTCATTTATAACGTAATTGGACATTGTATTTTGTATATATTTTAGTATATCTGGTCATTTATAACGTAATTGGACATTGTATTTTGTATATATTTTAGTATATCTGGTCATTTATAACGTAATTGGACATTGTATTTTGTATATATTTTAGTATATCTGGTCATTTATAACGTAATTGGACAGTGTATTTTGTATATATTTTAGTATATCTGGTCATTTATAACGTAATTGGACATTGTATTTTGTATATATTTTAGTATATCTGGTCATTTATAACGTAATTGGACAGTGTATTTTGTATATATTTTAGTATATCTGGTCATTTATAACGTAATTGGACATTGTATTTTGTATATATTTTAGTATATCTGGTCATTTATAACGTAATTGGACAGTGTATTTTGTATATATTTTAGTATATCTGGTCATTTATAACGTAATTGGACATTGTATTTTGTATATATTTTAGTATATCTGGTCATTTATAACGTAATTGGACAGTGTATTTTGTATATATTTTAGTATATCTGGTCATTTATAACGTAATTGGACATTGTATTTTGTATATATTTTAGTATATCTGGTCATTTATAACGTAATTGGACATTGTATTGTGTATATATTCTAGTATATCTGGTAATTTATAACGTAATTGTACATTGTATTTTGTATATCTGTTTTTATAACGTAATTGTACATTGTATTTTGTATATCTGTTTTTATAACGTAATTGGACATTGTATTTTGTATATCTGTTTTTATAACGTAATTGGATATTGTATTTTGTATATCTGTTTTTATAACGTAATTGGACATAGTATTTTGTATATCTGTTTTTATAACGTAATTGGACATAGTATTTTGTATATCTGTTTTTATAACGTAATTGGACATTGTATTTTGTATATCTGTTTTTATAACGTAATTGGACATCGACATGACTCTTGTTATTCAATGTAAAAATGATTTCATTACATTAATTGTCAATCATTTACAATTTAATATCAAGTTTTGATTATTTGTTTTAGAGACAAATATTTATCATTTAATCCAACTGACTGATGCAAATTTAGATTTAGCGATACACTGAATTATTTCGTAATGCAAATGTACTCCAGGAACAGTTTTCAATCCAAAGTTATATAATTACGTATCCAAGCTCAGCACAATTATGGAATAATGTAAGCGATCATTCTAAATCGATAATATACATGTACGTTGTTGCAGAAACAGAAATCACTATGGTATACTAGGGAGTTACGTCATCATGAAAAACTATTTACGGACATGACGCAATATCGAATAATGTTTTTTGTGTGTGTTTTGCTTACTCAGGCTGAAACAGTAAAAAATCAATATTTTATATGGTTTATGTGGTAGTTGCCCAAGGTGGCGGAAATACGACCAAAGGACTCCGATGTTACGCATGCGCAGCCACTGGCGGAAATAACAAATGTGAGGACTATCACACGTACGAACAAGCTATGGATGGAACCGGGTTCGACTATGTGAAGAAGGATTGTACTTATCCGTATAACGAAACGTGTATGGTGGAAACCTTTGAATTATTAGGTAAGCAGTATTAGATAGAAAAAGAAAGAGAAATAGAAGAAAGCGACATAGAAATTAAAGTCATGTCAAGTCAAAGTTTTTATTTTAAGGAGCGGACAACAATAAGCTGTATAGCTTTCTGTCCAATTCCTTATTTCAATTGTTGTAAATAATCATGTACATGATAGAAAATAAATATGCTTAAACCAGTTTTTATTGGCATAAACATGTACATGTCCATCGCCAAGAAACATGATTGGCGGTTATATACACAGTTTACAGACAAGCATGATATATATAAGGCATGAGTAAGCAGAGCAATAACATTTACGAAATACATTGTTGTTTAACAATATAATTGGTATTCAGTGCCTCACACATCATTATTATACAAGTAGTAACATTCATTTATTTAATTAAATTCATTTCTGTTACTTGTTGCTAAATACATATATTTACGTATTTATACAAGTTTGCTTTTTGGTTTTGAATTCATGAATTAAAAATGACAATGCAAGTTCGCATTTATGAACAGGAGTATGATTTTTTTATTGTATGCGTTACTATAAATAGTAACAAATTTAATGGTAGAAAAGCAAAATATCTGGTCGACGCGGGCAATATATTTCGTTTTTCGGCTCTGCCGGGCCAATATCCGATATTGGCACGCGCCGAGAACGAATCACGAGCACTTGCACAGGTAGCAACAACATAGTAACTACATTGTGTAAACATGGCCGCCGAAGCAACACTAAAGTCGTTGTCTGACAGATTGTTGTCTCTTGACGGTAAAATGGCTGAGCGAAATAAGCAAATAACAGCAGAAGAAACATTCGGCTATGTATGCAATAACGAAGTTATTAAACGGCTGCAGTGGGCTATTTGTGGATATTGGCGCACCTATCCGATATTGGCCCTCGGGCCTAACGGCCATCGGGCCAATATCTCCATAGGGTGCGCCAATATCCACAAATGGCCCACCTCCGCGGTTTAATAACCTCTAAACATTCTATATTAATTTTATGAAATAAATATGCATATGTCTGCTAAAGTATGTACCGCCTAATCTATGAACCTCCGACATTTTACAGTTTTTCATTTATTCGTACTAATTGACAATGAAATACGGCCATGAGATCATTATCTACAGGGCAGTTTCACTATTTTTTTATCAGGAGGCCTTTGACATCATAATTCAACGTTGTTTCATTTTCTCCGCCCATCGCTTCTTATGTATTTTGGTGCCGTCCATTTTGTTGAGATGTTATTATTTTTGGACTGTATTGCGCTGTCTGGTCGGAACGTCTTAACCATTTCCCCCATAGAAGCACCTCTTGACGCCATTACCAATACGACATACATTGACAATGTAGTAGCCACACCAATGTTCATAATATAGGTCAGAATCTCATGTAGTCCCAGTAAGGTCTATGGAGGTGGGATATATGTGGCGACTACTTATCCACTGCATGATAGCTAAATGGCTGTCGTTTGTATGGAGATATAATAGTATATTAACCTAAATCTCTATGTTGTCCCAGTATTATATATGGAGGTGGGATAGATATAGCGACTATTTATCAACTGCATGATAGCTAAATGACTGTCGTTTGTATGGAGATATAATAGTATATTAACCTAAATCTCTATGTAGTCCCAGTAATATCCATGGAGGTGGGATTGATATGGCGACTACTTATCCACTGCGTGATAGCTAAATGGCTGTCGTTTGTATGGAGATATAACAGTATATTAACCTAAATCTCTATGAAGGAAAGGGTTGATACATAATCAAGTGGACACTCGTTATATAATATCGACGGTAGATGGGGTTCTCGTTTATTTGTTAAATATAATCTATATCAGACATATTGTCATTCATATTATTTGAAATCTGAAAATGTAATGAGAGATATCGGACAGTTATTGCCCCAGAATACCCTCTAATAGTATGTAGGACCATTTGGGGTCCTATGTTTTGATCGTTGTTCCCTTTGTACATACTATCGATTTTCATCAACTTTCTCTTCTTATTTTTATCAAATGACTATATCTAGACCAATATCCTACAGTATATCCAATGGGTAAAAAGAAATTGTTATAAATTTATTAACACGATTTTGATAAAATCACATGTATCATACCGCAATATCTGGCCCGATCGAGCCCTTAGGCAATGCACTTAGTTCCATATTGCCTCTCTCTCTTTCTGGGTGGGTGGGTTCTATCTGGATTAAGTGTATCAGAAAAAACCCAAACAACAGAGACCTGCCAGTCATAACCAGAATTGATTGGTCGGTGGTATAACGGAGAAATAGATAAAAGAACATATATTGTAAATAAAAGATCTTTTACAGACGAATATGTAGTCCATTGGTAACATGCTGGACTGGTAATCCAGTGATCGCATGTTCGATCCCCCGTCTGACCCAAATAAAATTAACAATATTTCAGATGGGACATTAAACCGAGGTCTCGTGTCGGTGCTGTACACCGTGCATGCAAAAGAACCAGAGGAGACTCTGGAATGGGCCTCTGTCTGTATCATTGCACTATCCTCCAAATATCTAAAGTGACTAATCTGTTCAGGAGGCGTCGCTCATATGGGCAAACGTCAGCGACGATAAATAAACGTAAAACACATAAAAGATCTGCCAATCTTAATATTTAGATATACATGTAATATATATACATTTATCTGATTACATTTACAGCTCAGTCATTTACAATGGGTAATGTAAACACTCCCACACCATATATGGGATGTGTCACCACTGGGGAGATAACAGTTTACGTGCCAATTGGAAAGAACAGCATAAATCATGTATACTTATCTCGCTATATACGTTCATATTGATCCTGTATATATTTAAAGCGACACTACATCGGTAAAAATGTGCAGAATGTAATTTCCTATTATGTGTTATAATTGTATTCCAAACATTTGTCATAGAAACTGAGTATATCAACTAATAAACAAGCGTCGTATACGACGTTTGCTGACATAACAAAATAATGTAAGTAGGGCCAACAGCAATACGTACTGCAACGCGTGTATCCTAAATAACAACAGTGTGGTACATATTTACCGTTATATCCCACAGTTGGGTTTGAATATTTATTTTTAGACTGATCAGATTTAAATTGTCTCTAAAAGACAGTGTCACGCGTAGTATCGACTCCAATAATAAACAAACGAACAGACATTTCAGGAGCTTGGCTGGTCGTTATATGACATTCTACTTTCACTTTTGAGAGTTTGTACACCGCAAGAACATTGTTTATTGATTGAGGTTACTGTCATTGGAATATTTTCCATTCTTTCTTTACTCTGCATTTACCGTGGTGGCTGCAGTGACGGGACACCTTTTTCATTCTCTGCAGGTGTCAAGCATTCGAGGCTACTGTCACGGAAACAAACAGTTCTCATTCGCTGCTTTATCATGCAGGAGTCACAATGTCACACATTCGAAGCTATACTGTCACGGAAAACAGTTCTCATTCGCTGCTTCAATGCAGTGTCACGATGTCACACATTCGAGGCTATACTGTCACGGAAGACAACCTTCATTCTATACACGCATGTTTATCTTACAGGCAACACTGTGTCACACATCCGAGGCTGCAGCGACGGCAAACAGTTTTCGTTCTCTTCAACTATACAAGCAGACAGAGGCGCCTATACGAGACTAGTCAATCTGAGTAAAAACAACGAGACAGCGTGCGTGTGGGATGGACAACATCTTGTCTGCCTTAGTAAATGTGATTCAGATTTTTGTAACGGCCCCCAGCTCACGGAAGAAAGCAGTGCTCTATGGAATAAGGCTTCATTATTCCTTACCATGGTGTCGCTGTTTGTGAATGTATACTAGAGGACATAACGTTTAAACTTTATTTATTTTACAACGATTGCGAAGCAAGATTGTGTGTTTTACGTTTATTTATCGTCGCTACCGGTTGCCCATATGAGCGACGCCTCCTGAAGAGATTAGTCATTTTAGATTGTTGGAGGATAGTGCAATGATACAGACAGAAACCCATTCCAGAGTCTCCTCTGGTTCTTTTACGTGCACGGTGTAAAGCACCGACACGAGACCTCGGTTTAACGTCCCATCTGAAAGACTGTTAATTTTATTATGGTCAGACGGGGGATCGAACCTGCGATCCCTGGATTACCAGTCCAGCGTGTTACCACTGGACTACATATCCGTCTGTGAAGCAAGTTTTAACAACTTATGTTAATCACTCTCGTTGGCGCGGATGAAAGCGTATATGTGGTCATTCGTGTGGGAGGAAACCGGAGTACCCGGAGAAAACCCACCTGTCCGATCTGGCGACCACCGTACCATCTCACATACTTCCCGGTCCGAGGGCATATAGGACATAGAAAACGCACACCTACATTAATAATAATAATAATAATAATAATAATAAAGACTTTATTTACTCATTTAACAAAAGTTAATCTACCATGAGGCCCTCAACATAAATATTATATACAATCAAATGCAATCAAAAGATAGCACTATAAGTGAGAACTGCACATTGGAATAATATAGTAATGTAAAAGTTGAAAAATAGAGAAACTATATTTAATATGTAATGGAATATGATGATATATGGAATTGGCTAGCAGAGTAGAAAATGGGAATGAGACAATTAATGATACTAGTCTATCTAACAATGTGCAGATTTGACTTGTAGTGGTATCTTCAAAATATGTATGAAATCAACTTAAGGACAGCAATTTTCCGATTCTAATAAATATAGCAATGGCAATACACGTTTATAATAACAGTAGAAGTACGCGACTAGTTTGAATTGTTATAGTTTCACCTTAAGTAGAGAATTTTGAACTGTTGGATAGTTGGAGCATTTTGAACTGAGTGAGGAAATGAATTCCAAATAGATGATCCTGAAAATTCAAATGTATTACGAAATAATTCACAATTTGGTCTTGGTGTGTATAATTGATATTCTGAGGTTGATCTAAGAATTCTAGGATGTATATCAGAAGTAAAAGTGAAGGACGATTTTAAATAGTCTGGAGCAGCTCCATGTAATGTTTTATACATTTGTATAGCCTTCTGATATATGACTCGTTCTAGAAAGGTCATCCATTTTAGTTGGGAGAATAATAATTGCGATGGAGTGTCAAAGTCCTGATCTAGAATTAGTCTAGCTGCTCTCTTTTGTAACCGAGCTATTTTATCTTCTAAAGATGAGTTACAGTTACCCCAAATCACACAACAAAAGTCTAAGTGAGGCAATATGTAAGCATTGTAGAAGAGGTTGCGATTGGGAATAGAGAGATACCTTTTTATACGAGACAATAAATATAAATAAGTTACATTTTTTGAGAACATTGTCAGTATGCTTATCCCAGGATAGTGTGTTGTCAATCATAACTCCGAGTAGTCGTTCAGCAGAACTCGGATGTATGACGGTGTTGTTCACTTTCACTTCAAGAGCAGACTCACTGATACTATGAGCTTTTGATTTAGAGGAAATATACATGATTGTGGTATTAGAAGTATTGAGAACCATACGATTGTCTAAACACCACTGTTGAACATTTATCAAATCAGTAGATAAAGAAGTAGTAAGAGTGTCAAGAGATTGATCGGAGGCAGATATAGTTGTATCGTCAGCAAATATGTCTGCAACTGTGCTGGTAAGAGTCATAGGTAAGTCATTGATGTAAATTATAAAGAGAATGGGACCTAAGACAGACCCCCGAGGAACACCAGAAACAACAGGTCCAGTATCACAACGAGCACCAGAAACATTCGTTTGTTGGAACCTGTCAGCTAAGTACGAGGAAAACCAAGTTTGTAATGATTCAGCAAGACCATAATAAGCTAATTTACGTATTAAGATAGAATGATCAACCAGATCAAAGGCTTTGGAAAGATCCAGAAAGACTGTGCCCACTACTTCATTCTTATCAATTGCTGATATCCAGTCATCCAGTAAGCGTGTAAGGGCAGTTTGACATGAATGATTTTCACGGAATCCGGACTGTCGATTATATAATAAATTATGTTCCTCGAGAAATTGTTTCAAGTGAAGGCTGACATGGCGCTCAAGAATCAATGACATAACAGGTAATATTGATATAGGTCTGTAATTATTTTTATCTGATTTGTCACCTTTTTGTGAATGGGTATAACTTTGGCTAATTTAAATGCTTTGGGAAATTTGTTGGAGTTTATGCTAGAATTGAATATTTGTGTTAAAATTGGAGCAATGATTTTGGCAGAAAGCTTTAAGAATCTGGCATATCAGAGCCTGTTGATTTAGATACATCAAGTGAAAGAAGTTGTTTTTCAACAAACTGCACAGATACTAAGGGAATAGAAAATCTAGATATGTTTGACAATTTAGTGTTGTTAGTAGTTTCAAGTGCAAAGTTAGAGTAGTGCGGTGGTGGGTTATCAGACTGAAACTGCCTATGAATATTACAGAAATGTTCATTAAAAATATTGGCCGTATAGTTAGCATTAATATTTTACATCCATTTTCATCATGTAGGTATTGTGTTTGAGATTTATTGTTCAGTCCTGATAATTCATTTAGGCTGCTCCATAATTGTTTCGGATTGTGTTTATTCGAGTTAATATGTGTGGTGTAGTAATTATGCTTTGAGGTAAATATAAGTGATTTGACTTTTTGTCTCCATATTTTAAACTTATCTGATATTTGTTTCTTGTGAAAATGATTTCTGTTTTATAGCTTCTAAAATATCTGAATTTATCCAGTTTGGTTGTGACGTCCTTTTGACTCTTCTATTTCTGATAGGTGCGTGTTTGTTGAGAACAGTAGCGAACACATCAATGAATACATCAGATGAGTCGTCCGGATCACCAAAAATGTCTACAAGTGACCAAGGCTGGATGGAAAGTTCAAGCAAGAACTCAGCTTCATTGAAATTGTTCAATGATCTATACTGAATACATTTATGAATCGAAGTGTTTTTGCTATGGCCATTCGTTTTTCTGGTGATGCAAACTGGGCAATGATCACTAATGGAATAATTTTGGACTGTAACCTCTGATATATTATTGGGTGTATTTGTAAAAGCATGATCAATCAGTGTTGACGTGGTTTGAGTTACTCGTGTAGGTTGACAAACCAACTGAGTGAAATCAACAGAATCAAGAAGGCTAATCCATGTGTTTGAATTATGGTCTTGCTTGAGCAAATCGAAGTTGAAGTCACCTAGTATGATGCATTCCTTAGATTCTGAGTATGACTTATCGAGACTGTTAGAGAAATGTGTAAGCCATTCAACTTTGGATGATGGTGGCCTGTAGGTATAGCACACAAGTAATGGTTTAGAGTGTTTAAATTTAACCCCAAGCCAAATAGCTTCTAAATTAGAGTGTTCCAGGTCTACCCTATGAGCACAGCTTAAGTAGTCTTTGACATAGATAAGTAAACCTCCACCAAACGTATTTCTGTCTTTTCGAAACACAGTATAACCATCAATAACAAGTTCATGATCACTAACTGTGGTATCCAAAAATGTTTCACAAATACAAAACAAGTCAATATTATTTTGATCGGACATTATCAACTTAATTTCATCTAACTTTGGGTAAATAAAATGTATATTAAGGTGAATAATGTGAAGTCCCGTTTTTTTAAACCAGGTAGTACTCATTAAATCAGTATCATTGATCAGAAATTCAGTGTCATTAGTTACATTTTGTACTGTAGAACTATATGTATCTAGCACATAGCATGAAATGCAGTTGCATGTGTTTCTGTTTAACAAACCAGTATATGATTATTATTATATGAACACGAAATACGAAGGATTCCATCAAAGATGTATCACATCTTTATTATAAAACACAAACTGAACAACTATAAATATTCCAAAACTATGTATTTATATAGTTATTGTTTTTCATTTAAAAACACACTTTTCCGAAATGTGCGGTTTCTATGTCCTCTAGTATGATATATGAACACAGAATTTGTTATACACATTCCAAATGCATGTACATATTCATAATGTAAATATACATAAACACTTGTCGCCATAGCTACACGTATTTCCACTCTCTGTCTTCAACTCGTGGCATTTAACGGTCTTATGCCAACATGTGACAGTTAACTGTATTGTGCTGCTAAACGTCACTAACTCGTGAGTGCGATCGGTCTTACACCGGTCTTACACCGCTAAATGTCTTAGACATGAATCATCATTATTATTATATATAAAAATACTACATGTCAATCGATTTATGTGAATATATGAATGTAAAATCTATTGTATTACGTGACCAATATGTAATTGTATATTTGTATGTTTACGACGATGTACCATGTACAAGTCTTAAAATAAACATCTGTTCTGTTCTGTTCTGTTCTGTTCTGTGACGGTTAACTGTATTATGTGACGGTTAACTGTATTATGTGACGGTTAACTGTATTATGTGACGGTTAATGTGACGGTTAACTGTATTGTGCTGCTAAAAGTCACTAACTGTATTATGTTGCTAAAAGTCGCTAACTGTATTATGTTGCTAAAAGTCACTAACTGTATTATGTTGCTAAAAGTCGCTAACTCGTGAGCGTGATCGGTCTTATGCCGCTAAATATCTTAGACATGTGACGGTTAACTGTATTATGTGATGGTTAACTGTATTATGTGACGGTTAACTGTATTATGTGACGGTTAACTGTATTATGTAACGGTTATTTGTATTATGCTGCTAAAAATCGCTAACTCATGATCTATACTTTAGAAACGCATCACTTATTTCTTCAAATAGTTTCCTTCAAAGAGTCATTATTAAGAAATTCCCCGTTAGGTAACATTTTAACCAATAATTCGTCATTGCCAACACAATTTCGTGCAATCAGTTTATCTGGTATCCGGCACGGTGTGCACGTGCAACAAATGAAAATAATGTTACATAACGGCAGTCAATGTCTCTGGGTGTGCTTAAATTGTTAGTTTAGACATAGCCATATATGCACACTTACTTTTACCATTGGAATTGTTTGTTCGCCTTTTATTAAGTAAAGAATGCCAAGACCTAGACACGATTTGCGTAACCAAAGTGTTGGGTTATTGCAAGCAGGCGCCAGCCAAGGGGAGTGAGCGAGGCGTTTTCGTGTCCACCAGTCGACCATTTCTCGCCTTCATCAGCGTTTCGTGGCTACGGGTAGTGTCGTTGATCGTCCGAGACCCGGTCAACCTCGTGTTACTACCAGACGTCAAGACAATTACATACGTCAGCGTCATCTCCGAGATCGTTTCACAACAGCAGTTTCCACGGCAAATTTGATACAAGGACGTCGCCATAGGAATATCCATGCAAGGACAGTGATACGACGATTGAGATATTATGGAATCCATTGCAGCCGACCGTACAGGGGACAGATCTTAGCTCAGCGTCACCGGCAGAATCGAGTGCGCTGGGCCCGTGATATGATCAATAATCGACGCCAGAACTGGAACCAAGTTGTTTTTTCAGATGAATCACGATTTTCCAGTTTTGCAGATGGCAGAATTCGTCTGTACCGACGTCAACATGAACGTTACCGTGTGATGGTTGTGTTGTAGAGCGTGATAGGTTAGGGGGGGGGAGCAGTATAATGGTTTGGGTTCGCCATTAACCATTACTTTCGTTTGGACCTTGTTCTGATTCAAGGTAATGTGACCGCACATCGTTACATTAATGAAGTGATTGCTCCTGTGCTCGTTCCACTGCTTCAACGTAACGGCAACAACCGTCAGTTGACGTTCCAACAGGACAATGCAAGCGCTCACAGTGCCCGTCTCACCCAAACCTACTTAATGAACCAGGGAATCGACGTTCTCGAGTGGCCTGCAGTGTCTCCCGACATGAACTGCATCGAACACATGTGGGATAAGCTCGGACGGAGACTTCGACGACGTCCACAACAACCGCAAAACGTCCGCGAACTTTGGTTAGCACTGCAACAGGAATGGCAGAACATCCATATGCCAACCATACAACTCTTAGTGAGGTCGATGCGACGACGTCTACAGGCTGTAGTCGCAAATAAGGGGGGGGGGCATAACCGCTACTGAGTTTAGAAAGCGCTAAATCCGAACACTGCCTTTCTTTGACTGGCTCTTATAAAGTCCAAGAAAGATCGATTTTGTTGTGAATACAAATAAAATGTTAAGAGATAGGCTACTTGAAATTTATCCTGATTATCACAATGATCAAATCTCATACTATCGTGCACACTATTAGTGTGTATATATCAGTGATGCGTTTCTAACGTTTTTCAGTATATAATAGTCCTAAAACCTATCAACATCTTAAACTCATGACTGCTAAGGCTTGCTTCGCCTCTTAAACTCGTGACCATTAAGCGCATTACGCTAGTGATATCTAAACGTCTTAAGCTCGTGATATATAAACATATTAAGCTCGTGATATATAAACGTCTTAAGCTCGTGATATCTAAACGTCTTAAGCTCGTGATATCTAAACGTCTTAAGCTTGTGATATCTAAACGTCTTAAGCTCGTGATATCTAAACGTCTTACGCTAGTGATATCTAAACATCTTAAGCTCGTGATATCTAAACGTCTTACGCTAGTGATATCTAAACATCTTAAGCTCGTGATATCTAAACGTCTTCCGCTAGTGATATCTAAACACATTAAGCTCGTGATATCTAAACGTCTTAAGCTAGTGATATCTAAACGCCATAAGCTCGTGATATCTAAACGTCTTAGGCTCGTGATATCTAAACGTCTTAAGCTCGTGATATCTAAACGTCTTAAGCTCGTGATATTTAAAGGTCCTAAGCTAGTGATATTTAAACGTCTTAAGCTCGTGATATCTAAATGTGTTAAGCTCGTGACTGTTAAACATCATAAGCTCGTGACTGCTAAATATCTCAAACTCGTGACCGCTAAACGTCTTTTAAACGTATGACTAAACTGTACCACAATAAATTATGTTATCTTGAACAATCCAATAAAATATACTTATGCAGTACATTTTGTTAAATTAAATATTATTCTTGATTGTTCTTGTGTTGATAAGTTCAGTGGCGGATTAAGGGGATGGCTGACTGGGCTGAAGCCAGGGGCCCCCGATATGTAGGGGCCCCCAAATTAGTATTTTAAATCTGTAATTAACTGAATAAAATTTAACGAACATTTTTAAAATGACGCGTCGACAGGTGAACTCCATTTTTACCAACCAATGCGATAGCGGAAAGCCGTAATTGGTGACTTTCGGCCAAGCGGAGGTAATGTGATAAAGGTGGTGTATTCAATAGAATGTTCGTGTTTGCTTACACTAGTATTTATCTTCATGAAAGGGCCCCTGTTTGAGCTACAGCCAGGGGCCCCATGCAACCATAATCCGCCCCTGTGCATCAAGAGTGATTAATATGTTGCTAAAGCTTGTTTCACAAGTTTATTAGTTTTGTTTATTTGTTCAAGTTTTACGCCTTCAACGGCATCATTCTGGGCAATATTGCCGACAGGCGGTTTACCTAACAACACGTTGCCTGGGCAGGCCCCAGCAGTTTACCTAACAACACGTTGCCTGGGCAGGCCCCAGCGGTTTACCTAACAACACGTTGCCTGGGCAGGCCCCAGCGGTTTACCTAACAGCACTTTGCCTGGGCAGGCCCCAGCGGTTTACCTAACAACACGTTGCCTGGGCAGGCCCCAGCGGTTTACCTAACAACACAATGCCTGGGCAGGCCCCAGCGGTTTACCTAACAACACCTTGCCTGGGCGATAGCGGAAAGCCATAATTTCGGCCAAGCGGGGGTAATGTGAGAAAGTTGTATTCAATAGAATGTTCTTGTTTGCTTACACTAGTATTTATCTTGATGAAAGGGCCCCTGTTTGAGCTACAGCCAGGGGCCCCATGAAACCTTAAACCGCCCCTGGATAAGCTACCCTGAATAAGACAGTAGTCTAACTATATAGTACGCTTATGTGTGTTTTACGTTTATTTATCGTCGCTACCGGTTGCCCATATGAGCGACGCCTCCTGAAGAGATTAGTCATTTTAGATTTTTGGAGGATAGTGCAATGATACAGACAGAGACCCATTCCAGAATCTCCTCTGGTTCTTTTACGTGCACGGTGTACAGCACCGACACGAGACTTCGGTTTAACGTCTCATCTGAAAGACTGTTAATTTTATTAGGGTCAGACATGGGATCGAACTTGCGATCAGGATTACCAGTCCAGCGTGATACCACTGGGCTACAGATCCGTCTGGGAATATTTATATAGTAGGAATGATTATTTATCGTGAATGGGAACAACACATTAAAGAGTTGTTTTTATCTATTATAATGAGAGACATCGGTCAGTTACTGCCCCTGAATACTCCCTAAAAGTAGATAGGTCCCATTAAGTGTTTTCTTCTGTTTTTATCGTTATTTCCTTTGCACAACCTGCTAGCAATTTTATTCCACTATCGCTTTATATGATTATTAAATTACTATATCTCAACAGATCTCATACAGTATTTATTTGTAAAACAATGCTATCAATTAATTAACACGATTTTGATCAAATCACAATTATCATAACGCAACATCTGGTTGGGGCACAACAGTAAAAACCAAGGATTCTAACTAAAAGGACCTATTCACATTTTGGAATAAATCAGACTTTATCTGCCAAGGGAGGTAATAGAAAATTAGAGATGTCTCTCATTACCCTCTCTGCATTGCACGTACATTGCTGTAAACATTTATGGTCATTTGTTTGCTCATGTATGTACCACTGGTCGTGCGCCTGGATACGCGCCTGATCGAACCACCAAAGAAAGAGACGTTTACGTGGATGCTGGATACCAAGATTGGAACATATATGCCGAATGCTGCAGTTATATCCGCTGTCTTGCTTACAAAACATACTACTGCCCCAGACACATTCAGTAAGGATTACACATTCTGAACATACATGTGGCACACTCGTGTAGGGAGAAACATGGGAAAAGTCCATTGTTTGTCGATACATATATACACATTGTATTGCTATAAGAATATATGATAGGTGTTAATGCACTACATGAGTTGCATGGCATTGTATTGCATTGTTTAGAAGAAATATTAATGTAGTTCAATTGAGTACAAGTGGCATCGAATTTTGAATGGCACTGTAGAGATTGGCCCATTTGCTATGACGTCACGCTCCTAAAGTTCCACGTGTGTACCCAGGAAGTAAACAGTTCAAAAACAGAAAACGTTGCCAGGTTAGTATAATTAAAACGTTCTATAATGATTTTTACTAATCGGTCTTGGCGGGTTTGGATTATGAACTTCGCCAATCAGACGTTTTACAAATTGATTTAGATCTACTTCAACATGTTCACGTCACATGTCTCATTTTATTTCGGGGCGGTAAATTTGAATGTCTGTTTAAGTGTTTCATTGATGATGGTTTTAACTATGTCGCTTAGTTCATTTGGCGACTCTCCAGTTATTATTGGTGGATTGGTGGAGGAAGAAATCGGGTGCTCCTGCAAGCAGTATTTCAGACACGGACGGGCAAACGGCTAGAACCACCGACCTCCCAGCTGAATAGCTTCCTCACTTGAAATAATTAGACATCCCCAGACTTAGTGGAATTCGATCATACAGCGGCGAGGTACAAATGATTTGAAGTCAACGACCATAACTACTTGGCCACGGAGCCCCCGTTTAGTGTGTCATACTTGAATGTGAAAACCAGTAGGCCTAATGAGTTTGTGATCATTTAACAAAATTTAAGCTCATGTTATAACAGATATCTGATATTGCGAGTCCGCCTCCCTCCGTGGTCGAGTGGTTAAGGTCGCTGACTTGTATATCACTGTAATATATCATCATTAATGGGCACTGGTTCGAGCCCCGCTCAGGCCGTGTCTCTTTATACGAAAACAGTTGTCAGTTTCTTACGGAGGTTGCCTGCATGAACATTTTTAGTTTATACAAATTTAACTTAGCTCGATTGCGAAACAAGTTCTTACAACTAATATTAATCACTCTCGAGACCTCATTCCTGATGGAATCCATCGACACGAGGGAGAGAGAAGAGGCAACATGGAATTTAAATACCTTGCCTAAGGCCACAATCGCAACGGCCCCAGTGGGGTTCGAACTCCGGACCTTTCGCACCTGAAGCGAACGCGCATCCACTGCACTATCACAACGTTCACAATCACGCACCAAGTACTGGTTAACCGCCGGAGCCTGTCCAGGAAAGGTGTTGTTAGGTAACCTGCCCATCGGCTCGCTCAAATGGGCAACCGGTAGCGACGTTAAATAAACCTAAAATAAACATAAAAGATCATTACGAGACTCAGACTGAGTTCATGAGTTCGAAACTTGAGACCACCATCAAATCGCCAGCGAAACCACTGAAAGCAAAATAGTGCATTTTCAGAAAATCAATATCATGAGTCATGTTTATTCGGGGTCGACATTGTGGAATTCCGTCCCTATCATACCAATAGGCCTACTGCACATTCTCTATACAGTGTTGTGTAAGTTGTGGGTCACAGTTGCGTTCAGTGGTAGAGCGTGGGAGTGGACTGGAATGTCGGGTTCGATAATAGCCACATATCCCCTAACCCTAGAAAGTAATCCTATTGTTTTCCTAGCAACGCAAGTACCATTTTATGGGTACCGGCGGACAAGCAGACACAGACAGCGACAGACAGACAGACAGACAGACAGACAACAGACAGACAGACAGACAGACAGACAGACGACAGACAGAAGACAGACCAGACAGACAGACAGACAGACAGACAGACAGAAGACAGACACACAGACAGACAGACAGACAGACAGACAGACAGACAGACAGACAGACAGACAGACAGACAGACAGACAGACAGACAGACAGACAGACCAGCAGACAGACAGACAGACAGACAGCCAGACAGACAGACAGACAGACAGACACAGACAGACAGACAGACAGACAGACAGACAGACAGACAGACAGACACAGACAGACAGACGACAGACAGACAGACAGACAGACAGACAGACAGACAGACAGACAGACAGACAGACAGACAGACAGACAGACAGCAGACAGACAACAACAGACAGACAGACAGACAGACAGACAGACAGACAGACAGACAGACAGACAGACAGACAGACAGACAGACAGACAGACAGACAGACAGACAGACAGACAGACAGACTGGCTGGCACCAGCTGGCTGGCTGGCTGGCTGGCTGGCTGGCTGGGATGAACACATAACCTCCCGTTGAAATGAATAAAAAATAAAATGTCCTATTAAGGTTGCTATTAACAGGATATATATCTATGATCCTGCTATTAATGATCAACTTACTATCTGCGAAAACCGGAAACATTTTGACTTTGGATATGATAAAGAATTATTCAGTATTTATTTCAAAAATAATATTCCTTTATCATGATTATGTACGTGTTTATATTGCACGTGCTGTGTACGTGCTGTATGTTCTACATCTACAAATTGCACATTATATTGATATTCTGCCTGCTACCTATCAACAGCTTCAATGTGTATATTGTTCCTCGCTTGTTTGAACTTTTGAAAGCAGACAGTTTGAGCGCAATATTTTGCACATTTTGCTCATTGCATTGCATTGCCTTAAAAACATTTGACATTTCTTCTATACATTTCAGATTAGTTCAGACTGCTTAGGTGTGTACGGACATCGTAGATCTAGATGCCGTAAGTTTTTAACTATGTAACAATAATATATATTACATATCTAATCTTATATACTATTCTAATTTTAAATGTTTAAATATTAATAGCTATTAATTAACCATTATAAGAGTCTTAAGAGACACTTTTTTGTTTATTGTACATTTCATTTTCGAATTTTCAGTTCTGATTCAAATTTCTGTTATATGCTAGAGGACATAGAAAACGCACACTTCGGATAAGTGTGTTTTTACATGAAAAACAATAACTATACAAATACATATACGGATTTTCTTAAAGACCAATTCATTGTCGTCATTTTGATACCAAAATATTTAAAATTGATATAGTAATAAAGAAATTATCGTAAGATATAGATAGTGCTCTAAAAATCGAAAGTAACACTTTTGGCTAATTGTGATTAGAATGGAAGTGTGAACGTGATGAACCAACTTTTCGCACTTACTTTACGAAATAAAATTATTCTACATTTTTAAAACAGTAACAGTGTTTTCGCAGCATAATTTCACACCTTTTAACCCATTCAACACCAAGTAACTCACATGGACTGGTCCATGATATTCATAAACCAATAAATGAATCAGAAAATCACATTTGGACAAGTTCATTTATCAAAATGGGTAATTATGTCTAAAAATAGTCATATCACTGGCAAAAAGTGCAGATCCTGATGAGACGGCTCGTCACGAGCCGGCTCATCTGGATCTACACTTTTTGTAAGCCTATTTAGAGGTCTGTGGTGTTGAAAGGGTTAAAGTCATAAGTTCCACAATTGAGTAATTAATGTCTATATAATAATAATCATATAATGTAGGTGTGCCTATTTCTATGTCCTCTAGTATAAAACAAAATAAATACACATACGGACGGATCTGTAGTCCAGTGGTAACACGGTACGGTGGATTGGTAATCCAGGGATCACAGGTTCAATCCCCCGTCTGACCCAAATAAAATTAACAGTCTTTCAGATGGGACTTTAAACCGAGGTCTCGTGTCGGTGGTGTACACCGTGTACGTAAAATAACCAAAGGAGACTCTGGAATGGGTCTCTGTCTATCATTGCACTATCCTTCAAAAATCTAAAATGACTAATCTCTTCAGGAGGCGTCGCTCATGTGCTGGGGTGTAGTATCCGTGGGGGCGGTCCTACATAAACGAGCACATGCCCAATAAGATAAGCACTGAATATGTATTTATGTTAGCATATTAATACTGCTCATCGTGCCCCGCTGGAGCCGTTACGATTGTGCCATTGGGCAAGGCATTTAAATTCCACATTGCCTCGTCTCTCTCCCTCGTGACAATGGATTCCATCAGGAATGAGGTATCGAGAGTGATTAATATAAGTTGTAAGAACCTCTTTCGCAATCGAGCTAAAATAAATATATATAAACTAAAAATGTTCATGCAGGTTTCCCGCCGACATTCTCGGTTCCTGGGCCATCTGGAATAAATTCGCCGGCAACGACGACGACGACTGGGTTGATCGATTGAGCCATATCTACACAGTTGTTATTCTGGTCATATTTGCGATATTTGTCGCCGGCGGGTCATATGTCTCTGATCCGATAGCATGCTGGCACCCGACGGAGTACACAGGTATATACATATGTTTCTAAATATATGTTTTACGATTGTGAATACCGGGTATATATCTATATAAATGGATGATATTTATTTTT
Organism: Archivesica marissinica; assembly: GCA_014843695.1. Taxonomy (NCBI): domain Eukaryota; kingdom Metazoa; phylum Mollusca; class Bivalvia; order Venerida; family Vesicomyidae; genus Archivesica; species Archivesica marissinica. The sequence goes on along the minus strand of CM026401.1, from coordinate 45,138,753 downwards.
ATCCTTTCTCATATTTCCCTTTTGGAATAATCTGGAACCGGAAGTCATATATATATATGACTTCCGGTTCCATCCATTTGTGTTCTACTTGCTTAAAGCGACATTACATTGCAAAAAGCAAATAAAATGCATTTTTTCACGTATAAATATACATTGCTACTACACATTCTTCCGAATACACTCGAACACTAACATTGAATCAATAAACAGTGTTTTTGTGGTCTACAAGCTTTCCAAATTGAAAGTAGGATTTCATATAACAGTCATCGGAGTCAATATAAAACGCGAGGTAATGTCGTTTAGGGATAATTTAACTAAGATTAGTCTACAAATAAATATACATAGTCACACATGTGAGATATAACAGCAAATCTGTTCCATAAATCGTGTTATTCATGATACACGCGTTGTATTAAGCTTGGATGTCGACCCTATTTACATTATTTTGTTATGTCAACAAACCGCGTATACGACGTTTGTTTATTAGTTGAAATGCTCAGTTTTTGAGGCAAATATTTGGAAAAGAATTATACCATATAATAGGAAAATGTAGAAATTTGTATTTTCACTGATGTAGTGTCGCTTTAAAGGTGACATAGTTATCATACGTGGTCGAGTTGTTAGGGTCGCTGATTTATACCACTGTAACCTATCATCACTGATGGTCACGTGTTCGAGTTGTGTCTATTTATATGAACAAGCTGGCAGTTTCTTACGGAGGGTTGGGTACCAAGTACTTGTTAATCGCTGGAGCCTGCACCGGAAATGTGTTGTTAGGTAAACTGCCTGCCGGCGATATAGCCCAAAATGGTGCTGATGCTGTTGAAGCCGTAAAACCCGAACAAAACAACAACTTGTTTAATTTGTTACAGTGAAGACTATTACCAACACTCATTTTATGATCATTTTCAACTCGTTCTTTGTATGTGTGTTTTACGTTTAACGGTTTATTTATCGTCGCTACCGGTTGTCCATATGAGCGACGCCTCCTGAAGAGATTAGTCATTTTAGATTTTGGAGGATAGTGCAATGATACAGAGTCTCCTCTGGTTCTTTTACGTGCACGGTGTAAAGCACCGACACGAGACCTTGGTTTAACGTCCCATCTGAAAGACTGTTAATTTTATTAGGGTCAGACGGGGGATCGAACCTTTGTAGAATATACACATGTGATATATCATATTTCGATAGTTTAAATAATAGTTATCGTTATTAACATTCAGACACGTTTAATGTTCCAGCACACCAGGCAAGGTATGCCAACAGTTACTGTTGGATAAAGAACACATACTATGTACCCATGGACGAAGCCATACCACGTGACAACAAAACCCACATGGATCATGAAGTGACGTACTACCAGTATGTTCCGCTCATCTTGCTATTCATGGCGTGTCTCTTTAAGGTTAGTGAATTTAGTTATAATGTCAGGAAGTTCGCCATTATGATATGTTTCCGAATCAAACTAAGCATGTATGGTGAAGTACAGTCTGCAGAATTGAGCAAAAAAAAACGTGGAACACGTGGCCACGAGATTTCCGGCTCTCAGTCTTCCCAGAACGAGACTCGTCAGAAGGATTCGTCTCACTCTCATTGACCAACTGGGTGTCACTGTATGGGACCACAGATGGATCTGTAGTCCAGTGGTAACACGCTGGACTGGTAAATCAGGGATGGCAGGTTTCATCCCCCGTCTGACCCTAATAAAATTAACAGTCTTTCAAATGGGATGCTAAACCAAGGTCTTGTGTCGGTGTTTTACACCGTGCACTTAAAAGAACCAGAGGAGACTCTGGAATGGGTCTCTGTCTGTATCATTGCAATATCCTCCAAAAATCTAAAATGACTAATCTCTTAGGGAGGCGTCGCTCATATGGGCAACCGGTAGCGATAATAAATAAACGTAAAACACTGTATGGGACCAACTCTCATCGATGGCCGTATTGACGTCTCTCGTCATAGACTGTATACTAGCCTGGTGAGACTGAACTAATTGCTAAACAACGAATACATCCATAAATGAATTGAGGTCATTATTTGAACAGGCATATGTCTTTTACGCAAATTCTAAATACTGTGTACTGTTTTAGATATTGCTAAGCGGTTCACATTCTACCATATTCAGATACCCTGTCTTCTGTGGAGGAATCTGGCCCCTTTCTCCGGCATCGACTTACACAAGGTGGTAGAGTTAACTACGAAAGCTCACTACATAGAAGATAGCAAACGTTGGGATAAAATCAACGAGATATGTGTTGTTTTTGATCGCTGGTTGGAAGCTAATAGGCAGTACCATTGGAACATCCTAGTCAGACTCAGACAAAGAGTGGGCAGGTTATGCTTCTGTGTGAATAAACGAGAGGGCACGTACCTTACCGGTAAGTTAAACAAAAACAGAGTGTGGGCAGGTTATTCTTCTGTGTGAATAAACGAGAGGGCACGTACCTTACTGTTAAGTCAGACTCAGAGAGTGGGCAGTTTATGCTTCTGTGTGAATAAACGAGAGGGCACGTACCTTACCGATAAGTTAGACAAAAACAGAGTGTGGGCAGGTTATTCTTCTGTATGAATAAACGAGAGGGCACGTACCTTACCGATAAGTTAGACAAAATAAGAGTGTGGGCAGGTTATTCTTCTGTGTGAATAAACGAGAGGGCACGTACCTTACCGGTAAGTTAGACAAAAACAGAGTGTGGGCAAGTTATGTTTCTGTGTGAATAAACGAGAGGGCACGTACCTTACTGGTAAGTTAGACAAAAACTTGAGTGTGGCAGGTTATGCTTCTGTATGAATAAATGAGAGGGCACGTACCTTACCGATAAGTTAGACAAAAACTGAGTGTGGGCAGGTTATGTTTCTGTGTGAATAAGCGAGAGGGCATGTACCTTACTGTTATGTCAGACTCAGAGAGTGGGCAGGTTATTCTTCTGTATGAATAAACGAGAGGGCACGTACCTTACCGATAAGTTAGACAAAAACTGAGTGTGGGCAGGTTATGTTTCTGTGTGAATAAGCGAGAGGGCACGTACCTTACTGGTATGTTAGACAAAAACTGAGTGTGGCAGGTTATGCTTCTGTGTGAATAAACGAGAGGGCACGTACCTTACCGATAAGTTAGACAAAAACAGAGTGTGGTCAGGTTATGTTTCTGTGTGAATAAACGAGATGGCACGTACCTTACTGTTAAGTCAGACTCAGAGAGTGGGCAGTTTATGCTTCTGTGTGAATAAACGAGAGGGCACGTACCTTACCGGTAAGTTAGACAAAAACAGAGTGTGGGCAGGTTATTCTTCTGTGTGAATAAACGAGAGGGCACGTACCTTACCGGTAAGTTAGACAAAAACAGTGTGGGCAGGTTATGTTTCTGTGTGAATAAACGAGAGGGCACGTACCTTACTGTTAAGTCAGACTCAGAGAGTGGGCAGTTTATGCTTCTGTGTGAATAAACGAGAGGGCACGTACCTTACCGATAAGTTAGACAAAAACAGAGTGTGAGCAGGTTATTCTTCTGTATGAATAAATGAGAGGGCACGTACCTTACCGATAAGTTAGACAAAAACTGAGTGTGGGCAGGTTATGTTTCTGTGTGAATAAACGAGAGGGCACATACCTTACCGGTAAGTTAGACAAAAACAGAGTGTGGGCAAGTTATGTTTCTGTGTGAATAAACGAGAGGGCACGTACCTTACTGTTATGTCAGACTCAGAGAGTGGGCAGGTTATTCTTCTGTATGAATAAATGAGAGGGCACGTACCTTACTGTTATGTCAGACTCAGAGAGTGGGCAGGTTATTCTTCTGTATGAATAAGCGAGAGTGCACGTACCTTACCGATAAGTTAGACAAAAACTGAGTGTGGGCAGGTTATGTTTCTGTGTGAATAAGAGGGAGGGCACGTACCTTACTGGTAAGTTAGACAAAAACAGAGTGTGGGCAGGTTATTCTTCTGTGTGAATAAACGAGAGGGCACGTACCTTACTGTTATGTCAGACTCAGAGAGTGGGCAGGTTATTCTTCTGTATGAATAAATGAGAGGGCACGTACCTTACCGATAAGTTAGACAAAAACAGAGTGTGGGCAGGTTATTCTTCTGTGTGAATAAACGAGAGGGCACGTACCTTACCGGTAAGTTAGACAAAAACAGAGTGTGGGCAAGTTATGTTTCTGTGTGAATAAACGAGAGGGCACGTACCTTACTGGTAAGTTAGACAAAAACTTGAGTGTGGCAGGTTATGCTTCTGTATGAATAAATGAGAGGGCACGTACCTTACCGATAAGTTAGACAAAAACTGAGTGTGGGCAGGTTATGTTTCTGTGTGAATAAGCGAGAGGGCACGTACCTTACTGTTATGTCAGACTCAGAGAGTGGGCAGGTTATTCTTCTGTATGAATAAACGAGAGGGCACGTACCTTACCGATAAGTTAGACAAAAACTGAGTGTGGGCAGGTTATGTTTCTGTGTGAATAAGCGAGAGGGCACGTACCTTACTGGTATGTTAGACAAAAACTGAGTGTGGCAGGTTATGCTTCTGTGTGAATAAACGAGAGGGCACGTACCTTACCGATAAGTTAGACAAAAACAGAGTGTGGTCAGGTTATGTTTCTGTGTGAATAAACGAGATGGCACATACCTTACTGTTAAGTCAGACTCAGAGAGTGGGCAGTTTATGCTTCTGTGTGAATAAACGAGAGGGCACGTACCTTACCGATAAGTTAGACAAAAACAGAGTGTGGGCAGGTTATTCCTCTGTATGAATAAATGAGAGGGCACGTACCTTACCGATAAGTTAGACAAAAACTGAGTGTGGGCAGGTTATGTTTCTGTGTGAATAAACGAGAGGGCACATACCTTACCGGTAAGTTAGACAAAAACAGAGTGTGGGCAAGTTATGTTTCTGTGTGAATAAACGAGAGGGCATGTACCTTACTGTTATGTCAGACTCAGAGAGTGGGCAGGTTATTCTTCTGTATGAATAAATGAGAGGGCACGTACCTTACTGTTATGTCAGACTCAGAGAGTGGGCAGGTTATTCTTCTGTATGAATAAGCGAGAGTGCACGTACCTTACCGATAAGTTAGACAAAAACTGAGTGTGGGCAGGTTATGTTTCTGTGTGAATAAACGAGAGGGCACGTACCTTACTGTTATGTCAGACTCAGAGAGTGGGCAGGTTATTCTTCTGTATGAATAAATGAGAGGGCACGTACTTTACTGTTATGTCAGACTCAGAGAGTGGGCAGGTTATTCTTCTGTATGAATAAGCGAGAGTGCACGTACCTTACCGATAAGTTAGACAAAAACTGAGTGTGGGCAGGTTATGCTTCTGTGTGAATAAACGAGAGGGCACCTACCTTACCGATAAGTTAGACAAAAACAGAGTGCGGGCAGGTTATGTTTCTGTGTGAATAAACGAGAGGGCACCTACCTTACCGATAAGTTAGACAAAAACAGAGTGTGGGCAGGTTATGCTTCTGTGTGAATAAATGAGAGAGCACGTACCTTACCGATAAGTTAGACAAAAACAGAGTGTGGGCAGGTTATGTTTCTGTGTGAATAAACGAGAGGGCACGTACCTTACCGATAAGTTAGACTCGGAGAGTGGGCAGTTTATGCTTCTGTGTGAATAAATGAGAGGGCACATACCTTACCGATAAGTTAGACAAAAACAGAGTGTGGGCATGTTATGTTTCTGTGTGAATAAACGAGAGGGCACGTACCGTACCGATAAGTTAGACTCAGAGAGTGGGCAGGTTATGCTTCTGTGTGAATAAACGAGAGGGCACGTACCTTACCGGTAAGTTAGACAAAAACAGAGTGTGGGCAGGTTATGTTTCTGTGTGAATAAACGAGAGGGCACGTACCTTACTGTTAAGTCAGACTCAGAGAGTGGGCAGGTTATTCTTCTGTGTGAATAAATGAGAGGGCACGTACCTTACTGGTAAGTTAGACAAAGAGGATTGCCACATTATGCTTTTGTCTGAACAGCTGAGAGGACATGTGTCTCATTGGTACGTCGGTCAGAACCAGAAGTCAGGCATGTCCAGGAGAGTTGAGAAAATTTGATTTGAAATTCTTACTGCGATCCAAATGCCAAAATGTCTAACCGTTCCTGGTATCTGACCACATCTTGATGAAACAACCCAAGAGTTCCTTCATACATTATAAAGATGAATCATTGCAGAGAACAGTTAAATAACTCTTGCGTTAAGTCTATACCAGTACATTCTAATAAATATAGTCATGGTATATATGTTATGAATAATTAAATTTAAATCATGAATAATATACTACCCAAGGAACGTACAAAAAAGTCGTCGGTCTCTGAACTCGAATAGCCTCCTTGATTAACTCTTTGCATTCTGGGTAAAATAAAGGCCTTAAATAGTTCTAATAATTGTAGCAGCCGACAATTCATTATTGTGTTTTTCTCTTCTTGCAACTGAAAACTTTAGAATTGTGTTGCTACGTAACATTTTGAATGCAGGAAATATGTTATGGAATTTCATTAGAATTGTGTTGCTACTTTTATTTAAGTTTATTTAGTTTATACAAATTTATTTTAGCTTGATAGTTCTTGATTAGTTCTTTCAACTTATATTAATCACTCTCAAGACCTCATTCCTGATGGAATCCATCGCCATGAAAGAGAGAGTAGAGGCAATGTAGAATTTTAATGCCTTGCTTAAGGGCACAATCGTAACGGCTCCAGCGGGGCTCAAACTCCGGACCGTTCGCACCTGAAGCGAACGCGCATCTACTGCGCTATCACGACTTCCAATTTAAGTTTATTCAAACTCGCCACTCGTTGCCCATTTGAGCGATGGACAGTTTACCGAACAACACCTTTCCTGGGCAGGCTCCAGCGGTTAACCAGTACTTGGTGCACCAACCTCTGTAAGAAACTGACAAATATTTCATGTAAAGAGACACAGTCAATGCGTGACTCGAACCCGTGACCATCGGTGATGATATGTTTCAGTGGTATACTTAAAGTCAGCAACCTTAACCACTCGACCATGGAGGTGGACTACAGTGGTATACAAGTCAGCGACCTTTACCACTCGACCACGGAGGCGGACTACAGTGGTATACAAGTCAGCGACCTTTACCACTCGGCCACGGAGACGGATTGAGCAAGTTTTATTGTAATGCTAAATATATATACTTTGTATATATTATTTTACAGGTTTATATATCCTCGTGAAGTTACTGTTCGCTGCGAATGTGTTTGGACAATTCTTCATCCTGGATGCTTTCCTCGGCGGATTCTTCAGTCTGTGGGGCATAGATGTCATGTATAATATGGCGCATGAATATGTTATAAAGGAGTCCCGTCGTTTCCCTCGGGTTACGCTGTGTGACTTCGAAATTCGAAGACTACATTTTGTACAGGTAATATTTTCATTCTACATCATACATATGCACCCTGTGTACACTGAAACAACACATTGTCTTTGTTGTGACAATTGATACAACGTAACACGAAACTCAAGTCTATCCATCTAACTAATGGCAAGTTGTAGTTATTTACAATTGTCCTGAGCGGTCGCCCGGCTCAGCCAACGAGACTCAGTTCCATTTGCATTAGAATAATTGGAAATATAATGTACTTGCAGCAGAGATCTTCTAGCAGGTTTAAATCAATACTGTTTGTTAGATATTACTTTTACAAGCTCTCTGAGCTTGTTAAAGAACATTAATGGTACATTTCTTATATCATTGTTGTCTGTGGAACTCGTGATAGCGCAGTGGATGTGCGTTCGCTTCAGGTGCAAAAGGTCCGGAGTTCGAGTCCCGCTGGAGCCATTACGATTGTGCCCTTAGGCAAGGCATTTAAATTCCACGTTGCCTCTTCTCTCTCCCTCGTGGCGATGGGTTTCATCGTTGTTTCAACTTTTCCGAGCAATGGACTATTTGTTGCACAACTTGCATGTACTGACAAATTCATTTTGTTTAAATTTCATTAGTTTAAAACAGTCTTCGGCAAACTGGTCACTGTTCAATGCTGGCCAATTTATTCGTTCAATAGCAGTCCCACACTGACTAAAGTATTAGTATTTTTGCAGCCCCATACTGACCAATGCATTTATTTTGGAACAGCTCCATACAGACCAATGCGTTTATTTTGGAGCAGCCCCATACTGACCAATGCGTTTATTTTGTAGCAGCACCATACTGACCAATGCGTTTATGTTGTAGCAGCCCCATACTGACCAATGTGTTTATTTTGTAGCAGCCCCATACTGACCAATGTGTTTATTTTGTAGCAGCCCCATACTGACCAATGTGTTTATTTTGTAGCAGCACCATACTGACCAATGCGTTTATGTTGTAGCAGCCCCATACTGACCAATGTGTTTATTTTGTAGCAGCCCCATACTGCCAATGTGTTTATTTTGTAGCAGCCCCATACTGACCAATGCGTTTATGTTGTAGCAGCCCCATACTGACCAATGTGTTTATTTTGTAGCAGCCCCATACTGACCAATGCGTTTACTTTATAGCAACATAATACTTAGCAACGTGTTCGTTTTCTTTCAGCCCCACATTGTCAAGGTGCTCATGTTATTATAGCATTATGCATACCAATGTGTTTGTTTTATTGCATCCATACACTGACAACTGTATTCGATTAAATGCAGCCCCCTACTGACCAATATATTTATTTTATTGCAGCCCCATACCGTCCAATGTGTTTATTTTATTGCAGCCCCATACTGTCCAATGTGTTTATTTTTATTGCAGCCCCATACCGTCCAATGTGTTTATTTTATTGCAGCCCCATATCGTCCAATGTATTTATTTTATTGCAGCCCCATACCGTCCAATGTGTTTATTTTATTGCAGCCCCATACCGTCCAATGTGTTCTACCGCTCAATCTCTTCAATGAGAAGATATTCTTGTTTCTATGGTTTTGGTACGTCATTGTGTCGGTGATCACGTGCATTAACATTCTGTTCTGGATCTGGACGTCAGTGTTCCAGCGCAACAGGGTGACATTAGTGAAAAAATACCTGAAAGTTAGCTCCAGGTAAGAGAATGTTTTTCCCTGTGTTATATCTTGTACTCGGCTGCTCTACTTTCACTTTGCACTGTGTTATATCTTGTACTCGGCTGCTCTACTTTCACTTTGCACTGTGTTATACCTTGTATTCTGGTCCTCTACTTTCACTTTGCCCTGTGTTATATCTTGTATTCTGGTCCTTTACTTTGCCCTGTGTTATACCTTGTATTCTGGTCCTCTACTTTCACTTTGCCCTGTGTTATACCTTGTATTCTGGTCCTCTACTTTCACTTTGCACTGTGTTATACCTTGTATTCTGGTCCTCTACTTTCACTTTGCCTTGTGTTATACCTTGTCCTTGGATCCTCTACTTTCACTTTGCCTTGTGTTATACCTTGTACTCGGCTCCTCTACTTTCACTTTGCCTTGTGTTATACCTTGTACTCGGCTCCTCTACTTTCACTTTGCCCTGTGTTATACCTTGTACTCGGATCCTCTACTTTCACTTTGTATACACTTTGAGTGGTCGCGAAATTAGGTGACACATTTGTTGGAGGTCAAAAAGGTTACTATAGATACAATCAATCTTGAATAATCCTCCTAGAAAGTCTACATAGTTACCCATTGCATAACTGTGTATAATATTGACACAAACTGTTCAATCCTTATGGTCGATATGACGATCAACAGATAATCTATTGTTCTAGAGTTCCATTAATTAAGGTCAGACGGTGTTATTGATATAGTGGTCTGGGATTGGTTGAAAAAGTGTACTGAGTAAATAATGGCATATAGGAACCTATAAGCAGGCTGGTATATTCAAATTACCTCCCTTTATTAGTGTTAATACTTTATAATTGATATCTCTGTCCTTCAGTGTGAGTATGTTATGGTTAAAATTGTTTTTTTCATTAGGAAATAGTGTTGTTTAATTGAAACAAGCTTGCAATTGGTTCCAGTAGCTATCAAGGGCCTCACAAAAAGAATTTCAGTAAAATAGATAGATAGATAGATTCTTTATTATCCTCCATTATAGGAGAGCTATCACATACATGTATAATACAGATACATTTACAATATTACAACTATTACCGAATACGAACAAACATTGTGATATCATGTAATTAAACTATATACATGTAATTACAAAAACAAAGAACACGACAAACAATATAACAGATATGTAACATTGTGACAAGAATTGCCAGCGTCGCATAACAAAATCGAACATTGAATTTACTATAATATCGGATCCCGATCGTACACCTTACCGAAAAGAAACATAAGGTGTAAACAGGAACTCAAATATTAAAAATCGTAAGTTGACGAACTGTTTCAGAACACAGCCCTACACTAGAATAGAATAATGTAGAGTATACCCACTCAGCATTTGTAATGACCATCATTTGCCATGTTTGTTGTCTTCCTTTTTGCCTGTGTGACATTTTTTGTGCTCCATGCAAATAAGTATTTCCTTTCAGTAGCTTCCTGGTGCAAGATTTAGTTCCATTCTTCAAAAAACATTGAAGACGACATAAAACATAATAATCGGTAGACTTGTGTATGCTTAATAAGTTACCAGATGTGGAAGTCGTGATAGCGCAGTGGATGCGCGTTCGCTTCAGGTGCGAAAGGTCCGGAGTTCGAGCCCCGCTGGAGCTGTTACGATTGTGTCCTTAGGCAAGGCATTTAAATTCCACATTGCCTCTTCTCTCTCCTTCATGGCGATGGATTCCATCAAGAATGAGGTCTCGAGAGTGATTAATAAAAGTTGAAAGAACTTGTTTCGCAATCAAGCTAAAATAAATTTGTATAAAAGAAGTTACCAGATCAATTTCTTGTATTTATTCGTTCACAGGTTACATACTGTAATGGACAAGAAACTCTGTAAGAAGTTCGCACAGTATCTGCGTGACGACGGGGTGTTCCTAATTCGTATGATCGAGAAGAATTCCAACAGCATCCTGGTAACTGACATGGTAACGAGGCTGTGGGAAATCTATCTCGAGAAGCCAATGGTGAAGAAGATCATTATGACGTCACAGGAAGAGGAAAATGGAAACAACATGACAGCACGTGGTAGTGCGCCGCCAACACCGTTCACAAGACCCAACTATTTTTGAAGTTGAACTATTATGTATCATGCTTACAACTGGGTATCAGTAATTGGTAAAATATGTGAAAAGGAACCAGCACTCTTGTTTATGCAGTGTATACGGGTCCTAGTTACTGCATTTCATTTCGGCAATCAAAAAGAATTTGATTTCCTGGAACCATTTCCAAACAATTAAGGTGTACGTTCACAATTGATTTATGACTTTTCTCTTTAAATAAGTTTTGTTAAGAGTCTTTACTATTTGTATTATTTACATTTTAGAGTTATGTCTGTAAACTCTGCATAGAAATGTTTCAAGGTACTGTTAACTGTGTTTACTTGAATACGATTGTACGACGTGACTTTCCCAATTACATAGTTATAAAGTTCAACATGAAATAAAAAAACATATAAACATTTTTATCTCTGTTGTTTTGTTTATACAAATTTATTTTAGGTCGATTGCGAAACAAGTTCTTACAACGGAAGTGTGTGTTTTACGTTTATTTATCATCACTACCGGTTGCCCATATGAGCGATGCCTCCTGAAGAGATAAGTCATTTTAGATTTTTGGAGGATAGTGCAATGATACAGACAGATACCCATTACAGGGTCTCCTCTGGTTCTTTTACGTGTAAAGCACCGACACGAGACCCCTGTTTAAAGTCCCATCATGAAAGACTTAATTTTATTAGGGTCAGACGGGGGATCGAACCTGCGATCCCTGGATTACCAGTCCAGCGTGTTACCACTGGACTACATATCCGTCTGTCAGTCCAGCGTGTTACCACTGGACTACGTCCGTGGCCCAGTGGTAGAGCGTCGGATTTGGAATCGAACGGTCCCGGGTTCGATACTCGGTCATGCCACGTATGTAGTGTCATTGAGCAAGGCACCTCACACACATTGCTTAGTACTGGTTAATCGCTTAGGTCGGCTAAGCCTGCCCAGGAAAACATGTCTAAGTCCCCGCGAGGGGTTTGACATTAAAGGAACATACATACATACAGGTCAGACGGTGTTATTGATATAGTGGTCTGGGATTGGTTGAAAAAGTGTAGGGAAGCCCTTAAGAGTTATTGATACATGAACTGATTGGCTGAGTAGGTATTGTCACAAATAGTGAAACTGACTTCTAAATATTAAAATACAATATATGAGCTGCATTTTGGAATATTAAAAAATATTTGCAGACAATATGGTGACAAATAAACAGCATATCATAAATGCAGGTGTCAGTGCAACATTCACCACTAAATTACCTTCAGAGTTGGGGGTGGGTGCCTTTAGTGGGAAATTAAAAAAACCGCAATCTGTCAACCCCATTGAAATTTGACATTTTCCTGTGGCTCAAAAGGCCAGTCTGTTGAAAACTACTGTCTTTTGTGCCAAACTATTTTGGGGGAAAATATAATGGCACTGTATGTTATAATGGTGGCCTATGGAAATTGCAATAGCGGTGTCTGACCTACATATGATTATCCGTATGTAACGGGACGTGTGACCCCACTGGGAAATTGGTTCCGAGTCGTTGTACCCTAGAAAGTAGTTTTTGCAAACAAGCAGACCATAATTTGATGATGTTTTACTGTAGAACCAGAGACTGTTTGCATTTCTTATTGTGTTTGTGGTGCATCTGTGGCATTTGTGTTCATTTGAAGAAGACTTTTTGTGAATTTATTTCAGTACTACTTGCTCCAGAGCATTGATGAGTAAACAGCCCTACATGACAGTTAGGATCACTACGCATTCCATTTTCAACCGGTGTTTGTTTACATTTGAAAATTGTGAAAAACTTTGATGGTGATGCCATGACTTAGTTGTGTCTAACAGCAAGTAGCAGCCCTGGAGTTTACAGAACTGCATGCGTTAAAAGTTGATTCTTGTTTGGAACTGAGAATTTGACTGTGACAGTTCATCGATTTACTATAGCACGAAGAAGGAGAAAATACAGTGGTGTGCATCCACACGTTCTGACAACATTAGTGATTGGCCTCCCCCCCCCCTCCCCATAGAAACGATTTGAATACTACAGAATGAAAAAGGCGTTATTACGCAATCAAAAGCGTAAACATGTACATATGTTATATAGTATGATTATATGTAGTATTAGACTTCGACTTTTCCAAAGAAAGGTTCTAGTCTGCATGATCCACTGTCCAGTTTCCAAAGATGTGCACCCCGAGAGCAAGGCTCACGCAAAAATTATAACGAGAAAGGATTATGGTTTAGGGAGTTGCTAAATCTATTATCTTAAGCGTGAAAGTGATATCAACTACTCATTGAAAACGATTTGATTTCTTGAATGTGAACAGTTTATTATAGTGTCTTCGTATTTCAAAGTAGCTCTACCAAACAAAAACAGTTTAGTATGTATTATTGTGTGTATTTTATGTTGACTTGCAGGTCTTATAAATGGGTACATCAGAGACTGTAGTAATGGTGAAGACTTTTCTGCGGACATCAAGCTGAACCGGATCAGTAATGACTTGGGATACTTGCAACCGGATAACCAGACCATGTGCGGATACAGCCATGCGCACATTGCCAATCTGTGCGCGCAGCTATGTGACACAGACTTTTGTAACGGACCAATGGCAGTACAGAATACACCGAGTCATCATCCGTCTGTGATACTTACAATAGCTGCTGTTTTTCTTAATGTTTTCCGGACAAAATGTTTATAATAACTGTTGATGTCAAACACGTGAATTTGTGATGACATCATATTTCTGAAATTATTCCTGTCGTCTTCAATAATCATGATGGCTAGTGACTGTTAACTTATATGACCACTGTTTTGAGGGGCAACCTTATCTGGTCAGCTAACAAAATGAGTTATATAACAAAATGGTTATAAATGTCTGAAGTTTGTCACACATGCGGCATAAATTGGCATAAATGGTGGCAAGAAATCCAAAATGGACGCCAAAAATTGAAAGTCGACTTAAAGGACTATGAATGCTCCAGAAGTTTACATTTTGTGATTTTTACAGACGGGTCTGTAGTCCAGTGGTAACACACTGGACAGGTAATCCGGGGATCGCAGGTTCGATCCCCTGTTTGACCCTAATAAAACTAACAGTCTTTCGAGGTTCGATCCCCCGTTATAAAACTAACAGTCTTTCAGGTGGGACGTTAAACCGAGGTCTCGTGGCGGTTCTTTACACCGTGCACGTAAAAGAATCAGAGGAGACTCTGGAATGGATATCTGTCTGTATCATTGCACTACCCTCCAAAATATAAAATGACTAATCTCTGCAGGAGGCGTCGCTCATATGTACAACCGGTAGCGACGATAAATAAACGTAAAACACACACATTTTGTGATTTTATTTCATATTTGTTTGTGTATTCATGTGTAACAATAACCATGTCATGACAGTTTGAAACATTATTGTACGACGAGTTATGTCCATTATGCTGTATGTGTGACAAACTTCAGATCGTTACAAACATGTTGGTATATAACTCGTTTTGTTAGCTGACTGGGTAAGGCTGGACTGGTAATCCAGGGATCGCAGGTTCGACCCCCCGTTTGACCCTAATAAAATTAACAGTCTTTCAGGTGGGACGTTAAACCGAGGTCTCGTGTCGGTGCTTTACACCGTGCACGTAAACGAACTAGAGGAGACCCTGGAATGAGTTCTCTGTCTGTATCAATACACTATCCTCCACAAATCTAAAATGATTAAGGCGTGGCTCATATGAGCAACCGGTAGCGACGATAAATAAACGTAAACCACACTGGGTAAGATTAATGTGTTCGTATAGCCTGAAAGTCACCTAACCATTAATGTAATGATGTGCTCAATTATTAGTAATGTTTTTCCTCAAACGTCAGGTTTTGAGTCAGTCACATTTTCAATGCTAATGTCATTATGTTTTTAATTTCAAGTTTATAAATACATTTTATAATACAATACAATACAATATATTGTGGATGTTCTGATAGCGTATGGGTAGAATGTTGGCTTCAGGTGTGAACTGATGATTGAGCTTATTTACCCTCGCCTCCGGCGAACCATATGGGCGAGCTGTGGTGTGAAAATGACGGATTGTGTCCTTAGGCATGGCACTTATACTCCACATGGTCTATTCTCTCTCCTTCATGGCGATGAATTCCATCAGGAATGTAATAGAGGTCTCGAGAGCGATTAATAAGTTTATAGTGTTATAAGAACTTGTTTCGCAATCGAGCTAAAATAAATGTATATAAGCTAGAGTTATTAATTTAATATAGCAAAAACTAATTTCACAATCGAGCTGAAATAAACTTATATAAAGTTATAAACTAAACTGTGAGATATATAGTATACACTGTATACATTGTGTTTATATAGAGGCCTTGTGGAGGATTGTGGAGGATTGGTTCAAAACTAAGACTTTGTCTATTCTGGGGTGTTTAAAAGCGCACTGACAGCTTATGTCATAGGGTGACTCTAGTGAAAGGAAAACGAAAGTATACACTGTATATACAAGCTGATAGTTTAAAGTACAATGAAATGTTGTACATGTATATTTCATCATATTGTTGAATCACAACACAGAAATTTAAATCATTTCCTTGCAAGACAATGTGAAAAATCACTTCGTTGCCCATCACATAAATTAAATGTAAACAGAATTACAGAAATGTCAACACTTTGTGTGACCCCCCCCCCCCCCGCCCTTAAGCTGCAATACACGTTAAACATCTTTTTCTTATCGACTGTATTACTGACAGTAATTTCGGTTGTGGCATAGCATTCCAGGCATGAAGCAATGCTGCTCTTAATTCTGCAACGTTTGAAGGGACAGGGTTTCTTTCACGTACAGACCGTTCCAAATCACTCCAAATGTTCTCGATAGGGTTCAGGTCTGGTGAGTTAGCAGGCCAGTCCATCATATTAATGTTCTGCTGTTGAAGATACTGCATATTAAGTCTGGCAGTGTACGGGCGTGTATTATCCTGTTGCATTACACCACGCGGTCTATCTTCCACCGTGCCTGTTGCATTACACCACGCGGTCTATCTTCCACCGTGCCTGTTGCATTACACCACGCGGTCTATCTTCCACCGTGCCTGTTGCATTACACCACGTCACCCACCCACCACGCGGTCTATCTTCCACCGTGCCTGTTGCATTACACCACGCGGTCTATCTTCCACCGTGCCTGTTGCATTACACCACGCGGTCTATCTTCCACCGTGCCTGTTGCATTACACCACGCGGTCTATCTTCCACCGTGCCTGTTGCATTGTAGCGTTAGACTAGCTTCCGTACAGTGACAGGAGTGCAGTTAAAGTGCCGCTAATTGAGCCAGCACACAACATCCCAGCGGCTTCACAGCGTTTGATTTTCAGTGAGTCTCCCCGTGGATCAGTGTTGTTTTTCAATACGTTTAAAGTGTACTTCTTTTTGCTAGGCTAAGCTCAGTCTGTACAGCAACAGTTCGATTGAATTGGACGTGTCAATTCCTGTCCGTGAGCTAAACGCATATTTCATGAAACACGTGCTGTACGTTTCTGCACGGACTTGAGTAGTCATTCATGAGAGGGAATCAATAATTGATGGACTACTTGATGGACTGACTAATGTAGTTTTCAAAACATGCAATCTGTTTCTTAGACAATTATGAAATTATTAAAATAAAAATGTATACTTTCTTTTTCCTTTACTATTGGTGGAGGAAGACCCGCAAGTGAGTTAAAGTAAACTGATCGCCCTGATCATAGCACAGACGATTGGATTTTGGACAAATTGTCTCGGGGTTCAAAACGAAAGTCTTTTTTATTTTTTTTGAGAACAGTATCAGATGCCACAACATAGATGATCTGATAGTGGCGGGAAGTCAGTTTAAAACACGCTTGGATATGGACTTAACAATGTCTCTGCATCGTGTCAAGCCTATGGTGTATCATACTGTTCTTAATACAAATGTTGGGGTTTGAACCGGAAACCATGTGTCCATATCCCAAACGTCAGTAGCCACCCACGCCACTTCCACCTAGACTTTCTTTATATATATTTATATATCCACAAAGCTTCATCAACAATATGTCAACACACACGCACGCACGCCCTATACCCACCATATACCCACACACGCGCGCACGCACATACGCACGCACACACACATGTATACACTAACTAACATTAATTGTGGACAAGTTTGTTTGTTCGGATTTTACGTCTGCATCAGCACCATTTTAGGCTATATCGTCGGCTGGCAGTTTATCTAACAACACCTGCAGGCTTCCAGCGGTTAACCAGTACTTGGTACACCAACCTCCGTAAAAAACTGCACATAAACAAACACACACAGTCTACATAAATTATTTTAATAATTTTAAATATACATGTAATTTTAAACATTAGATTCCATGTAACTTTGTAACACAAGTGTGGCGTCCGTGGTCCAGTGGTAGAGCGTCGGATTTGGAATCGAACGATCCCGGGTTCGATACTCGATCAGGCCACGTTTGTAGTGTCATTGAGCAAGGCACCTCACACACATTGTTAGTACTGGTTAATCGCTTAGGTCGGCTAAGCCTGCCCGGGAAAACATGTCTAAGTCCCCGCGAGGGGTTTGACATTAAAGGAACATACATACATAACACTAATGATTGTGGCGCTCATATTTAGCAATCAGTTGTCTGATTAGCGCAGTGGTTAGCACGCTCGTTTATCACAAATGTAACTCATGTTTGATCCTCGGTCCGGGCAGTAAGTGTCGACCGATCGGACATGTTGGGGCTTCTCCGGTGTGGTTATATATATGTTGTTAAAGTGTTAAAGCTTGTTCCACGATCGTTGTAAAATAAATAAAAGTTATTATTGTTTTTTTTTATTAACTTGGATTGGATCGGAGTGTGTTTTCTACCAGTTTCCTCTCACACATGACAAGATAAATATACGCTTTCACCAGTGCCAACGCCAACTACTAGAAACTGCAAAAACATTTTGCATAAACAACTTTGCACTGTCCAACTTGGGTTCTGCCGGACTAATAAGATGAATATATATATGAAATAAAATATAGACCAGCATACAATAGGTCCAGAGACAACAGTTAAGTAGATCATTCGTATCTATTTCTTTGTGGTGTTCACAGAGCAAGTGGCACGGCATGGTACGGCCGTTATCGATATATATACCAAAATGGCTGAAATCGTCGAACTATAAGTTCTATGGCGTTTGTGGTGTTCGCAAGGGAGAACTTATTATATGCCGATTAACACACTTTTATTAAATATCGTGTCATGTGTATACGGCGGTCATATATCTCACGAGTAATATACACATTCCTTATACAGTATACATCCGCTGTGTCGAATTACATCGGACCGAACAAAATACTTCGACATAACCGAAGTTTGATTTAACGAAATTAGATATAAACGGAACCAGTTACATGTATATGTAAAATGATAGTGTCTGAAACGGGACTTTGGTCCGACTTCGAGATAAAGAAAACCGGAGAATTCGACATAACCGACGTTGACATAGTGGATGTAGATTATATATTAAACTATATTACAGTTGCATGGACATGACGGAAGCAAGAGAGATTGACATAAACAACAGAAAAGAAGAAAACTCCAATGTGGACACAGACGAAAGAGTCGAAAGAGTCGAAAGAGTCACGGGTCCGTTACAAAAGTCTCCGAACCCGAAGGTTCCACCGCCACACATTGTGACGCATGCGGTAGAGCTTTGTTCGAATACATGACACGTGGTCTTGTTATCCGGTAACATAAAGTCGGAAGTAAAGTACTTTTCAATCTCACTACTGAAGAACTCGTGTCCATTGCTGCAATCACGGATGAAGCTTCTCACATTGTCTGAAGTAAATTAATATAGAAACTTGGTTTAAAGAAAAAGGAGGCTGTCCGATTTGCGCAGTGGTTAACACGCTTGCTACTCACCAATGTAACCCGGGTTCGATCCCCGGACCGGGAAGTATGTGAGATGGTACGGTGGACGCCATACCGGACAGGTGGGTTTTTCTCCGGGTACTCCGGTTTCCTCCCACATGAATGACCACATAATTATACGCTTTCATCCGCGCCAACGAGAGTGATTAATATAAGTTGTTAGAACTTGCTTTGCATAAAATAAATAAAAGTTTAAACTAAAGAAAAAGTATCGTATTATGTACGAACCAAATATGGGGACTCGGTGACCGAGTGGTTACGGTCATTGATTTCAATTAATTTGCCCCTAACCGATGAGGTTCGAATCCCACTGGGTGTGTCGAATTCGTCAATTAGAGGAAGCTATCCAGTTGGCATGCGAAAGGTCAGTAATTCTTCCCGGTTGCCCGTCCGTCCATGCCTGAAATACTGCTCGGATGGGCTCTCAATAACATCTTCCACCAATAGACAACAGGGCAGTCGCAATATGACCAAATAGGCCTATGTCGATGCAACATTAAACCCCAACGCGAGCAGTATGTCAGACAATAATTTGCACCAGGGTAGCACCAACGACCTTCCATAGACCAGCTGCATAGCTTCCTCACATAATAGTAAAGTATACGGTATCTACAACTTCAGTGGGATTTGAACCTATAGTGGTAAAGGGGCAATTGATTTGGAGTCAACGATCTTAACCACTCGGCCAAAGGCGTGCCCAATATACTACACAACAATCGAGATATACTACACAACAATCGAGATATACTACACAGCAATCGAGATATACTACACAACAATCGAGATATACTACACAACAATCGAGATATACTACACAACAATCGAGATATACTACACAACAATCGAGATATACTACACAACAATCGAGATATACTACACAGCAATCGAGATACACAACAATCGAGATATACTACACAGCCATCGATATATACTACACAACAATCGAGATATACTGCACAACAATCCAGATATACCAAACAACAATCGAGATATACCACACAACAATCGAGATATACTACACAACAATCGAGATCGACTACCTACTACACAACAATCCAGATATATCACACAACAATCGAGATATACTACACAACAATCGAGATACACAACAATTGAGATATACTACACAACAATCGAGATATACTACACAACAATCGAGATATACTACACAGCTATCGATATATACTACACAGCAATCGAGATATACTACACAACAATCGAGATATACTACACAACAATCGAGATATACTACACAACAATCGAGATATAATATACAACAATCGAGATATACTGCACAACAATCGAGATATACTGCACAACAATCGAGATATACTACACAACAATCGAGATATACTACACAACAATCGAGATATACTACACAATAATCGAGATATACTACACAACAATCGAGATACACAACAATCGAGATATACCAAACAACAATCGAGATATACTACACAACAATCGAGATATACCACACAACAATCGAGATATACTACCTACTACACAACAATCCAGATATACCACACAACAATCGAGATATACTACACAACAATCGAGATATACTACACAACAATCGAGATATACTACACAACAATCGAGATATACTACACAACAATCGAGATATACTACACAACAATCGAGATATACTACACAACAATCGAGATATACTACACAACAATCGAGATCTACTACCTACTACAAGACAATCGAGATATACTACCTACTACACGACAATCGAAATATACTACCTACTACACGACACTCGAGATCTACTACCTACTACACGACAATCGAGATCTACTACCTACTACACGACAATCGAGATCTACTACCTACAACACGACAATCGAGATCTACTACCTACTACACGACAATCGAGATCTACTACCTACTACACGACAATCGAGATCTACTACCTACTACACGACACTCGAGATCTACTACCTACTACACGACAATCGAGGTCTACTACCTACCACACGACAATCGAGATCTACTACCTACCACACGACAATCGAGATCTACTACCTACTACACGACAATCGAGATCTACTACCTACTACACGACAATCGAAATCTACTATCTACTACACAACACTCGAGATCTGCTACCTACTGCACAACAATCGAGATCTACTACCTACTACACGACAATCGAGATCTACTACCTACTACACGACAATCGAGATCTACTACCTACTACACAACACTCGAGATCTACTACCTACTACACAACAATCGAGATCTACTACCTACTACACGACAATCGAGATCTACTACCTACTACACAACAATCGAGATCTACTACCTACTACACGACAATCGAGATCTACTACCTACTACACAACAATCGAGATCTACTACCTACTACACGACAATCGAGATCTACTACCTACTACACGACAATCGATATATACTACACAACAATCAAGATATACTACACAACAATCGAGATATGCTACAAAACAATCGAGATATACTACACAACAATCGAGATATACTACACAACAATAGAGATATACTACACAACAATCGAGATATACTACACAACAATAGAGATATACTACACAACAATCGAGATATACCACACAACAATCGAGATATACTACACAACAATCGAGATATACTACACAACAATAGAGATATACTACACAACAATCGAGATATACTACACAACAATAGAGATATACTATACAACAATCGAGATATACCACACAACAATCGAGATATACTACACAACAATCGAGATATACTACCTACTACACGACAATCGAGATCTACTACCTACTACACAACACTCGAGATCTACTACCTACTACACAACAATCGAGATATACTACCTACTACACGACAATCGAGATCTACTACCTACTACACAACAATCGAGATCTACTACCTACTACACAACAATCGAGATATACTACCTACTACACGACAATCGAGATCTACTACCTACTACACATCAATCGAGATCTACTACCTACTACACGACAATCGAGATCTACTACCTACTACACAACAATCGAGATATACTACCTACTACACGACAATCGAGATCTACTACCTACTACACAACAATCGAGATCTACTACCTACTACACAACAATCGAGATATACTACCTACTACACGACAATCGAGATCTACTACCTACTACACATCAATCGAGATCTACTACCTACTACACGACAATCGAGATCTACTACCTACTACACGACAATCGAGATCTACTACCTACTACACGACAATCGAGATCTACTACCTACTACACAACAATCGAGATCTACTACCTACTACACGACAATCGAGATCTACTACCTACTACACGACAATCGATATATACTACACAACAATCGAGATATACTACACAACAATCGAGATATGCTACAAAACAATCGAGATATACTACACAACAATCGAGATATACTACACAACAATAGAGATATACTACACAACAATCGAGATATACTACACAACAATCGAGATCGACTACCTACTACACAATAATCCAGATATACCACACAACAATCGAGATATACTACACAACAATTGAGATATACTACACAACAATCGAGATATACTACACAACAATCGAGATATACTACACAGCAATCGATATATACTACACAGCAATCGAGATATACTACACAACAATCGAGATATACTACACAACAATCGAGATATACTACACAACAATCGAGATATACTACACAACAATCGAGATACACAACAATCGAGATATACTACACAACAATCGAGATATACTACACAACAATCGAGATATACTACACAACAATCGAGATATACTACACAACAATCGAGATATACTACACAACAATTGAGATATACTACACAACAATCGAGCTATACTACACAACAATCGAGATATACTACACAACAAT
>CM026401.1:45071174-45114830 GCA_014843695.1 Archivesica marissinica | reverse complement strand
GGTGCATATCGATGTGTAAACTCCGCGGTGCATATCGATGTGTAAACTCCGCGGTGCATATCGATGTGTAAACTCCGCGGTGCATATCGATGTGTAAACTCCGCGGTGCATATCGATGTGTAAACTCCGCGGTGCATATCGATGTGTAAACTCCGCGGTGCATATCGATGTGTAAACTCCGCGGTGCATATCGATGTGTAAACTCGGTGCATATCGATGTGTAAACTCCGCGGTGCATATCGATGTGTAAACTCCGCGGTGCATATCGATGTGTAAACTCCGCGGTGCATATCGATGTGTAAACTCCGCGGTGCATATCGATGTGTAAACTCCGCGGTGCATATCGATGTGTAAACTCCGCGGTGCATATCGATGTGTAAACTCCGCGGTGCATATCGATGTGTAAACTCCGCGGTGCATATCAATGTGTAAACTCCGCTGTGCATATCGATGTGTAAACTCCGCGGTGCATATCGATGTGTAAGCTCCGCGGTGCATATCGACGTGTAAACTCCGAACATAGGATTCGTGATTGAGTGTTAACAATTGCTGAATGATAGTGAGACAGTGAACTTAATTAAAATTTAATTCAACGTTCTTTTAAACTTTATTTTTCCAAAATGAAACATCGGAGGATCTCTATGATGCAACAACAATTGGTCTGGCGTAATTTGAATAGCACATGTTGAAGGAAATAGTTTATTTAAGTTTATTTAACGTCGCTATCGGTTGCCAATTTGATTGACGAGCAGTTCACCTAACAACACCTTTCATGGACAGGCTCAGCGGTTAACGAGTACTTGGTGCACCAACCTCCGTAAGAAACTGCCAACTTTTTCTTCATATAAATGACACACTGTATGAGCGGGGTTCAAACCAGTCACAAGCAGTGAAGATAGGTTACAGTGGTATACAAGTCAACGATCTTAACCATTCTACCACGGAGGCGGTCAACTGTGTATTGTGTACAGACAGGGTAACTCAACTATTAAAGAGATCCATCCCATCCCATACATCCCCAGTGGATCATCCATCCATTCACACATCCACCCATCCCATACATCCATCCCCGATGGATCATCCATCCATTCACACATCCACCCATCCCATACATCCATCCCCGATGGATCATCCATCCATTCACACATCCACCCATCCCATACATCCATCCCCGATGGATCATCCATCCATTCACACATCCACCCATCCCATACATCCATCCCCGATGGATCATCCATCCATTCACACATCCACCCATCCCATACATCCATCCCCGATGGATCATCCATCCATTCACACATCCACCCATCCCATACATCCATCCCCGATGGATCATCCATCCATTCACACATCCACCCATCCCATCATCCATCCCCGATGGATCATCCATCCATTCACACATCCACCCATCCCATGCATCCATCCCCGATGGATCATCCATCCATTCACACATCCACCCATCCCATGCATCCATCCCCGATGGATCATCCATCCATTCACACATCCACCCATCCCATGCATCCATCCCCGGTGGATCATCCATCCATTCACACATCCACCCATCCCATACATCCATCCCCGATGGATCATCCATCCATTCACACATCCACCCATCCCATGCATCCATCCCCGATGGATCATCCATCCATTCACACATCCACCCATCCCATGCATCCATCCCCGATGGATAATCCATCCATTCACACATCCACCCATCCCATGCATCCATCCCCGATGGATCATCCATCCATTCACACATCCACCCATCCCATACATCCATCCCCGGTGGATCATCCATCCATTCACACATCCACCCATCCCATGCATCCATCCCCGATGGATCATCCATCCATTCACACATCCACCCATCCCATACATCCATCCCCGATGGATCATCCATCCATTCACACATCCACCCATCCCATGCATCCATCCCCGATGGATCATCCATCCATTCACACATCCACCCATCCCATGCATCCATCCCCGATGGATCATCCATCCATTCACACATCCACCCATCCCATGCATCCATCCCCGATGGATCATCCATCCATTCACACATCCACCCATCCCATACATCCATCCCGATGGATCATCCATCCATTCACACATCCACCCATCCCATACATCCATCCCGATGGATCATCCACCCATTCACACATCCACCCATCCCATGCATCCATCCCCGATGGATCATCCATCCATTCACACATCCACCCATCCCATGCATCCATCCCCGATGGATCATCCATCAATTCACACATCCACCCATCCCATGCATCCATCCCCGATGGATCATCCATCCATTCACACATCCACCCATCCCATGCATCCATCCCGATGGATCATCCATCCATTCACACATCCACCCATCCCATGCATCCATCCCCGACGGATCATCCATCCATTCACACATCCACCCATCCCATGCATCCATCCCCGATGGATCATCCATCCATTCACACATCCACCCATCCCATACATCCATCCCCGATGGATCATCCATCCATTCACACATCCACCCATCCCATGCATCCATCCCCGATGGATCATCCATCCACCCACTAACCCACCCACGCGGGCGTATAGAAATGTTGAGCGTCAAGACACAAAGAAGTTTAAAGTACCAGAAGTTTAACGCAAACTATAGGATACTAATGAAAATGAGTTTGGTCAAAAGCTTAATATCAGCAAAGCAGTACACACTAGGGGCTAACATGATCAATACAGCAAACGGCAGTATTAAACTGCTCTATGGTAGAGAGATGGGTAATGTCAGGAGGGAGATGGTTCGTATGAAAAATGATTCTTGGGAACATGGACAACTTATACACGTAGTAGTCTGTTGTTGCTGTAATTAATGTGTATCTTAAGGAATGTCAGTGGCGTGCGGGACGGGAGAGGGGAACTAGGTCATTCTCAATAGGGATACCAACCAGATCACTATGAAGCTTATACGTAAGGGACATCCTATTGTCAATACGCCTGATTTCTAGTATAACTTAGATTTAGGGAATGGAGCATGTCTGTAACACTTGAGGTACGATAGAAATCAGCCTTTATCCAACGGGCTGCTCTTCGCTGGACATCTTCAACTTGATCTATCAGTGCGTATGTGCGACCACATCTCGGAGCCGTATTGCAGCAGGGGTCTCACTAGGGTCTGGTAAGCCATGAATGAAGGCGTTTGGATTTGATGTACCTATGTAGAAACCATAAGGATTGGTTACCTTTCTATGTTGACCTATTGACTAATGTTTTAATAAATGTTCAAATTCGTAATTATTAAATGTTGATATTATTATTGTGCACTATTGTAAGATTTAAATATGTTTGGAATATCTGATATAGTTGTAGCATTTGCCTATTTCAGATTCATGCATTTTCAAATACTACTGTTAATTCCAGTTTACATAATCACAGCATTATCCCAATCACACACTCATCACACATATTGTAAAGTAGACACTATTGAATGTTTAAAATGTATCCCTTGAAATATTAACATGCAATTAATAAACTGCGAACAGATGATGGTATGATCATAGAGATTATTAATTACACTTAGAGCTAATTTGAACCATCTATATATGTACAGCTCAAAATACACACATAATCGCGTTATTTTGAAAATACATGAACATGTACAGTCAAACCTGTGCTAAAGGCCACCTCCGAATAAAGGCCGCATATGAAAAACCTGTCTATAAAGACCACCATTTCTCTCTCCCGCCGAGCCATTTTCGATGCACTTTAACCTCTATTGAGAGGTTACCTGCCAACAAAGGCCACTTTTTGACTTTCCTGAGGGTGGCCTTTATAGACAGGTTTGACTGTATATTCAATCATATTGTTACTATTGTGTAACCTGATTATAAATCAAAGTATATGTTGTTGTTGTTTTGTGGTTGTTGTTGTTGTTGACTTTTATTTAACAATATTTTATTGCAAATCAATAGTACATATGTCATGCACGTAAAGATACAATACATAGCATGAAAATACAAATGGGTTGGGCCACAAGTTTTAACAACATTAGACAACGGTCCGCATCGTTATTGACTCCCGTATATCTAGCAAATGACAGGGATGTAGGCTAGAGATGCGGGTCCATATGGATCTGTAGCCACACTATTCATGACATCCGGAGGGAAACGGCTATTCCGCATACTTGTAACCCACAATAAATCCATGTGACCTAGACATGTTTCCGGAGCAGGCTTATGCTACCTAAACGGATAACCAGTGCTAAGCAATGTGTGTGAGGTGGCATGGACTGACAGAGTCTCGAACCCGGCACCGTTCGATACCAAATCCAACTCTCTACCGCTGAACCACAGACGCCACTTAGCAAATCTTGGCACAATAATATACCGTAGATTTTAATCCTGAATAATAGATTGCAAACTGCATGTAAATTAAGGAATGCTTACACAATATAACGATACTGGTCGTTCCCGTTGTTGCAAGTCTGTCCATACTCCCAATCAAATCATCTCCCCTTAATACTCTTGTGTGTTACTGATATTTACAGCATTACAGGTGAATTATTTTGTATTTACCATGTTCCAGATCACCTCAACCCCCCTAAGTCCAAAACAGGTCAAAAGAATAACATAAAGAGGTCACTAAAAGTCCAAATCATCAACTGCAGGTCAATAGTAGACAAAAAGCTCAACAATCTTATCAGTTCATCAAAACGGGATATTGTAATAGGTACTGAGTCCTGGCTTAAACCTAAGCATTATACCAGTGAAGTGTTTGACCCAGACCTAGGTTACTCCATTTTCCGCCGCGACCGTATCAATCAGGCAGGCGGAGGTATATTTATTGCTATAAGGGACTGCTTAACAGCCCAGGAAATTTTCGACCTAGAGTCTGAATGTGAGGACCTATGGGTAAAATTAGACCTTGTAGGAAATAAGTCTCTTGTGATTGGAGCTTATTACAAACCCCATGAGCTTGATATAGACAGTTTCAATCAATTCTGTAAGTCTATTGAAAAGGTTAATAAACGTTTCTCCAACATCTGGGTGGCTGGGGACCTAAACCTACCAAAGATGGACTGGGACACTACCAGCCCATCCACCGACTGCAAACACCCATCCTTCTATAGGCAGGTCATTGAAACGTTTAATGATACAAACCTCACCCAAATCGTTAACCTCCCCACCCGTGAAAACAACATACTGGATTTATTCCTTACAACATACCCCACTTTAGTAAACCAGGTCAATATTCTACCTGGCATCAGTGATCATAATGTAGTCGAAATAAAAGTCAACATATCCGCAAGGATATATAACATATAACAAAAGCCTCGCAGGATTCCACTCTATAAGAAAGCAAACTGACAGGCCATTAAACAGTCATTATGTGACTATCACCAGGTTATGACCAACGAATGTAAATATACCGCACTAAACACTGAAGAGCTATTGGAACATTTCTCTCATGCTCTAAACACCCTTACAGATAAATGGATTCCATCCAAACAGTCATCGTTAAGAGATCACCTACCCTGGGTCAATCAGAGTGTTAAGCGAATGATTAGAAGGCGAAATAGGGCCTTTAAAAATACTAGGAAGTCAAGTACGCCTTCAAATCGCAAGAAATTCCTGGATCTAAAACATTTAGTGCGGGAAAAGGTCAAAGAGGCTTATCATCAATACCTGGAAAACATCATAAATCCAGTGCTGATGCCTCCCATCCTTACAGACCAAACACCAAGAAACTTTATTCCATCCTTAAGTATTCCAAGCAAGATTCCAAATCAATGCCACCCCTAAAGCATGAAAACAAATGTCATCATGCAGAAGCTGCTAAAGCCACAGCACTGAACAAACAGTTTCAGTCTGTCTTCAGCTCCAAATCCCCACTAAGACTTACCTCCATTTGTAAAATGAAAATTCAGGACACAAATGGAAACCTGAATGGTCAATCCACGCCAAACATGAATGAGATCACAGTAAGCTCAAATGGCATAGAGAAACTTCTCAATAACCTGAACCCCCACAAGGCTAGTGGTCATGACCAAATTAAGCCAATCATACTTAAAACACTGTCTAAAGAACTCTCACCTATCCTTGAAATCTTATTCCAAAAATCCCTCAACGAAGGATCACTGCAGGCCCAGTGGAAGTCAGCAAATGTTGCTCCCATTTACAAAAAAGGAGACAAGTCACACCCCGCCAACTATAGGCCTATCTCACTGACATGTGTTCTATGCAAGGCTCACTAGAACATATAGTTTCCTCCTCGATAGTAAAACACTTCACTAACCATAGTATTCTGTAACATTTGCAGCATGGTTTTAGAGAAAAACGGTCATGCGTGACCCAACTAGTAATGCTAGTCAATGACTTGGTTACCTCTGTCTACAATAAGCATCAGGTAGATCTCATCCTATTATACTTCAGTAAGGCTTTCGATAAGGTCAATCACGAGAAAGTACTAAAAATGCATGAATATGGAGTCAGAAGTCAAACATTAAGGTGGATTAAGAGTTTTCTAGATAATAGACTCCAGTCAGTTGTCCTTAATGGTATTAGTTCAGAGGCCATTCCGGTGTCCTCTGGAGTCCCACAGGGATCCGTACTTGGACTCCTGCCTTTCCTAGCCTACATAAACGACCTCCCACAAAACATCAGTTCCAAAGTCCGTATCTTTGCAGATGATACTGCAGTCTATCTATCACTGACATCTGCAAATGAATCGGTCACACTCCAAAACGATCTTAAGAGATTAGAAGAGTGGGAGTTGGAGTGGGACATGGAATTTAACCCCTCCAAATGTCAAGTTATCCACGTCACCAGAAGGAAACATCATATTCCCAGCAAATACAAACTCCATGGAGTCCTACTTGAGTCGGTCACCTCAGCCAAATACCATGGCGTGGATATTTCAAATAACCTGTCGTGGGACACTCACATAAAAAGGTCAACAAAGAAAGCAAACCAAACATTAGGATTTCTACGTAGAAACCTCCAGGTCAAATCTGAACCCCTTAAGTCCATGGCTTACCAGACACTAGTGAGACCCCAGCTTGAATATGGCTCCGAGATCTGGTCGCCCCATACCCAAACATTGATAGACCAAATTGAAGGTGTCCAGCGAAGAGCTGCCCGTTGGATAAAGGCTGACTTCTATCGTACCTCTAGTGTTACAGACATGCTACATTCCCTAAATCTACGCAGACTAGATCAACGGCGTATTGACAATAGGTTATCCCTTATGTATAAAATTCATAATGATCTTGTTGCTATTCCCATTGAAAATTACCTAGTTCCCCTCTCCCGTCCTGCTCGCCATTGCCATTCCTTAAGCTATAGGTTAATTACAGTAACTACAGACTACTACAAGTTTTCCTTTTTTCCAAGAACAATCTACCATTGGAACCACCTCCCTCCTGACAGTGTCCATCTCCCTACCATAGAGCAATTCAATACGGCAGTTTGCCATATTGAACATGCCAGTCCCTAGTTGTTCTGCGAAGCTGCTTTTAAGTTTTTACCACAACTTATTTTCATTACTTCTTAAATTATACTTTTAACTACTCATACTTTTAACTTCTTTGTGGTTTTTGACACGCAACATGTCTACTTCCCCGCGATGGGTTCGACATTAGCGGAAGATAGATAGATAGATGCCTTCCGTCATTGAAGACATAACATTTGATCTGCCCGATCGAGATTTCAACAGGCCACATTTACCGTTGGATGTGACCTTAGTTGACAGGCCATTAGACAAGAATACATCGGAATGTTACTTACTATATGACCATAGGGCAAAACAAGTGTGTCTTGTGCCTGTGCCTGGATAGTAAAAGGTCACATTTTTCAAGCCTAAATATTACTACAAGGACGCCACCGATTTTCTTCAACAATTCAATGGGACATCCAGGATGTCCACAGGTGTACATAATTGTAAAGTTTTTAAAAGATCCCAACATACCCAAACTCATTAAATGCATTAAACAATGCAAAAACACATACATATAAATACACAAACACAACATAATAATAGTATATTAACATACTGATACCGGAATGTAATGATGTTTTAACAAAATACCCCACCCACCACAGTTCAAGTCTATGATAAATAATACGCATTAAATTGTTAATGCCGTTATGTAACAGGACCTGGTGGAAACTAATATAGTCGCACTTGTTGCAATATTTATATGTTGCGACCTTCAAGATAAATGGGTTTATCTCTGATAAATGACAACTATATATCGGGATCTGATTGACTTGTCGAGAAAAAGATTTTACGTACAAAGCAGTTCAATGTAACTGAATCAAGTGAATGCTATGATTTCTGGAAAGTAGGTCAACATTGAAAAACAGGTTCTAATAATTACACCAAACAGACTACATCTATCTTCCAGTATCATAAAGAAATATTTCTAAATCAAAACGATATTACTTACTTGTTATTATTATTAGACATATAACGTTGCTAACATTATATCACAGGCTGCAAAACATCGGTCTTTTCTGTTCGCCGTAAAATGGTGCTATTTTTGTAATTGTACATGTACAATTACTGTGTAGTGATTTCTTTTGCCAACAACGCCCAACACCAAACATATTTTCCCAATAACAACTCACTAACATTTCACCCCATGGATTGATGTTCCTAAACATAACGGACTATTATAAATAAACAAATATAACAAAAGTATATGGAACTATTTTAAATTTGTTTAATATTGTTGGGTTCGTCTGTGAGGTCGGTCGATTATATTACATGATGGGGTAGATGGGTTTGTATCTGCATTTACAGACACTGATATTATACATAAATAAAGTTATATCATTTTAATAACATATTAATACTAGAGGAACGACTTACTAAGTTAATAATATGACAAGAAATGGCATAAATAGAACATGTTTCACATATATACAACATTGTTATACTTTATTACATCCCTAATTGCTGGGTAAATCCATTTTTACCCCAATTCCAATTATACAAAAGAATAGTTATACAGAATTGTTATTCGTATGAAAAATGAATACGTGTACAACCTACTATGATGTACAGTACAAGATAGGAACACTAAAATAAAACAACAATAAGTATACATTAGTATGCCATTAACTAGCCATGAACTGTATAATTATGCACTCTAGTTTTGATGCACTTTAGAGCTAGCATGATGTTTATCCTGATACACTGTATACAGTTAAATTAACACTAGCATACTGTGTAGGTTAGACTGAATACGGTATACGGACATATGCCCCCCCGGATATCTGCCTCCCAGTCCAAAAAATGGATAGGTGTAAAGTCGGTCAACCATAACTTTATCCTAGGGTTAGATTTCCTACAACAGAATAATGTCAGGCTTTATTTTGACCTAAAATGTATGAGAATACAGGGGAAAACGTATGTTAGGTTAGAAGAGGATATTCACATTGCTAGTACAGTTAGAATGTATGAGAATACAGGGGAAAACGTATGTTAGGTTAGAAGAGGATATTCACATTGCTAGTACAGTTAGAATGTATGAGAATACAGGGGAAAACGTATGTTAGGTTAGAAGAGGATATTCACATTGCTAGTACAGTAGAATGTATGAGAATACAGGGGAAAACGTATGTTAGGTTAGAAGAGGATATTCATATTGCTAGTACAGTTAGAATGTATGAGAATACAGGGGAAAACGTATGTTAGGTTAGAAGAGGATATTCATATTGCTAGTACAGTTAGATGTATGAGAATACAGGGGAAAACGTATGTTAGGTTAGAAGAGGATATTCATATTGCTAGTACAGTTAGAATGTATGAGAATACAGGGGAAAACGTATGTTAGGTTAGAAGAGGATATTCAATTGCTAGTACAGTTAGAATGAGAGAATACAGGGGAAAACGTATGTTAGGTTAGAAGAGGATATTCACATTGCTAGTACAGTTAGAATGTATGAGAATACAGGGGAAAACGTATGTTAGGTTAGAAGAGGATATTCACATTGCTAGTACAGTTAGAATGTATGAGAATACAGGGGAAACGTATGTTAGGTTAGAAGAGGATATTCACATTGCTAGTACAGTTAGAATGTATGAGAATACAGGGGAAAACGTATGTTAGGTTAGAAGAGGATATTCATATTGCTATACAGTTAGAATGTATGAGAATACAGGGGAAAACGTATGTTAGGTTAGAAGAGGATATTCACAGGCTAGTACAGTTAGAATGTATGAGAATACAGGGGAAAACGTATGTTAGGTTAGAAGAGGATATTCACATTGCTAGTACAGTTAGAATGAAATATACTCAAGTAATAAAACCAAATAGTGCAAACAATTGCTATGGTAAAGTCCGACAACATCCTAATTTAAAAGTAGGCGATTTATTTCAAATTTCCGAAATAGACAGAGGTTTTATTGTAAA
Organism: Archivesica marissinica; assembly: GCA_014843695.1. Taxonomy (NCBI): domain Eukaryota; kingdom Metazoa; phylum Mollusca; class Bivalvia; order Venerida; family Vesicomyidae; genus Archivesica; species Archivesica marissinica. The sequence continues at coordinate 45,104,422 of CM026401.1, read as the reverse complement.
TGAACCAGATTTACAAATTATAAATTCAGTGACTAGGCTGCCGAAAAATAGGATTGTGCCAATATTAGTTGTAAACAAAACTAACACATTTTACAGAATACGTAGGCATGGCCTTGTAGCGCAACTTTCAAGTGCATCTGATACAAATGTCAAAAATGTCAACACCATATTTGATCAAAATCAACTTCCCAAGTTCATAGATTTGCTAGATCTGGATGCACCTGACGAATATAGATCAAATCTGAAAAAAATGCTCATGAAAAACCGGGATTTATTTGCAAGTAGTGACTCAGAACTAGGTCATACAAACGTTATAAAAATGAAAGTAGATGTAGGAAACCATGAACCCATTAAATTGAGACCGTACAGGGCTTCCATAAACAATAGGCAAATAATTAGTAAAGCAATTGACGAAATGCTAGACGCAGGTGTCATTCAAAGATCTAGGTCACCATGGTCTTTTCCTGTCGTTATTGTTGATAAAAAGGATGGAACAAAACGGTTTTGTGTAGATTTTCGAAAATTAAACCAAATAACAAAGAAAAATTCGTTCCCTTTGCCTTTGATAGATGACATCTTGGCATTGCTTGGTAAGGCAAAGTAATTCACAAGTTTAGATTTGAAAAGCGGTTACTGGCAAGTTGCCATGGATCCTAATGATCAAGAGAAAACGGCCTTTACCACTTTCAAAGGCTTATACGAGTTCAGGGTAATGCCCCTTGGTCTTTCCAATGCCCCTGCTATATTCCAGGAACTTATGTCGGTCGTACTTTAAGGTTACAACGACTTCAGTTTTCCAAATTTATAACATGTTTAATTAATAGACACAAACATAGTGATTCAAAGAATTCTCCTACTCCATCCACGTCGCCATCCATGGAAGATATGTCGTTAATGGCTGATGTACACACCGTTAATGAAGAACAACTGGTCGACTCGTTACGAGGGGACGACGATATCATTTCTCAGGGGCAACATCCCCCTGTGATCAGTGAATTTCAGGCTTCACAATTTACGTCAATGCGTGGAGGCTTGAATCGTAGAGGAAGTATATTGCTACATGCGTTGAGGCGAAATCAAGACAGACAACAGCTGCGACAATGTACACTGAGTAATACGACGTCGTAAAATTGTAAATAAATGGAGAACTGTTGAAGATATTATTGTGTACAAGTTGGATTTATTGTAAATAATGTTCAAATAGTGATATAAACAATGGACTTAGCATACATCCAGAGAGTGGCCCTCTTCGTTACCCCCCAAGGTGACATATAAGACCGGCTCGTTGGATTGTTATGAACAATTAGTCACAGTTTCACCATTTTATCATAGTGACACTTATGACTGCTGTGTTTTATTTGAAGAATATTGGAGATGACATAACACCTATGATAGAGGCATCAACACAAATGGATATACTTTTAGCAACGACTCTTTCACAACAGCAACTGATAAAACATCAATGTCAGACAATTGAAAACCAACAAAAAATTCATCAACGAACAGCATGAAATGATGATTCATCTACATAAACAACATGTGGACTATATCAATGAGCAATCAGAGCAAATCGATAGAATGTTTAAAGCTTGCTTTGATGTCAGAGCTACAAAACGATCCTCAATAAATAAGCAACGATACACTTAACTGAAATAATATAATAACTTTACAACGTCGAAATAACTTTACTACCACTTCGGACTTGCGGATGAAACAATCAAATATTCATCTGCTAATTGGCCTAAGCACTTCATTTATATATGAAGTCATGATCATGTCTTGGAAAATGACACGCTTCGTTCATAAGTGTCTCATACATTCGTTTGGGTACAGGGGGCCTCCTGGCCAGGTATATTATCATGTCACGTCCAACGATAACGTACCTTAGGCGATGTTACCAACCCATGATGTCACGAATACCATCGTCAACGATGACCTTACCACCAACTAGAAACATTGATAATTTAACTTGTTTTATTAACTGCATTTTTTTGCTTGTGTTACTTTTGTGTTTTATTTTAAAGTTATTACGCGTGTGTTTAAGCATATAACACTTGAAGCGCATAGCCTTATATGATGCTATAATACGTCATGTACACCGAATACATATTGGTGTCAACAATTTCATAGTAACATTTTATTATTATTTGTTTATTATTTTAATGTATATTATGACGTAGGCACATAGTAGCTGTGTTGGTATTGTGCTGGTCAGATTAATTAAAACTAATTAATCTTCTGATCAGGGGAGGAGTGTAACATAGTTACCTTTTGCCGTACGCCTATATACATGTGTAGTGATTAATTACCTTATATTTTGATGACTCTCTTCATTTAATTATTTAAACATGTATGATTATATAATAGGACAACAGTATTTTCAGTGTGTGTACGGTATGTCCTTTGTTGGGGACATATGATATACATGTCTGCACTTGATAAAATGGATGGAGGAATTCCATTGTTTGGATCACGCAAACATCAAATGGGATTTCACCAGGCATGTGGTGATAGAGTGCTTACTAAGCAGCGTACACACAACAATGAATTGACTGGTGCAAGCCGGAATTAATGCGTGGTTTGCAGAGATGTTGCACTATCTCTGGCAGTAGACACGGACGGGGTCATGGAAACGCATGCTCGTGTGATCAAGTCTATTTGATATTCCATGCCAAATTGTCAACAGTTGTCTATAAAACCATCTCGGACAGCTTAGAGAGTGGAGAGAGCCTGGTTGGTTACTATTGAGACTAGCGTCTCTGTGTTGGTTATAATGTCGGCTCTTAGATGTAATTAGATATTATTAAGACTTTGTTGTTGCTGTGATTACGTCCGGAGAGCCTCGCCGAGTCCACATCGTAACACTATGCAGTACCAAAGAGGCCCGGAACCGTAATTCTGTGGTTTTCGAAGGGGTGGTCCTCAGTTGACTAAGTGTAGGGTCCACCCAGGCCAAGATGGAGAGGCATACTTGGTGTCACTTTGCAGCTATGATACCAGGCTACATACGTATACCCGGTCTTATGGGGTCACATCGCCTACTTTGCTCGCTATTCAGTGCCAACGAGGCCCGGAACCGTAATTCTGTTGTTTTCGAAGGGGTGGTCGTCAGTTGACTAAGTGTAGGGTCCACCCAGGCCAAGATGGAGAGGCATACTTGGTGTCACTTAGCAGCTATGATACCAGGCTACATGCATATACCCGGTCTTATGGGGTCACATCGCCTACTTTGCTCGCTATTCAGTACCAAAGAGGCCCGGAACAGTAATTCTGTGGTTTTCGAAGGGGTGGTCCTCAGTTGACTAAGTGTAGGGTCCACCCAGGCCAAGATGGAGAGGCATACTTGGTGTCACTTAGCAGCTATGATACCAGGCTACATACGTATACCCCTGTCCTATTGGGTCACATCGCCTACTTTGCTCGCTATTCAGTACCAAAGAGGCTTGGGTCCGTAATTCTGTGGTTTTCGAAGGGATGGTCGTCAGTTGACTAAGTGTAGGTTCCACCCAGGCCAAGATGGAGAGGCATACTTGGTTGGTGTCACTTAGCAGCTATGATACCAGGCTACATACGTATACCCGGTCTTATGGGGTCACATCGCCTACTTTGCTCGCTATTCAGTACCAAAGAGGCCTGGAACCGTAATTATGTGGTTCTTGAATGGGTGGTCGTCTGTTGACGAAGTGTAGGGTGCACCCAGGCCACGATGGAGAGTCATACTTGATGTTTCAAAGCAGCTAGTATTCAAGGCTACATACATATACACGGTCGTGTGGGGTCACATCGCCTACTTTGCTCGCTATTCAGTACCAAAAAGGCACGGAACCGTAATTATGTGGTTTTCGAAGGGGTGGTGCATGGTCCGTTGTGTTACTTAATAGTTATTGTACATGTCTACTTACGTATTAATGGTGTACGGATATGCATCGATGAATGTTAATGCATTCCTCAATTACTTGTCAATATTTGCGCGTGCTTAATAACAATGGTGTCGACTATTTGTTATAATTTAATCTATCTATCTTCCTCTAATGTCAAAGTCATCGCGGAAATGTTGACATGTAGATTTGTCCAAGGCTTATAGTAGGGTTCTTTTAAAAGAAAAATGTCAAATAAAGGACTTAATTCCTACAAAGGCGATTTTTGGTTTATGCAATATATAGGGTGTTTTACCTAATATAGTAAAAGTCCACCACAGTCTTCCGATGTTAAATGCCCTGTTTGGGGTAAAAAGTTGAAAATGTAGACGAAATGGTGAATTTCTGGAATCCGCCCATAACTTCATCCATATTTGTCTGAGGAAGTTGAAAATTGCCAGGAATGTATAAATGAATATTGCGCAAATACTAGAGACATTATCGTTTCGAAAAAAAATCCAATATGGCTGCAAAATCCAAAATGGCCGCCAAAAATGTCTTTTTTCAAGCTTTACTGATGCGTTTACATGAACACAGTTTTCATTAGCTAGCTTAATGTTAATGTTTATTGTAAATATTCATGACACCACATGTTTATATCAACAATTGATGCGGAGAAGCAGATAGAAGAATTCAAAAGAGCGCCAAACATATTACTCTCGGGTATACAGAGCAACACATTTCAGAACAGACACTCACTGATTTATTTAGGATGGAACTATTATATTAACGTGTAAACTTGGTAAGTGTTGCATATTATATTTCAACTTTCCATTATTATATTATTATTAATTGAATATCACTAAACTATTATATCCCTTTCCTGTTTTAGATATTTGTATACCACACTTACTTCCCTTATAGAAGCAAATGCCATTTGTAATAAAAGTCAACAATCTGAGAAATTATTATCAAATGGTCCTTATGTAGCCACTGGTGTAAGTTACTAGCCCTGTTTTGAATTATCAGATAAGCAATTAATGCTACTTTAGAGATTTTACTTTCGCTTTCTTAAATATTCTTCCTAGGGGACACTATTGTCAATTTGATAGAGGTTCAGTCTAAAAGCCGTACCATTCCCGAAACTGTACCATATTTGCAATAAGTATTATTGTTTGTTCTTTCTAGGTGGTGATGGCAGAACTCACATGGGTATAACAAGAATGCTCCCCGGAAAACTACATATAGCTAAGCATAGCAGTCATTCCATACTGAACGTACAAACATGTATACACTATTTGAAACTTAACTTTTATATTTTGATGATGGTTCGATTCATTGCCTGACAATAGTGTATGTGTTTTTTGTAACGAGTCACTGACTAGTGGAGAAACAGTGCAGCTGGGAGAAAAGGGAATTAGTGGAATAGAAAAAGCTGCTCAAGAGAGAAAAGAAACCATATGTGTAAAGACAGGCCAAATAGTACACTATAACTGTAGAAGAACATACACAAACCCAAAGAGGGTATCAGCAGCCACACGCAAAGAGATAAGTGAGGATAGTAGCGAGCCGGTCAGTTTGAGATCCACGACCTTATTCTCATTTAAGGAAGACTGTCTATTTTGTGGAAAGTCGATTGCAAATACTTCAAGACTGAAAATGTATAATAAAACTCGCCAAGTTAAGACATCTCAGTTTGACACTGAAATACAAGAAATTTCAAAACATCGAAATGATAATTGGGGTCTAGAAGTTTTAGCTCGAGTTGAGTATTCACGTGATTTACATGCGTCAGATGCTATTTATCATCAAGTATGCAGTGTGCGATTCAGAACCGGCCAAGACAAGTATTCAGACCTGTCTGATACAAACCGGCCAAGACAAGTATTCAGACCTGTCTGATACAAACATAAAAAGAAGAAGGTCTGTTGGAAGACCGAAAAGTGTTGCCCGAGAAGAACCATTTTATAAAGTAGTTGAATACCTGGAAGAAAATGACAATGAACAGGTAACATTACCAGAGCTCGTTGAGAAAATGAATGAATTTCTTCATGCAGAAAGTGAAGGTTTTACGCTTAAATGGATGCGGAGGCGTCTTGAAGAGCATTTTGGTAATGGAATAGTTATAGCGGCATTTCAGAGAAAGGAAAATGTTGTGACGCTAAGAAGAACAGCTACAAGGATATTATATGAATACAATAAACTCCCAAACGATGATGACCCTGACAAAGAGAAAATGAACATTGTGGAAGTTGCTGCCAAGTTGATAAAAAGTGATATAAGGAAAAGTCATCCAAGCAAAGAAATATATCCTAGTACTGTAGATATTGACTCTGAAAATAGTGCAGCATTCTTACCGGACTCATTAATACTGCTGTTAGATGTTATGTTTCTTGGTAAAGATACCCAACCCAAACTGACGGCTATAGGCCAAGCTATTATGCAAGCGGTAAGGCCTAGGGTGCTAATAGCACCACTACAGTTTGCACTCGGTGTCCAGATGCACCATCACTATGCATCAAAGTATTTGATTGACACTCTTCACAACCTCGGTTTCTGCTGTAGTTACAAAGAGGTTCAGAGATATGAACAAAACGCTGCTGTCAGTAACGACTCCGATATACCCGGACATACTTCAGACCAATTTGTGCAATACGTTGCCGATAACGTTGACCACAATATCCAGACTATAGACGGCCATGGAACCTTTCATGGAATGGGTATCATTGCAGCAGTGAGGGCATAGAAACACCACACCCCGTTGCCTGTGCCGATTTACTCATCGTATTAACGCTGTACGCCGTTCACAGTCAAAACCAACCATATTGGTCGGAGATGACACTGACCTATTGGTGTTATTGTGTTATCACACATCACATGACTCGCACCCTGTATATCTACAGCCTTCAACCGTAGTATATGTTGGGATATACACAACCTACACGCGTACCTTGGCGACGATGTTTGTAGGAACATATTGTTCTTACATGCTGTGTTGGGGTGCGATACGATGTCAAAAGTGTATGGCTTAGGAAAAGGGACTGCTCTGAAAGCATTTGAAAAGAGTGAAATATTCCGTCATGTTGCATCAGTGTTTCATACACCACCAACAGAGGTGACAAAAGAGAATATTGTCAGCAGTGGGTAACAAGCTTTCGTGTATCTATACAAAGGCAGTCGTGGAGAACGTGTGACATTGGACAGCTTACGTGTGAGCAAGTTTGTCGAAAAGGTAGCTAAAAGTACCATGTTTGTTGATCCGAAACAACTCCCCCCCAACCTCTGATACTGCAGAATTCCACAGCTTGCGAGTTTACCTGCAAGTACAGGACTGGAAATGTGATGATGCACTGAATCCAACGGACTGGGGCTGGGAACTAGTTGGAGACAGGCTATTCCCTGTGACAACGAAAGGTCCAGCTCCAGTACATATATTGAAGGTTGTGCGTTGTACTTGTTCTAGTGGCTGTAGAACAAAGGCATGCAGCTGCACAAAAGTTGGCCTTGAATGTAGTTCTGCATGTAGTTCCTGCAAAGGATTTAGTTGTGAAAATTCATTACATCCAGACTTTGAACCTGACTACTAGCAGTTTACATTGTGCATAAATGTCTGCACATAAAATAGATTTGTAATCATCTTGGAATGTGAATTTGATAGTACACTAATTAAGAACCAGTACCAGTTTTAACATTTCCTATGTTTGTTTTCTGCGACCACATTGTCAAATCCAGATTATTACAATAATGTATACGCGTAATATTCATTGATGCTAATTTGCATTGTTCTGTGTTTTGACGCCATATTGGATATTCTAAATTGACCAGCAGCAATGGACTCTCATGACCTTTTCACATGTTGTATTTCACATTATATACAATAAATACAGCATACAATTGTTTATGTAGGACACCATTACTTTGTATATGTCAAAATATTGATATATCTTGAAAAACGAATTTTCGGCGGCCATTTTGGATTTTTGCCACCATATTGGATTGTTTTTGAAAACGGTAATGGCTTTAATCTATGCACAATTTATATTTATACTTCCATGGCCAAATTTAACTTCCTAAGACAAATAAAGATGGAGTTATAGTCGGATTCCAGAATTTCGCAGTTTTGTTTATATTTTCAACGTTTTACCCAAAAAAAGGCATTTAGCATCAGAAGACTGTGGTGGACTTTTACTATGTTAGCTAAGACACCCTATATATTGCATGTACCAAAAATCGCTTTTGTAGGAATACTATTAGGGACAGAGAGATTTATATCGGCGTGTGTTGACATACGTGTATCGCCTCTATAAGCAATATACAATACACATGTGGACTTAAACAAAAATAGTTCATGACAGTAGAAATTGGCAAACCTTTACATTAAATATGTCTTTTTCACTTACGGTCTCCTCCAACTTTGCATCCAGGTACACTTCTTGGACAGATGGCCATTCACTTCTCCATTCACAACCAGTTGCCATTGTCGGATTAGCTAAAACTTTGCTTGCAAAAGTTAATAAATCTCTAAATCACTTGCTTAATGACGGCTGGCTGAAGTGAAAGAATTACATACGCACCGTTAAATTACACCGTTTTACAAGACGGGCGATAACTCTTCACATTTCCGGTTCTTAATGCTTGCTAGAAATAAATGGTGGCCACTGTTGGCGGCTGGCTTGTGTTTATCTATCTAACACTATCAATACATCTTCACCGCCAGTGAACACAATTCAGCCTTCATTAGTGAGCCCCATTTGCAGCAAACATTAAATATATCCGGCAAACACTAACTTGAAAATAATTAACTCCCCTTGTAATTTTCCATTATTATGACAATCTCATTAATCGAAAAAAGATCAGGGTATAAAACAACGAAATAATTATGGTGGTCCATTGACTAAGTCCACCCAGGCCATTATTATAGCAGTTATTATAACAGGCTACATACATATACCGGTCTTGTTGGGTCATATCCCCTACTTTGCTCGCTATTCAGTACCAAAGAGACCCGGAACCGTAATTATGTGGTTTTCGAAGGGGTGGTCGTCAGTTGGCTAAGTATAGGGTCCACCCAGGCCAATATAGAGAGTCATACTTGGTGTCTCTTAGCAGCTATGATACTAAGCTACATTCATATACCCGGTCTTGTAGGGTCGCATCGCCTTAATTGTCACCAAATAGTATGTACATATTCTAAAATATTCCAAAATGCAGCTCATATATTGTATTTTAATATTTAGAAGTCATTTTCCCTATTGCTAACAATACTTACTCAGGCAATCAGTTCATGTACTTTTAACCCTTTCAACACCACATACCTCTAAATAGGCTTACAACAAGTGTAGATCCAGATGAGCCGGCTCGTGACGAGCCGTCTCATCAGGATCTGCACTTTTTGCCAGTGATATGACTATTTTTAGACATAATTACCCATTTTTTATAAATGAACTTGTCCAAATGTGATTTTCTGATTCATTTATTGGTTTATGAATATCATGGACCAGTCCATGTGAGTTACTTGGTGTTGAATGGGTTAATACATCTTTTCAACCAATCCCAGACCACTGTATCAATGACACTATCTGACATAAAAAATCCATTTGACGGGCGATAACTCTTCACATTTCCGGTTCTTAATGTGTTAAAATCCACATGGTTACACATTATGCTACATTTTATATACAAATATATATATTTCCTACATGTATTAATTTGATAAAATTCGCACAACCTTCAAATGATGTGCCTTTTAACAGGGAAGGTAATAAATAATGCGTTGGCTATACCACAGGGATTCGGCACGTTTGGGGGTACTAGTATATATATTTAACTTAAATATATATACTAGTACCCCCAAACGAGCCGAATCCCTGTGGGCTATACAGTATATATGTATATTGTTTTTTAAACTTTATTTAGTTTACGATTGCGAAGCAAGTTTTAACAACTTATATTAATCACTCTTGTTGGCGCGGATGAAAGCGTAAATGTGATCATTCGTGTGGGAGGAAACCGGAGTACCCGGAGAAAACCCACCTGTCCGATCTGGCGACCACCGTACCATCTCACATAGGCTACTTTCCGGTCCGAGGATCGAACCCGGGTTGCATTGGTGAGAAGCAAGCGCGCTAACCACTGCGCTAATCTTTAATTCACCCTCTATCAACCGCACACGCATACATAGCTTGCCCTGCATGGGATACAAATGTATCGACCGAGATTGGGCTGTCATCCTTGATAGAACTTGACCATTCAACCTCTTTTCTGGAGCAATGTCTAAGTCACTGTCTCTCAGCCAGCAACAATACATATCCAAATATTAATTATAAGGAGAGGAATTTATATAAGATTGTATTTATCTTGTTTTCCAATCCTTTGTTATCTTCCTGCAACCTGTGTGTTTATATAATTTCGATGCATATATGCTCTTTGTACAAAAGAAGAACAATAAATAAAGTTTAAACTAAATATAAGAAAAATGTCTACATGGCCGTTAGTTTATGCAAACTTATTTTAGCTCGATTGCGAAACATATTTATAAATACATGTACTTATATTAATCGTTCTCGAGACCTAATTTCTGATGGAATTCATATAAATGAGGGTGAGAGATGAGGCAATATGAAATTGAATTGCTTAGTGACATAATGGTAACGGCTACAGCTGGGCTCAAACTCCAGACCACTCACACTTGAGCTACCACTGCGCTATCATGGCATGCCAGTTTACAACGGCTACCCGGTTTACATCGACTACCCTGTTACCACACCGTTAGCACGGGCTACCCCGTTAGCAGCTCGTTAGCACGGACTACCCCGTTAGCACGGATTATCCCGTTAGCACGGACTACCCCGTTAGCATCTCGTTAGCACGGACTACCCCGTTAGCACGGACTACCCCATTAGCACGGACTACCCCGTTAGCACGGATTATCCCGTTAGCACGGGCTACCCCGTTAGCAGCTCGTTAGCACGGACTACCCCGTTAGCAGCTAGATCGCACGGACTACCCCGTTAGTAGCTCGTTAGCACGGACTACACCGTTAGCAGCTCGTTAGCACGGACTACCCCGTTAGCACGGACTACCAAGTTAGCACGGACTACCCCGTTAGCACGGACTACCAAGTTAGCACGGACTACCCCGTTAGCAGCCAGTTAGCACGGAATACCCCGTTAGCACGGACTACCCCGTTAGCACGGACTACCCCGTTAGCACGGACTACCAAGTTAGCACGGACTACCCCGTTAGCACGGACTACCAAGTTAGCACGGACTACCCCGTTAGCAGCCCGTTAGCACGGACTACCCCGTTAGCACGGACTACTCCGTTAGCACGGACTACCCCGTTAGCACGGACTACCAAGTTAGCACGGACTACCAAGTTAGCACGGACTACCCCGTTAGCAGCCAGTTAGCACGGAATACCCCGTTAGCACGGACTACCCCGTTAGCACGGACTACCCCGTTAGCACGGACTAACAAGTTAGCACGGACTACCCCGTTAGCACGGACTACCAAGTTAGCACGGACTACCCCGTTAGCAGCCCGTTAGCACGGACTACCCCGTTAGCACGGACTACCCCGTTAGCACGGACTACCCAGTTAGCACGGACTACCCCGTTAGCACGGACTACCAAGTTAGCACGGACTACCCCGTTAGCACGGACTACCAAGTTAGCACGGACTACCCCGTTAGCAGCTCGTTAGCACGGACTACCCCGTTAGCACGGACTACCAAGTTAGCACGGACTACCCCGTTAGCACGGACTACCCCGTTAGCACGGACTACCAAGTTAGCACGGACTACCCCGTTAGCAGCTCGTTAGCACGGACTACCAAGTTAGCAGCTCGTTAGCACGGACTACCCCGTTAGCAGCTCGTTAGCACGGACTACCCCGTTAGCAGCTCGTTAGCACGGACTACACCGTTAGCACGGACTACCCCGTTAGCAGCTTGTTAGCACGGACTACACCGTTAGCACGGACTACCACGTTAGCTACGGATTACCCCGTTAGCAGCTTGTTAGCACGGACGACACCGTTAGCACGGACTACCACGTTAGCAGCTTGTTAGCACGGACTACCCGTTAGCACGGACTACCCCGTTAGCACGGACTACCAAGTTAGCACGGACTACCCCGTTAGCAGCTTGTTAGCACGGACTACACCGTTAGCACGGACTACCCCGTTAGCAGCTTGTTAGCACGGACTACCACGTTAGCTACGGATTACCCCGTTAGCAGCTTGTTAGCACGGACTACACCGTTAGCACGGACTACCACGTTAGCAGCTTGTTAGCACGGACTACACCGTTAGCACGGACTACCACGTTAGCAGCTTTTTAGCACGGACTACACCGTTAGCACGGACTACCACGTTAGCACGGACTATCCCGTTAGTAGCTTGTTAGCACGGACTACCAAGTTAGCACGGACTACCAAGTTAGCACGGACTACCCCGTTAGCAGCTTGTTAGCACGGACTACACCGTTAGCACGGACTACCAAGTTAGCACGGACTACCCCGTTAGCAGCTTGTTAGCACGGACTACTCCGTTAGCAGCTCGTTAGCACGGACTACCCCGTTAGCAGCTTGTTAGCACGGACTACACCGTTAGCACGGACTACCACGTTAGCTACGGATTACCCCGTTAGCAGCTCGTTAGCACGGACGACCCCGTTAGCAGCTCGTTAGCACGGACTACTCCGTTAGGACGGACGGACGGACGGACGGACTACCCAGTTAGCAAGGAGTACCCCGTTAGCATGGGGTTACTAGCCAGTAATGATCAATATTTGCTAAACTAGTACGACCATACACATTTCTACCTCTTTTATTTGAAATGTCCGACCGTACGCCTCAAACTCCAGAGTTATATCACGTAACTCTAGCCACAGGGATTCGGCACGTTTGGGGGTACTAGTATATATATTTAAGTACTTAAATATATATACTAGTACCCCCCAAACTTAAATATATATACTAGTACCCCCAAACATGCCGAATCCCTGTGACTCTAGCAGGGCGTGTTTAACCCGAGAGATTTCCATCCAAGGTATGTTACTCGCACCAGATCTACTTAACTAGTGTTTATGCAGTTATCGCCGATTGTTGAATCGAGTCAACATATTATGAGAAGTCGACATAGTAATAGGTCAGACGATGATATTGCAATATGCTCTGCGTCAAGGGACATAGCTTGGTAGTAAGCACCATTAGGATAGGGGGTTCGGGGGTACATGCATGAACGTATTTATACACGCAGCTGCATACTGGGGCATGTACTGACGTGAAATAAGTAACATATCTTTGCAGAAACTGTTGTGAACACCTTATAGCTATTAAAAAGTAACGAAGCCGTGATAGCGGGGTGATAGCGCGTTCGCTTCAGGTGTGCTAGGTCTAGAGTTCGAGCCCCGCTGGAGTCGTTGCGATTGTGCCCTTAGGCAAGGCATTTAAGTTCCACATGCCTCGCCTCCCCTTTCTCCCTCGTGGCGATGGATTCCATCAGGAATGATGTCTCGAGAGTGATTAATATAAGTTGTAAGAACTTGTTTCACAGGAAAGACTGTTAATTTTATACTAGTTCAACTTGTTGTCCACTGGATTACATATCCGTCTGATCAGCTGATGCATCTATTTGAATATTTATATGTAATACTGATGAAGATATGTAATGCGTGTCGGTCAGTAGATACCGATGAAGATATATAATGTTGGTCTGTCAGTAGATACTGATGAAGATATGTAATGTTGGTCTGTCAGTATATATTGATGAAGATATGTAGTGTTTGTCGGTCAGTAGATACTGATGAAGATATGTAGTGTTGGTCTGTCAGTAGATACTGATGAAGATATGTAGTGTTGGTCTATCAGTAGATACTGATGAAGATATGTAATGTTGTCGGACAGTATATACCGATGAAGATATGTAGTGTTGGTCTGTCAGTATATACTGATGAAGATATGTAGTGTTGGTCGGTCAGTATATACTGATGAAGATATGTAGTGTTGGTTGGTCAGCATATACTGATGAAGATATGTAGTTGTGGTCGGTCTGTATATACTGATGAAGATATGTAGTGTTGGTTGGTCAGTATATACTGATGAAGATATGTAGTGGTGGTATGTCAGTATATACTGATGAAGATAAGATATGTAGTGTTGGTCGGTCGGTCAGTATATACTGGTGAAGATATGTAGTGTTAGTCGGTCAGTATATACTGATGACGATATGTAGTGTTGATCGGTCAGTATATACTGATGAAGATATGTAGTGTTAGTCGGTCAGTATATACTGATGAAGATATGTAGTGTTGGTTGGTCAGTAGATACTGATGAAGATATGTAGTGTTGGTCGGTCAGTATATACTGATGAAGATATGTAGTGTTGGTCGGTCAGTATATACTGATGAAGATATGTAGTGTTGGTCGGTCAGTATATACTGATGAAGATATGTAGTGTTGGTTGGTCAGCATATACTGATGAAGATATGTAGTGTTGGTCGGTCTGTATATACTGATGAAGATATGTAGTGTTGGTTGGTCAGTATATACTGATGAAGATATGTAGTGTTAGTCTGTCAGTATATACTGATGAAGATATGTAGTGTTGGTATGTCAGTATATACTGATGAAGATATGTAGTGGTGGTCTGTCAGTATATACTGATGAAGATAAGATATGTAGTGTTGGTCGGTCGGTCAGTATATACCGGTGAAGATATGTAGTGTTAGTCGGTCAGTATATACTGATGACGATATGTAGTGTTGATCGGTCAGTATATACTGATGAAGATATGTAGTGTTAGTCGATCAGTATATACTGATGAAGATATGTAGTGTTGGTTGGTCAGTAGATACTGATGAAGATATGTAGTGTTGGTCGGTCAGTATATACTGATGAAGATATGTAGTGTTGGTCGGTCAGTATATACTGATGAAGATATGTAGTGTTGGTCCGTCAGCATATACTGATGAAGATATGTAGTGTTGGTCGGTCAGTAGATACTGATGAAGATATGTAGTGTTGGTCGGTCAGTATATACTGATGAAGATATGTAGTGTTGGTCTGTCAGTAGATACTGGTGAAGATATGTAGTGTTAGTATGTCAGTATATACTGATGAAGATATGTAATGTTGGTCGGTCAGTATATACTGATGAAGATATGTGATGTTGGTATGTCAGTATATACTGAAGATATGTAGTGTTGGTTTGTCAGTATATACTGATGAAGATATGTAGTGTTGGTCTGTCAGTAGATACTGATGAAGATATGTAGTGTTGGTTGGTCAGTAGATACTGATGAAGATATGTAGTGTCGGTCAGTATATACTGATGGAGATGTGTAATGTTGGTCTGTCAGTATATACTAGTGAAGATATGTAGTGTTGGTATGTCAGTAGATACTGATGAAGATATGTAGTGTTGGTTGGTCAGTATATACTGATGAAGATATGTAGTGTTGGTCTGTCAGTATATACTGATGAAGATATGTAGGGTTGGTTGGTCAGTAGATACTGATGAAGATATGTAGTGTTGGTCTGTCAGTAGATACTGATGAAGATATGTAGTGTTGGTTGGTCAGTATATACTGATGAAGATATGTAGTGTTGGTCTGTCAGTAGATACTGTTGAAGATATGTAGTGTTGGTTGGTCAGTATATACTGATGAAGATATGTAGTGTTGGTCTGTCAGTAGATACTGATGAAGATATGTAGTGTTGGTCTGTCAGTATATATTGATGAAGATATGTAGTGTTGGTTGTCAGTAGATACTGATGAAGATATGTAGTGTTGGTCGGTCAGTAGATACTGATGAAGATATGTAGTGTTCGTCTGTCAGTAGATACTGGTGAAGATATGTAGTGTTAGTCTGTCAGTATATACCGATGAAGATATGTAATGTTGGTCGGTCAGTATATACTGATGAAGATATGTGATGTTGGTATGTCAGTAGATACTGATGAAGAGATGTAGTGTTGGTCGGTCAGTAGATACTGATGAAGATATGTAGTGTTGGTCGGTCAGTATATACTGATGGAGATGTGTAATGTTGGTCTGTCAGTATATACTAGTGAAGATATGTAGTGTTGGTATGTCAGTAGATACTGATGAAGATATGTAGTGTTGGTTGGTCAGTATATACTGATGAAGATATACTAGTAGTGTTGGTCTGTCAGTATATACTGATGAAGATATGTAGGGTTGGTTGGTCAGTAGATACTGATGAAGATATGTAGTGTTGGTATGTCAGTAGATACTGATGAAGATATGTAGTGTTGGTTGGTCAGTATATACTGATGAAGATATACTAGTAGTGTTGGTCTGTCAGTATATACTGATGAAGATAGGTAGGGTTGGTTGGTCAGTAGATACTGATGAAGATATGTAGTGTCGGTCTGTCAGTAGATACTGATGAAGATGTGTAGTGTTGGTTGGTCAGTATATACTGATGAAGATATGTAGTGTTGGTCTGTCAGTATATACTGATGAAGATATGTAGTGTTGGTCTGGCAGTATATACTGATGAAGATATGTAGTGTTGGTTGGTCAGTAGATACTGATGAAGATATGTAGTGTTGGTTGGTCAGTATATACTGTTGAAGATATGTAGTGTTGGTCGGTCAGTAGATACTGATGAAGATATGTAGTGTTGGTCGGTCAGTAGATACTGATGAAGATATGTAGTGTTGGTCTGTCAGTATATACTGGTGAAGATATGTAGTGTTGGTTGGTCAGTATATACTGATGAAGATATGTAGTGTTGGTTGGTCAATATATACTGATGAAGATATGTAGTGTTGGTCTGTCAGTATATACTGATGAAGATATGTAGGGTTGGTTGGTCAGTAGATACTGATGAAGATATGTAGTGTTGGTCTGTCAGTAGATACTGATGAAGATATGTAGTGTTGGCTGGTCAGTATATACTGATGAAGATATGTAGTGTTGGTCTGTCAGTGTATACTGTTGAAGATATGTAGTGTTGGTTGGTCAGTATATACTGATGAAGATATGTAGTGTTGGTCTGTCAGTAGATACTGATGAAGATATGTAATGTTGGTATGTCAGTATATACTGATGAAGATATGTAGTGTTGGTCTGTCAGTATATACTGATGAAGATATGTAATGTTGGTTGCTCAGTACATACTGATGAAGATATGTAGTGTTGGTTGGTCAGTATATACTGATGAAGATATGTAGTGTTGGTCTGTCAGTAGATACTGATGAAGATATGTAGTGTTGGTCTATCAGTAAATACTGATGAAGATATGTAGTGTTGGTTGCTCAGTAGATACTGATGAAGATATGTAGTGTTGGTTGGTCAGTATATACTGATGAAGATATGTAGTGTTGGTTGGTCAGTATATACTGATGAAGATATGTAGTGGTGGTCTGTCAGTAGATACTGATGAAGATATGTAGTGTTGGTTGGTCAGTATATACTGATGAAGATATGTAGTGTTGGTCTGTCAGTAGATACTGATGAAGATATGTAGTGTTGGTTGGTCAGTATATACTGATGAAGATAAGATATGTAGTGTTGGTCGGTCGGTCAGTATATACTGGTGAAGATATGTAGTGTTAGTCGGTCAGTATATACTGATGACGATATGTAGTGTTGATCGGTCAGTATATACTGATGAAGATATGTAGTGTTAGTCGATCAGTATATACTGATGAAGATATGTAGTGTTGGTTGGTCAGTAGATACTGATGAAGATATGTAGTGTTGGTCGGTCAGTATATACTGATGAAGATATGTAGTGTTGGTCGGTCAGTATATACTGATGAAGATATGTAGTGTTGGTCCGTCAGCATATACTGATGAAGATATGTAGTGTTGGTCGGTCAGTAGATACTGATGAAGATATGTAGTGTTGGTCGGTCAGTATATACTGATGAAGATATGTAGTGTTGGTCTGTCAGTAGATACTGGTGAAGATATGTAGTGTTAGTATGTCAGTATATACTGATGAAGATATGTAATGTTGGTCGGTCAGTATATACTGATGAAGATATGTGATGTTGGTATGTCAGTATATACTGAAGATATGTAGTGTTGGTTTGTCAGTATATACTGAAGAAGATATATAGTGTTGGTCTGTCAGTAGATACTGATGAAGATATGTAGTGTCGGTCAGTATATACTGATGGAGATGTGTAATGTTGGTCTGTCAGTATATACTAGTGAAGATATGTAGTGTTGGTATGTCAGTAGATACTGATGAAGATATGTAGTGTTGGTTGGTCAGTATATACTGATGAAGATATGTAGTGTTGGTCTGTCAGTATATACTGATGAAGATATGTAGGGTTGGTTGGTCAGTAGATACTGATGAAGATATGTAGTGTTGGTCTGTCAGTAGATACGGTTGAAGATATGTAGTGTTGCTTGGTCAGTATATACTGATGAAGATATGTAGTGTTGGTCTGTCAGTAGATACTGTTGAAGATATGTAGTGTTGGTTGGTCAGTATATACTGATGAAGATATGTAGTGTTGGTCTGTCAGTAGATACTGATGAAGATATGTAGTGTTGGTCTGTCAGTATATATTGATGAAGATATGTAGTGTTGGTTGTCAGTAGATACTGATGAAGATATGTAGTGTTGGTCGGTCAGTAGATACTGATGAAGATATGTAGTGTTGGTCGGCCAGTATATACTGATGAAGATATGTAGTGTTCGTCTGTCAGTAGATACTGGTGAAGATATGTAGTGTTAGTCTGTCAGTATATACCGATGAAGATATGTAATGTTGGTCGGTCAGTATATACTGATGAAGATATGTGATGTTGGTATGTCAGTAGATACTGATGAAGAGATGTAGTGTTGGTTGGTCAGTAGATACTGATGAAGATATGTAGTGTTGGTCGGTCAGTATATACTGATGGAGATGTGTAATGTTGGTCTGTCAGTATATACTAGTGAAGATATGTAGTGTTGGTATGTCAGTAGATACTGATGAATATATGTAGGGTTGGTTGGTCAGTAGATACTGATGAAGATATGTAGTGTCGGTCTGTCAGTAGATACTGATGAAGATGTGTAGTGTTGGTTGGTCAGTATATACTGATGAAGATATGTAGTGTTGGTCTGTCAGTATATACTGATGAAGATATGTAGTGTTGGTCTGGCAGTATATACTGATGAAGATATGTAGTGTTGGTTGGTCAGTAGATACTGATGAAGATATGTAGTGTTGGTCGGTCAGTAGATACTGATGAAGATATGTAGTGTTGGTCCGTCAGTAGATACTGATGAAGATATGTAGTGTTGGTTGGTCAGTATATACTGATGAAGATATGTAGTGTTGGTTGGTCAATATATACTGATGAAGATATGTAGTGTTGGTCTGTCAGTATATACTGATGAAGATATGTAGGGTTGGTTGGTCAGTAGATACTGATGAAGATATGTAGTGTTGGTCTGTCAGTAGATACTGATGAAGATATGTAGTGTTGGCTGGTCAGTGTATACTGTTGAAGATATGTAGTGTTGGTTGGTCAGTATATACTGATGAAGATATGTAGTGTTGGTCTGTCAGTAGATACTGATGAAGATATGTAATGTTGGTATGTCAGTATATACTGATGAAGATATGTAGTGTTGGTCTGTCAGTATATACTGATGAAGATATGTAATGTTGGTTGCTCAGTACATACTGATGAAGATATGTAGTGTTGGTTGGTCAGTATATACTGATGAAGATATGTAGTGTTGGTCTGTCAGTAGATACTGATGAAGATATGTAGTGTTGGTCTATCAGTAAATACTGATGAAGATATGTAGTGTTGGTTGCTCAGTAGATACTGATGAAGATATGTAGTGTTGGTTGGTCAGTATATACTGATGAAGATATGTAGTGTTGGTTGGTCAGTATATACTGATGAAGATATGTAGTGGTGGTCTGTCAGTAGATACTGATGAAGATATGTAGTGTTGGTTGGTCAGTATATACTGATGAAGATATGTAGTGTTGGTCTGTCAGTAGATACTGATGAAGATATGTAGTGTTGGTTGGTCAGTATATACTGATGAAGATATGTAGTGTTGGTCTGTCAGTATATACTGATGAAGATATGTAGTGTTGGTCGGTCAGTATATACTGATGAAGATGTGTAGTGTTGGTATGTCAGTATATACTGAAGATATGTAGTGTTGGTCGGTCAGTATATACTGATGACGATATGTAGTGTTGGTCTGTCAGTAGATACTGATGCAGATATGTAGTGTTGGTTGGTCAATATATACTGATGAAGATATGTAGTGTTGGTCTGTCAGTAGATACTGATGAAGATATGTAGTGTTAGTCTGTCAGTATATACTGATGACGATATGTAGTGTTGGTCTGTCAGTATATACTGATGCAGATATGTAGTGTTGGTCTGTCAGTAGATACTGATGAAGATATGTAGTGTTGGTTGGTCAGTATATATTGATGAAGATATGTAGTGTTGGTCTGTCAGTATATACTGATGAAGATATGTAGTGTTGGTTGGTCAGCATATACTGATGAAGATATGTAGTGTTGGTTTGTCAGTAGATACTGATGAAGATATGTAGTGTTGGTTGTTCAGTATATACTGATGAAGATGTGTAGTGTTTGTCTGTCAGTATATACTGATGAAGATATGTAGTGTTGGTTGGTCAGTATATACTGATGAAGATATGTAGTGTTGGTCGGTCAGTATATACTGATGACGATATGTAGTGTTGGTCTGTCAGTATATACTGATGCAGATATGTAGTTTTGGTCTGTCAGTAGATACTGATGAAGATATGTAGTGTTGGTTGGTCAGTATATACTGATGCAGATATGTAGTGTTGGTCTGTCAGTAGATACTGGTGAAGATATGTAGTGTTGGTTGGTCAGTATATACTGATGAAGATATGTAGTGTTGGTTGGTCAGTATATACGGATGAAGATATGTAGTGTTGGTCTGTCAGTAGATACTGATGAAGATATGTAGTGTTGGTCGGTCAGTAGATACTGATGAAGATATGTAGTGTTGGTCGGTCAGTAGATACTGATGAAGATATGTAGTGTTGGTCTGTCAGTATATACTGATGAATATATTTTAAGTTTATTGTTTATGTAAAGTGTTTGTTTATTATAGTGTCACCCCTATTTAAAGGGCTAGCCATTTCTGACTTATGAGACACCTCATTTTATGAACATCAGTACTTCCCGAATCCTATGCTTGTATGCCAGACGCCAGGCTGGTTGGCAATCGGTAACCATTATTTAACTAGCTGGCGGCTCACCAACCGGCCATATCAGAACGAACCCCCGCCGAGATTCGAACCTTCGACCTCCCGCTCCGTAGGCGGACGCCTTAACCACTGGGCCACGGAGACGGTTTATGTTTGGCGTCTAGGAGACGGTCCAGTGTATGGAAGGAATTGTATGTCGGTCATATGACACCAATCATAAGACACGAAGTCGAATTAATAGATTAGGATACGGAAACAGTCGATGTTTCCTTCAGTTCTGTGGGTGTGTTTTTCGTTTATTTATCGTCGCGACCGGTTGCCCATATGAGCGACGCCTCCTGAAGAGATTAGTCATTTTAGATATTTGGAGGATAGTGCAATGATACAGACAGAGACCCATTCCAGAGTCTCCTCCGACACGAGACCTCGGCTTAACGTCCCATCTGAAAGATTGTTAATATTATTAGGGTCAGACGGGGGATCGAACCTGAGATCCCTGGATTACCAGTCCAGCGTGTTACCACTGGACTACAGATCCGTCAGTTATACGAGTTTCGCATTTCGTTTTGTATTTCATTTCACAGTAACGACAATTTGTTGTATCGGATTCATAGCATTTGAAATATATTCATTTATTTCGTACGTTTGTTTGAGACTTTATGTCGATAGAAATTCCGCCAAAAATATTGTAATATTGCGAAATATTCACCAAACTTGTTACGGTATTACGGTCGGGGTCAAGGTTGGACCACAGGGATTCGGCACGTTTGGGGGTACTGGTATATGTATTTAAGGGCCATTTTACTGATCGATGCGAAATCTGACATCCCACAGAGTAGAATCCCTGTACTTAAATATATATATACTAGTACCCCCAAACGTGCCGAATCCCTGTGGGTTGGACCATGTCATATTGGACCCAGCTGGTAGCAGACTACATGTTGTGTGTTCAGTTTTAGTATATAATCGTTATAAACTCGCCACTCCCTCGCATTAATGTGTCCCTTAAATAGAAAGTCATGGTTTCTGATACAAGACAGAATGATAATAGGTATATGCACATCTAAATTGCGAAATAAGCAACATATAGTAAACGTAGATTCAGTCGATACATGTGTTAGCAGCCACCTCTAGAAAGCAGCCACATCTAGCAAGCAGCCACCTCTAGAAAGCAGCCACATCTAGCAAGCAGCCACATCTAGCAAGCAGCCACCTCTAGCAAGCAACCACATCTAGCAAGCAGCCACCTCTAGAAAGCAGCCACATTTAGCAAGCAGCCACATCTAGCAAGCAGCCACCTCTAGAAAGCAGCCACATTTAGCAAGCAGCCACATCTAGCAAGCAGCAACATCTAGCAAGCAGTCACCTCTAGCAAGCAGCCACCTCTAGCAAGCAGCCACATCTAGCAAGCAGCCACATCTAGCAAGCAGCCACCTCCAGTAAGCAGCCACCTCTAGCAAGCATCATGTATTAAGAAGTCCACATGCATTAAACAGCCAACCTGTATTAAGCAGCCAACTTGTATTGTATTTGGCAGCCAACCTGTTTTAATCAGTCAACCTGTATTAAGCAGCCAAAATATAATAACCAACCTGTATTAAGAGCCAACCTGTATTAAGAAGTCAACTTGCATTAAGCAGCCAACATGTATTAAGCAACCAACCTGTATTAAACAACCAACTTTTATTAAGCAGCCAACATGCATTAAACAGCCAACCTGTATTAAGCAGCCAACTATTAAGCAACCAACCTGTATTAAGCAATATATCTGTATTAAGCAACCAACCTGCATTAAACAGCCAACCTGTATTACGCAGCCAACATGTACTAAGCAGCCAACCAGTATTTAAGCAACCAACCTGTATTAAGTAGCCACTCTGTATTAAGCGGCCAACATGCATTACACAGCCAACGTATATTAAGCAGCCAACTTATATTTAAGCAACCAACCTGCATTATGCAGTCAATCTGTATTAGACAGCCAACATGCATTAAATATCCAACCTGTACTAAGCAGCCAACATGCATTAAACAGCCATCTAATTGTATTAAGCAGCCAACCTGTATTAAGCAATATATCTGTATTAAGCAACCAACCTGCATTAAACAACCAACCTGTATTACGCAGCCAACATGTATTAAGCACCCACTCTGTATTAAGCAGCCAACATGTATTAAACAGCCAACTTGTATTAAGCAGCCAACATGTATTAAGCAGCCAACCTGTATTAAGCAGCCAACCTATATTAAGCAGCCAACATATATTAAGCAGCCAACCTGTATTAAGCAGGCAACATGTATTAAGCAGCCAACCTGTATTAAGCAGGCAACATGTATTAAGCAGCCAACCTGTATTAAGCAGCCAACCTGTATTAAGCAGGCAACATGTAGTAAGCAGCCAACCTGTATTAAGCAGTCAACCTATATTAAGCAGCCAACCTATATTAAGCAGTCAACCTGTAGTTAAGCAACCCGTATCTATTGAACGGATCCATCCAGGAGAAACGCACACCTAAATTATATACTAGAGGACATAGTAAACGCAGACCTACATTATATACTAGAGGACATAGAACACGCAATATATATATTTAGGAGAGGAATTTATATAAGATTGTATTTATCTTGTTTTCCAATCCTTTGTTATCTTCCTGCAACCTGCGTGTTTACAATTTCCATGCATATATGCTCTTTGTACAAAAGAATAATAATAAATAAAGTTTAAACTATACTAGAGGACATAGAAAACGCACACATACATTATATACTAGAGGACATAGAGAACGCACACCTACATTATATACTAGAGGACATAGAAAACGCGTACCTACATTATATACTAGAGGACATAGAAAACGCACACATACATTTTATACTAGAGGACATAGAAAACGCACGTCTACCTTATATACTAGAGTACATAGAAAACGCACACATACATTATATACTAGAGGACATAGAAAATGCACGTCTACCTTATATACCAGAGGGCATAGAAAAGGCACGCATACATTATATGAATATTATTACATGAACACGAAATACGAAGGATTCCATCAAAGATTTATCACAGCTTTATTACAAAACACAAACTGAACAACTAAAGATATTCCAACTATGTATTTATTTAGCTATTTTTTTTCACATAAAAACACACTTATCCGAAGTGTGCGTTTTCTATGTCCTCTAGTATAGTTTTAATATTTTGCTTCGATGAAACAAATGACACCATAACGCTTACAGTACTATTAATTAGTGTGTACAATGTATTTAGTTTTGATGATATCGAATCTTTGCACCTCGACTAATATGACTAGATGATCGGTACATTTATGTATTATAAATAAATTCTTGGTGAGTAAGAGAGGCAAGCCTATTTACAGAGGCAATTTACGCTTTCATCATGCTCTCTGTAAGTGTACAAGCCCATATATCATTAGACTTCAATATCATTTATTAACAATTCATTATCTGAAAGCAAACACTATATGGTCGTCACAATTACATACCGTCCATATCATACTGATTACATTAGGGTGGTACATTGAATCATGATTTTACAAGATTTAAATCTCCGTCAATTCATCTTCGTCTCGGATTCCATCATTTACATCAAACGACTCTTCAGTACCAAGTTTTCCAGTAGCATTGCTTCACATTTCATATTCTCCTCAGACACCATCATTTACATCAAACGACTCTTCAGTACCAAGTTTACCAGTAGCATTGCTTCACAATTCATATTCTCCTCAGACACCATCATTTACATCAAACGACTCTCCAATCCCAAGTATTCCAATAGCATAGTTTCATTTCCCAAAGAAACGAGAGACCTCCGTCAATTCATATTCTCCTCAGACACCATCAATTGCACCAAACGACTCTCCAGTACCAAGTTTTCTTATTTCCCAAAGAAACTAGAGAACTCCGTCAATTCATATTCTCATATTCAATTGAACATCTTCATCTCGGATACCATCATTTACACCAAACGACTCTCCAGTACCAAGTTTTCCAATAGCACACACACTTTCTATTGATGGAGGGTCGTAGAGTGTAAGGGCTCTAACCCTCGACCATGGAGGGTCGTATAGTGTAAGGGCTCTAACCCTCGACCGTGGAGGGTCGTAGAGTGTAAGAGCTCAAACCCTCGACCGTGGAGGGTCGTAGAGTGTAAGGGCTCTAACCCTCGACCATGGAGGGTCGTATAGTATAAGGGCTCTAACCCTCGACCGTGGAGGGTCGTAGAGTGTAAGAGCTCTAACCCTCGACCTTGGAGGGTCGTAGAGTGTAAGGGCTCTAATCCTCGACCTTGGAGGGTCGTCCTGAAAGTTTGCAACGTGTTGAGACGCAAACATATGAGGTATTGCAAATTAAGAAAACAATAATAATATTAACACTAAAAATAACTGTAATTTTCACTTTACAAATAACTTGCTATTTTGGGGTTCTCTCAAACCCGTTAGTAACGTGTACTAATTTTGCGCACGCATTCCTTTTATGTCTTTCCCTATCTGTGAACCACACTGTATATCAGTTAACTCTATCTGTCGTTTGTAGAACGAGGTCAGCTTAGAATAATTTATTTCATTTTCATTCATGTTGTCATCTGGCATTGAGCTACGTTAAATGTAAGCTCGATCTTCCAATGTTAAATATACTGTAAAACGTGAGTGGAAAGTGGATGGTTGTGACCACATGCAAGCACTTTAACCCCACATTGACCCCTCTCTCCCTCATGGCGATGGGCGATGGCTTCCACCAGGAATGAGATCTCGAATGTGATTAATCTTGCGTTGTAAAAAAAAGCTTGTTTCGCAATGGTACTAAAGTAAATTTGTATAATTATCTGCTTACATCAGGGTCACGTTCTTGAAGCGTGGGAGGATAACGGCCTATTCAGAAGAGTAGCTTTATTGGTTCGTTTTATCTCAAAGGTACGATCACATCCAGTTAGACTCGTTTATATATGACTGGTAACACTCTATCTAAATGATAGCATCATTATCATTTATAAACGATGCCAGTGCTGATGCGTTATCAACGTACTTGGATGTCCGTCTGTTCGTGTCACGAATTGAACTCAGTTGAATAGCAATGCAACCCTTAGTTGTCCGTCTGTTCGTGTCGCGAATTGATCTCAGTTGAACAGCAATGCAACCCTTGAATGTCCGTCTGTTCGTGTCGCGAATTGAACTCAGTTGAATAGCAATGCAACCCTTAGTTGTCCGTCTGTTCGTGTCGCGAATTGAACTCAGTTGAACAGCAATGCAACCCTTGGTTGTCCGTCTGTTAGTGTAGCGAATTGAACTCAGCTATCGGCGAGACTGTCTAGCGACAACATGGTATGTTATCGGCGAGACTGTCTAGCGACAACATGGTATACTATCGGCGAGACTGTCTAGCGACAACATGGTATACTATCGGCGAGACTGTCCAGCGACAACACGGTATACTCTTGGCGAGACTGTCTAGCGACAACACGGTATACTCTTGGCGAGACTGTCTAGCGACAACATGGTATAGGTATACTCTTGGCGAGACTGTCTAGCGACAACATGGGATACTATCGGCGAGACTGCCTAGCGACAACACGGTATACTCTGGGCGAGACAGTCCAACGACAACACGGTATACTCTTGGCGAGACAGTCCAACGACAACATAGTATACTCTTGGCGAGACAGTCCAACGACAACATGGTAGACTCTTGGCGAGACTGTCTAGCGACAACATGGTATGCTCTTGGCGAGACTGTCTAGCGACAACATGGTATGCTCTTGGCGAGACAGTCCAACGACAACATGGTATACTATCGGCGAGACTGTCCAGCGACAACACTGTATACTCTTGGCGAGACTGTCTAGCGACAACACGGTATACTCTTGGCGAGACTGTCTAGCGACAACATGGTATGCTCTTGGCGAGACTGTCTAGCGACAACACGGTATACTCTTGGCGAGACTGTCTAGCGACAACATGGTATACTCTTGGCGAGACAGTCCAACGACAACATGGTATGCTCTTGGCGAGACTGTCTAGCGACAACATGGTATACTCTTGGCGAGACTGTCTAGCGACAACATGGTATGCTCTTGGCGAGACTGTCTAGCGACAACATGGTATGCTCTTGGCGAGACTGTCTAGCGACAACACGGTATACTCTTGGCGAGACTGTCTAGCGACAACATGGTATACTCTTGGCGAGACAGTCCAACGACAACATGGTATGCTATCGGCGAGACAGTCCAGCGACAACATGGTATACTCTTGGCGAGACTGTCCAGCGACAACTCTGTATGCTCTTGGCGAGACAGTCCCGCGACAACACTGTATGCTCTTGCCGAGACAGTCTAACGACAACACTGTATGCTCTTGGCGAGACAGTCCAGCGACAACACTGTATGCTCTTGCCGAGACAGTCTAACGACAACACTGTATGCTCTTGCCGAGACAGTCTAACGACAACACTGTATGCTCTTGGCGAGACAGTCCAGCGACAACACTGTATGCTCTTGCCGAGACAGTCTAACGACAACACTGTATGCTCTTGGCGAGACTGTCTAGCGACAACACTGTATGCTCTTGGCGAGACAGTCCAGCAACAACACTGTATGCTCTTGCCGAGACAGTCTAACGACAACACTGTATGCTCTTGGCGAGACAGTCCAGCGACAACACTGTATGCTCTTGCCGAGACAGTCTAACGACAACACTGTATGCTCTTGGCGAGACAGTCCAGCGACAACACTGTATGCTCTTGCCGAGACAGTCTAACGACAACACTGTATGCTCTTGGCGAGACTGTCTAGCTACAACATGGTATGCTATTGGCGAGACTGTCCAGCGACAACTCGGTATACTCTTGGCGAGACAATCCAGCGACAACTCGGTATACTCTTGGCGAGACAATCCAGCGACAACTCGGTATGCTCTTGGCGAGACAATCCAGCGACAACTCGGTATGCTCTTGGCGATACAGTCCAGCGACAACACGGTATGCTCTTGCCGAGACAGTCCAGCGACAACACGGTATACTCTTGGCGAGACAGTCTAACGACAACACTGTATACTCTTGGCGAGACAGTCCAGCGACAACACAGTATGCTCTTGGCGAGACAGTCTAACGACTACACGGTATACTTTTGACGAGACAGTCCAGCGACTACACGGTATACTCTTGGCGAGACAGTCCAGCGACTACACGGTATACTTTTGACGAGACAGTCCAGCGACTACACGGTATGCTCTTGGCGAGACAGTCCAGTGACAATACGGTATACTCTTGGCGAGACAGTCCAGCGACAACACGGTATGCTCTTGGCGAGACAACACGGTATGCTCTTGTCGAGACAGTCTAACGACAACACTGTATGCTCTTGCCGAGACAGTCTAACGACAACACTGTATGCTCTTGGCGAGACAGTCCAGCGACAACACTGTATGCTCTTGCCGAGACAGTCTAACGACAACACTGTATGCTCTTGGCGAGACTGTCTAGCGACAACACTGTATGCTCTTGGCGAGACAGTCCAGCGACAACACTGTATGCTCTTGCCGAGACAGTCTAACGACAACACTGTATGCTCTTGGCGAGACAGTCCAGCGACAACACTGTATGCTCTTGCCGAGACAGTCTAACGACAACACTGTATGCTCTTGGCGAGACTGTCTAGCTACAACATGGTATGCTATTGGCGAGACTGTCCAGCGACAACTCGGTATACTCTTGGCGAGACAATCCAGCGACAACTCGGTATACTCTTGGCGAGACAATCCAGCGACAACTCGGTATGCTCTTGGCGAGACAATCCAGCGACAACTCGGTATGCTCTTGGCGATACAGTCCAGCGACAACACGGTATGCTCTTGCCGAGACAGTCCAGCGACAACACGGTATACTCTTGGCGAGACAGTCTAACGACAACACTGTATACTCTTGGCGAGACAGTCCAGCGACAACACAGTATGCTCTTGGCTAGACAGTCTAACGACTACACGGTATACTTTTGACGAGACAGTCCAGCGACTACACGGTATACTCTTGGCGAGACAGTCCAGCGACTACACGGTATACTTTTGACGAGAGAGTCCAGCGACTACACGGTATGCTCTTGGCGAGACAGTCCAGTGACAACACGGTATACTCTTGGCGAGACAGTCCAGCGACAACACGGTATGCTCTTGGCGAGACAACACGGTATACTCTTGGCGAGACAGTCTAACGACAACACTGTATGCTCTTGGCGAGACAGTCCAGCGACAACACGGTATACTCTTGGCGAGACTGTCCAGCGACAACACGGTATACTCTTGGCGAGACAGTCCAGCGACAACACGGTATGCTGTTGGCGAGACAATCCAGCGACAACTCGGTATGCTCTTGGCGAGACAGTCCAGCGACAACACGGTATGCTCTTGGCGAGACAGTCCAGCGACAACACTGTATGCTCTTGCCGAGACAGTCCAGCGACAACACGGTATACTCTTGGCGAGACAATCCAGCGACAACACGATATGCTCTTGGCGAGACAGTCCAGCGACAACACGGTATACTCTTGGCGAGACAATCCAGCGACAACTCGGTATGCTCTTGGCGAGACAATCCAGCGACAACACTGTATACTCTTGGCGAGACAGTCTAACGACAACACTGTATGCTATCGGCGAGACAGTCCAGCGACAACACGGTATACTCTTGGCGAGACAGTCCAGCGACAACACGGTATGCTCTTGGCGAGACGGTCCAGCGACAACACGGTATGCTCTTGGCGAGACGGTCCAGCGACAACACGGTATGCTCTTGGCGAGACGGTCCAGCGACAACACGGTATCCTCTTGGCGAGACAGTCCAGCGACAACACGGTATGCTCTAGGCGAGACTGTCCAGCGACAACACGGTATACTCTTGGCGAGACAGTCCAGCGACAACACGGTATGCTCTTGGCGAGACAGTCCAGCGACAACACTGTATGTGCTCTTATATATATATTGTAAAACGTGGCACTAAATATCAGCAAACGTACATACGCGTCATAAAGCAAATACTTCACTTACTTCTATAGGTGAGCATGTGTGGTGTCATGGAAACGATATTCACATTGTAACCGAGAGGTTGTGAGTTGGAACCCAGTCAGAGCCACGCTGGCAACGTTCCTTGGAAAAGACACTTAAATCTACATTGCCTCTTAATGTCTCACGCAAGTCGCCTTCGTGGTCGTGTGGTTAAGGTCGCTGACTTGTATACCACTGAAACCTATCATCACTGATGGTCACAGGGTCAAGTCCCGCCCAGACCATGTGTCTTTATATTACGGAGGTTGGTGCACCAAGTACTGGTTAACCGCTGGAGCCTGTCCAGGAAAGGTGTTGTTAGGCAAACTGCCTGTCGCTCAAATGGGCAACCGGTAGCGATGTTAAATAAACTTAAATAAATATTTAAAAAAGCGATTAATCTAAACTTGTGTAAATTTGTTTCTATTTCTCAATCGAGCTAAAATAAATGTGTATAAACAACCCAGAGCTTGAGGAAATTAGAAACTGTAGGAGCAAGCATGCAGAAATTCGTACAGCGCGAGGATCTGGAAAACTGATCAACAGTATTATTGCAAACATAGTAGCGGAAAGTTGATGATGGTTTAATGGTTCCAAAATATCGGATAATTTGAGACGTCGGCCTTGTTGTTTTCATAGAAAAATGTATAACCGGTACATTAAATTTTATTGCTACCGTGCGTATGCGATTTTGTAACCACCAAATGTTAAGTGATTATACGTTTATATATGTGGTTAATAACTTGAACGTTAGGCAAATTCTCTAGAATAATGCTAAACCATAACAGTTCTCAGAAGCACACATATTTAAAATGTATTAAGCTTGAGTTTGGAATTGTGAGCAATCTTGTGAGGTTTGACAATTTGAATGCACTGCCTGATAATGGCGAATTGGAAAGAAATATCAACAAGCGAAAAAACGAATAAAGAAAACGCACTCTTAGCTCTATATACATACATTGTATCTGTAAATATTTGCAGTGCATGAATGAAACAAAAACCGTGGACTACTTTTTGTCCATTCATGCATACGTCCAGTCATGCGCGATGAAAGAAAATGGGCGGAGCATAACGTGTGTGATGGCTATCGGGGGGAAAAGAAGGAAAAATGACTTTTTCGTCAAGTTTCACTAATGGTATAAAGGCGTGCAACTCAAATAGTTATCTATTTTGTACATTTCAACAAATGAAATACAAGTCGCAGATTAATACGTTTACAGCGATAAGGTTGTCAGCATTTATTTTCATAATTTTGAAGTCTTAAGATAACTACATTTGAAAATGAAATGTGATTAAATGCAAGGTGCTATTTTGCATGTCGAGAAATTAATTAAATTAATCGTGTAAATACCTCAACACTTCGCTTTACTCTCACGCTGGAATATTGGAATTACGTCGATGGAAACGATATAAATAATATGTGTGCGTTAACATATAAACTAACTTATTATTGTTGGGTAATTTAGTGATTAAGATCGGTCGTATCAACGTATCTATAGGATAGCCCGTGTTAAGAAAAAGTGGAGCCAATACTCGCATCAAAGAAACCACATTTCGTAATTTATTTGAATATACTAATTTTTGTGGTAACGAAGATATAAATTTAATGACTGCTTTCTGTAAAAAATAAAAAAAAATTCTCAAGAGCTTAAATTGTACGATAGCTTTTCGGAAATTTGTACAGAATGCATATAATAATGTAAGATAATAAAAAAATTCGTGGCGGAAACATGTTTTCACGGAAAATGGATATACATCACCGTAATGTGCTTTTCTACTCATAGTTCTGGCTCTCAGTTTGATGTTTCGTTCAGTTGTTTAAAATGATTTGAATGCAGTATCGTCACACCTACGTTTTCAGAAATAACATTTAAAATTGGTGAACAAAAAAAAGATTAAGTAACGGGTTTTTTTGGCAGTGGATACGGGTGTGTTCATAAGATTTTGGATTTAAATTGGTAAATATGTAACATGTGCCGAAAATAGGATATATTTGTTTGAGTGATCGACGAAGGTCAAAGTTGAAACAATGCGTCTAATTAGGATTCTACCGAAAAACGTCTCAAGCCTCTGTCTGTTGACCCTGATATTGTTCTGGTGCGTTTTCGGGGCCACAGGGATCCGATGGCTGTAAGTATATTGGTTATGGTGTTTTGTGTATGGAGCTATTAATATTAATGTCAATATTACATTGAGAGAGGGGGAGAGAGAGGGAAAGAGGGAGGGGAGAGGGGGAGGGGAGAGGGAGAGAGGAGAGAGGAGAGAGGAGAGAGAGGAGAAAGAGACACAGAGAGACAGAGAGAGAGCATTGTTTTCGCAAATGTATATAGTAATTAAAATTAGTATAAGCAGAGAGTATAATTATTAACATATTGCTCTTTTGTAAATCCATGTCATTATCTACATGTATACATGTACTTGCTATAGACATTCTATGAATGCAGTAACTGTATTGTTATTGTTGTTGTTGCTGTTGTTGTTGTTGTTTTCATTGCTCTGAATCTTAAATGTCATACATAATA
Organism: Archivesica marissinica; assembly: GCA_014843695.1. Classification (NCBI taxonomy): domain Eukaryota; kingdom Metazoa; phylum Mollusca; class Bivalvia; order Venerida; family Vesicomyidae; genus Archivesica; species Archivesica marissinica. Next base: position 45,071,771 of record CM026401.1, on the reverse strand, counting down.
TAGCAACACACGCAATACTATGATATTGAAAGACCACGCCAATGGAATCTATAACGTATTTGGTTCATGACATCTGGATAAGGACTTATTCCGACAATAATTTGTTGTATGCAACATTTAACTGAGCATTTTGGTAACTCATTTAGAAATAAATCTAGGAAGATGATTGTACAGACAGGTACACGTTCGTATCTCCTTTAATACTGATTGTAGTTTGCACTTACACAAACTCATTTACACAACTCGTTTATACAGCTAGTTTACACAACTCGTTTACACAACTCGATTTAGCAACTCGTTTACATAACTCGTTTACACAACTCAATTTAACAACTAGTTTACATAACCCGTTTACACAACTCGGTTTATCAACTCGTTTATACAGCTTGTTTACACAACTCGATTTAACAACTAGTTTACACAACTCGTTTACACAACTCGATTTAACAACACGTTTATACAACTGATCTACACAACTCGTTTACTCGTCTTGATGTAACAACTCGTTTACACAACTCATTTACACAGCTCGATTTAACAACTCGTTTACACAACTCGTTTACACAACTCGATTTAACAACTCGTTTATGCAGCTGG
>CM026401.1:44993674-45066174 GCA_014843695.1 Archivesica marissinica | reverse complement strand
AAATGGAAAAAAAACGTAACTATAAACTATAGCATATTGATCAGTCGTGTTTTATATAGCACACCAACTTATTGTCTATTTCGAATAACAAAACTGTATTGTCGTTTATGGACGCAGAATCTCGTTACCTGGAGCTAGTTAATTTGTTCCCACGATACCGAATCTTGGTTCCGCGAGTTAGTTAACTTGTTCCCACGATACCGAATCTTGGTTCCGCGAGTTAGTTAATTTGTCCCCACGATACCGAATCTTGGTTCCGCGAGTTAGTTAACTTGTTCCCACGATACCGAATCTTGGTTCCATGAGTTAGTTAACTTGTTCCCACGATACCGAATATTGGTTCCATGAGTTAGTTAACTTGTTCCCACGATACCGAATCTTGGTTCCATGAGTTAGTTAACTTGTTCCCACGATACCGAATCTTTGTTCCGCGAGTTAGTTAACTTGTTCCAACGATACCGAATGTTGGTTCCGCGAGTTAGTTAACTTGTTCCCACGATACCGAATGTTGGTTCCGTGAGTTAGTTAACTTGTTCCCACGATACCGAATGTTGGTTCCGCGAGTTAGTTAACTTGTTCCCACGATACCGAATGTTGGTTCCGTGAGTTAGTTAACTTGTTCCCACGATACCGAATGTTGGTTCCGCGAGTTAGTTAACTTGTTCCCACGATACCGAATGTTGGTTCCGCGAGTTAGTTAACTTGTTCCCACGATACCGAATCTTGGTTCCATGAGTTAGTTAACTTGTTCCCACGATACCGAATATTGGTTCCATGAGTTGGTTAACTTGTTCCCACGATACCGAATCTTGGTTCCATGAGTTAGTTAACTTGTTCCCACGATACCGAATCTTTGTTCCGCGAGTTAGTTAACTTGTTCCAACGATACCGAATGTTGGTTCCGCGAGTTAGTTAACTTGTTCCCACGATACCGAATCTTTGTTCCGCGAGTTAGTTAATTTGTTCCCACGATACCGAATATTGGTTCCGCGAGTTAGTTAACTTGTTCCCACGATACCGAATCTTTGTTCCGCGAGTAAGTTAATTTGTTCCCACGATACCGGATCTTGGTTCCGCGAGTTAGTTAACTTGTTCCCACGATACCGAATCTTGGTTCCGCGAGTTAGTTAACTTGTTCCCACGATACAGAATTAAATCCATTCTCATTATGTATGCAATAGATATGTACTGTACATTATGAATGAATAAATATGTTTAAACCAACGATACAGAATCTCGTTCCCATGCGTTAGGTAACTTGTTCCCAACGATACAGAATCTCATTCCCATGCATTAGCTAACTGGTTCCCAACGATACAGATTCTCGTTCCCATGCGTTAGCTAACTTGTTCCAAACAATATAAAATCTCCTTCCCATGCGTTAGCTAACTTGTTCCCAATGATACAGATTCTCGTTCCCATGCGTTAGCTAACTTGTTTCCAACGATACAGATTCTCGTTCCCGTGCGTTAGCTAACATGTTCCTACGATATAGAAGCCTGGTCACATGCGTGAGTTAGCTAACTTGTTCCTACGATACAGAAGCCTGGTCCCATGCGTGAGTTAGCTAACTTGTTCCTACGATACAGAAGCCTTGTCCCATGCGTGAGTTAGCTAACATGTTCCTACGATACAGAAGCCTGGTCCCATGCGTGAGTTAGCTAACTTGTTCCTACGATACAGAAGCCTGGTCCCATGCGTGAGTTAGCTAACTTGTTCCTACGATACAGAAGCCTGGTCCCATGCGTGAGTTAGCTAACTTGTTCCTGCGATACAGAAGCCTTGTCCCATGCGTGAGTTAGCTAACTTGTTCCTACGATACAGAAGCCTGGTCCCATGCGTGAGTTAGCTAACTTGTTCCTACGATACAGAAGCCTTGTCCCATGCGTGAGTTAGCTAACATGTTCCTACGATACAGAAGCCTGGTTCCATTCGTGAGTTAGCTAACTTGTTCCTACGATACAGAAGCCTGGTCCCATTCGTGAGTTAGCTAACTTGTTCCTACGATACAGAAGCCTGGTCCCATGCGTGAGTTAGCTAACTTGTTCCTACGATACAGAAGCCTTGTCCCATGCGTGAGTTAGCTAACTTGTTCCTACGATACAGAAGCCTGGTCCCATTCGTGAGTTAGCTAACTTGTTCCTACGATACAGAAGCCTGGTCCCATGCGTGAGTTAGCTAACTTGTTCCTACGATACAGAAGCCTGGTCCCATGCGTGAGTTAGCTAACTTGTTCCTACGATACAGAAGCCTTGTCCCATGCGTGAGTTAGCTAACATGTTCCTACGATACAGAAGCCTGGTCCCATGCGTGAGTTAGCTAACTTGTTCCTACGATACAGAAGCCTGGTCCCATTCGTGAGTTAGCTAACTTGTTCCTACGATACAGAAGCCTGGTCCCATTCGTGAGTTAGCTAACTTGTTCCTACGATACAGAAGCCTAGTCCTATGCGTGAGTTAGCTAACTTGTTCCTACGATACAGAAGCCTGGTCCCATTCGTGAGTTAGCTAACTTGTTCCTACGATACAGAAGCCTTGTCCCATGCGTGAGTTAGCTAACTTGTTCCTACGATACAGAAGCCTGGTCCCATTCGTGAGTTAGCTAACTTGTTCCTACGATACAGAAGCCTGGTCCCATGCGTGAGTTAGCTAACTTGTTCCTACGATACAGAAGCCTGGTCCCATGCGTGAGTTAGCTAACTTGTTCCTACGATACAGAAGCCTGGTCCCATGCGTGAGTTAGCTAACTTGTTCCTACGATACAGAAGCCTGGTCCCATGCGTGAGTTAGCTAACTTGTTCCTACGATACAGAAGCCTTGTCCCATGCGTGAGTTAGCTAACATGTTCCTACGATACAGAAGCCTGGTCCCATGCGTGAGTTAGCTAACTTGTTCCTACGATACAGAAGCCTGGTCCCATTCGTGAGTTAGCTAACTTGTTCCTACGATACAGAAGCCTGGTCCCATGCGTGAGTTAGCTAACTTGTTCCTACGATACAGAAGCCTGGTCCTATGCGTGAGTTAGCTAACTTGTTCCTACGATACAGAAGCCTTGTCCCATGCGTGAGTTAGCTAACTTGTTCCTACGATACAGAAGCCTGGTCCCATTCGTGAGTTAGCTAACTTGTTCCTACGATACAGAAGCCTGGTCCCATGCGTGAGTTAGCTAACTTGTTCCTACGATACAGAAGCCTGGTCCCATGCGTGAGTTAGCTAACTTGTTCCTACGATACAGAAGCCTTGTCCCATGCGTGAGTTAGCTAACATGCTCCTACGATACAGAAGCCTGGTCCCATGCGTGAGTTAGCTAACTTGTTCCTACGATACAGAAGCCTGGTCCCATTCGTGAGTTAGCTAACTTGTTCCTACGATACAGAAGCCTGGTCCCATTCGTGAGTTAGCTAACTTGTTCCTACGATACAGAAGCCTGGTCCCATGCGTGAGTTAGCTAACTTGTTCCTACGATACAGAAGCCTTGTCCCATGCGTGAGTTAGCTAACTTGTTCCTACGATACAGAAGCCTGGTCCCATTCGTGAGTTAGCTAACTTGTTCCTACGATACAGAAGCCTGGTCCCATGCGTGAGTTAGCTAACTTGTTCCTACGATACAGAAGCCTGGTCCCATGCGTGAGTTAGCTAACTTGTTCCTACGATACAGAAGCCTGGTCCCATGCGTGAGTTAGCTAACTTGTTCCTACGATACAGAAGCCTGGTCCCATTCGTGAGTTAGCTAACTTGTTCCTACGATACAGAAGCCTGGTCCCATGCGTGAGTTAGCTAACTTGTTCCTACGATACAGAAGCCTGGTCCCATTCGTGAGTTAGCTAACTTGTTCCTACGATACAGAAGCCTTGTCCCATGCGTGAGTTAGCTAACTTGTTCCTACGATACAGAAGCCTGGTCCCATTCGTGAGTTAGCTAACTTGTTCCTACGATACAGAAGCCTGGTCCCATGCGTGAGTTAGCTAACTTGTTCCTACGATACAGAAGCCTGGTCCCATGCGTGAGTTAGCTAACTTGTTCCTACGATACAGAAGCCTGGTCCCATTCGTGAGTTAGCTAACTTGTTCCTACGATACAGAAGCCTGGTCCCATGCGTGAGTTAGCTAACTTGTTCCTACGATACAGAAGCCTGGTCCCATGCGTGAGTTAGCTAACTTGTTCCTACGATACAGAAGCCTGGTCCCATGCGTGAGTTAGCTAACTTGTTCCTACGATACAGAAGCCTGGTCCCATGCGTGAGTTAGCTAACTTGTTCCTACGATACAGAAGCCTGGTCCCATGCGTGAGTTAGCTAACTTGTTCCTACGATACAGAAGCCTGGTCCCATGCGTGAGTTAGCTAACTTGTTCCTACGATACAGAAGCCTGGTCCCATGCGTGAGTTAGCTAACTTGTTCCTACGATACAGAAGCCTGGTCCCATGCGTGAGTTAGCTAACTTGTTCCTACGATACAGAAGCCTGGTCCCATGCGTGAGTTAGCTAACTTGTTCCTACGATACAGAAGCCTGGTCCCATGCGTGAGTTAGCTAACTTGTTCCTACGATACAGAAGCCTGGTCCCATGCGTGAGTTAGCTAACTTGTTCCTACGATACAGAAGCCTGGTCCCATGCGTGAGTTAGCTAACTTGTTCCTACGATACAGAAGCCTGGTCCTATGCGTGAGTTAGCTAACTTGTTCCTACGATACAGAAGCCTTGTCCCATGCGTGAGTTAGCTAACTTGTTCCTACGATACAGAAGCCTGGTCCTATGCGTGAGTTAGCTAACTTGTTCCTACGATACAGAAGCCTTGTCCCATGCGTGAGTTAGCTAACTTGTTCCTACGATACAGAAGCCTGGTCCCGTGCGTGAGTTAGCTAACATGTTCCTACGATACAGAAGCCTGGTCCCATGCGTGAGTTAGCTAACTTGTTCCTACGATACAGAAGCCTGGTCCCATGCGTGAGTTAGCTAACTTGTTCCTACGATACAGAAGCCTGGTCCCATGCGTGAGTTAGCTAACTTGTTCCTACGATACAGAAGCCTGGTCTCATGCGTGAGTTAGCTAACTTGTTCCTACGATACAGAAGCCTGGTCCCATGCGTGAGTTAGCTAACTTGTTCCTACGATACAGAAGCCTGGTCCCATGCGTGAGTTAGCTAACTTGTTCCGATGGTCATATAGTTCAATATTCAATCCAATTTAGAACTCAATACCGAACACCGAAAAGGGCGTTGGTAGTGAATTAGCTATCGCATGGGAATGAACTATGTTAGTGGGAACGAGTTAACTATCGCGTGGGAACTAGATTCCTTTGTGGGAACGAGTTAAGCTAAAATAAGTCTGATGCCCACTGTATGCTTCCGTAATTACAAATTACACTGCGTCTCGTATGCATGCAGGCGCGTAGTTGCCCATACGCAAAATAAGCAATTGCGAATACCTTGTAACCACCTGTTAACAAATTAATTAGTTCTCTCGTTAAATAAAGTCTATATTATTATTATTATTATTATTATTATAGTCCGAAAAAATGAAATAAAAACAATGGGGATTAGATGTACTATATTTGTAGAATGTCACAACTCATCCACTAGAAATAGCCTGGCCAGCTTGCGAGTTATTTAAAAGACAAAAAGAAATGGAAAATACACTTTCTAAAATTATGAGTATTTCACAACACCGGAAATGACACCAGATTACACCACAGCCATTAGATACATAGTTGTCAGGGATAACATGCTCCCGAACAATCCTGGAGGTTTTGCGTATTCGTTAGACTGGGCCTAACTACGCCCCTGTCTTGCCTATTGCAACAGTGCAGACCGTGGAAGTCGTGATATGGATAGTGGATAGGCGTTCGCTTCAGGTGCGAAATGTCCGAAGTTCGAGCCCCGCTGGAGCCGTTACGAGTGTGCCCTTAGGCACTGCATTTGAATTCCCTGTTGCCTCTTCTCTCTCCCTCGTGGCGATGGATTCCACCAGGAATGAGGTCTCGAGAGTGATTAATATAAGTTGTAAGAACTTGTTTCGCAATCGAGCTAAAATAAATGTGCATAAACTAACAACAGTTCAGACTCATACGTTGGACTAATCGGAATTAAATGATTCTATCCGTAAACGACACATTCCTATATGATTGATAGTATTTGAATTAATTGAGAAAGAACAAGATAACATACTTTAATACGAGCAACCATGGGACTCCGTGGTTTTGAGCTTTTAATGTCGTTTGTTTCAAATCACGTGCCCCTCACGCGCTGTAGGTTCTAATCCTACTGGAGTGTCGAATTATTTCATGTGAGGAAGTTATCCAGCTGGCTTGCAGTAGGTCAGTGGTTATACCCTGGTGTTCGTCCATGCATGCATTTACTGGTCGTATGGGCACCCTGTGTCTTCCTTCACCATCATAGGTATGACCTAAGCTGTTATTGCACCGTTAAAAGCACCCCCCCCCCGTATCACACAAACTGAAAGATGAGAAGCATTATTTTAAATAACGATTCGTACACAAATAAAAACAAACCAGTACATTTACAGTGCCAGTCCCAGGTTGATATATAAACAACATTCAGATTAGAACTACACTAAATGTAAAAAGCACGTAGTTTGTCCAGTTTGTTTGTTGGACTGGTAATCCAGGGATCGCACGTTCGATCCCCCGTCTGACCCTAATAAAATTAACAGTCTTTCAGATTGGACGTTAAACCGAGGTCTCATGTCGGTGCTTTACATCGAGCACGTAAAAGAACCAGAGGAGATTCTGGAGTGGGTATCTGTCTGTATCATTGCACTATCCTCTAACAATCTAAAATGACTATTGTCTTTGAGAACATGAGGCGTCGCTCACATATGGAAACCGGTAGCGACGATAAATAAACGTAAAACACACGCACATTTTTTTCTGCATGTAGTATGTGTACATATATAGTATACATACCTTATTCATCGCTAACCTACTAATCGCCACAGGACGTGCCACCGGATCAGGCTCTAGGCTGTTTGCTATTCAGAGTGTGGAGCTAAACCACGTGGCTGGGTAGCAATTAACATAGATCCTGATCAGACGCAGCGCAACGCATTTTTTAGGGTTAAAGTATTTATTTTACAAAACATTTTGAAGACTAACTCAAAATGAATAGGGCATTGTAATGTTTTCTATGCCATTGTATAATATTATATGTTGAGGGCCTTATTTGTATTATTTATATGTTATGTAAATTTCCTCGTAAAGTCTTTATTATTATTATTGTTATACCATCATTTCAGTGAACTGTATGCGTTTGTTAGTAGCTCTATATTAATACTTGGTGTGTAGCACATTCTAAACAGTCGGTACTCGAAATTGTTAGATATCTCGAAGCTTGAAATAGTTTACTCGAAATTATGTTAACTCGAAACCAGATTTCATTAACTCGAACAAAATGTCACATCGGAACTTAACTCGAAGCTTGAACATCTTAACTCGACGCTGTTTGCTCGAAATTATGTTAACTCGAAACCAGAGTTCATTAACTCGAACAAAATGCCACATCGGAACTTAACTCGAAGCTTGAACATCTTAACTCGACGCTGTTTGCTCGAAATTATGTTAACTCGAGACCCTCATTCATTAACTCGAAACTGCATGATTAGAAACATTCCGTATCCACTTTGTTTTGCTGTCGAATAATAAATCATTCAATAGTATACAATGCGTTATCATGATCTGTTCTTGATTCAGCAACACTACCTGTATCATTTACCTATCCAGTAAAGTATCGACCAACGTTTCATGTCATTATTAACTGCACTCTACACATTTAAGTCAAAATCGCGGTTCGCGGTTATTGCATCGATTCAATCTCTTTTGTCGAATGAATGACATGCTGCAATCTCCAATCAAACAAGTATGAACATTTTGTAAGCGTTCTACAAATACTCATAGTTTAAGAATGGAGAAAATGACTAGGTGAATTATTAGGTTTTGTTTCACCCTCTCTTTCATCCTGTGACAGATGACCCCCAAATTGCTCATGTCCCCGGCAGGTCTTTAGGACGTCTTGTCCATATTTTCTCACCGTTTTGTAAAGTTTTTTCTTTAAATGCATCAGCTTGTTTACGAGGTATGCCATACTAATTAAACTGCACGGTGTTGCTAATTAGCAAATTAGAGACATACAACTTTTCATTGAGTTTTGCTAAATTTTAAAGGGTATTATATACTAGAGGACAGAGAAAACGCACACTTCGGATAAGTGTGTTTTTACATGAAAAACAATAAATATATAAATACATAGTATTAAACATTTTGGAATATTTTTAGTTGTTCAGTTTGTGTTTTGTAATAAAGATGTGATATATCTTTGATAGAATCCTTCGTATTTTGTTTTCATGTAATAATAATCATATAATGTAGGTGTGCGTTTTCTATGTCCTCTAGTATATAATGTAGGTGTGCGTTTTCTATGTCCTCTAGTATATAATGTAGGTGTGCGTTTTCTATGTCCTCTAGTATATAATTTAGCTGTGCATTTTCTATGTCCTCTAGTATATAATGTAGGTGTACGTTTTCTATGTCCTCTAGTATATAATGTAGGTGTGCGTTTTCTATGTTCTCTAGTATATAATGTAGGTGTACGTTTTCTATGTCCTCTAGTATATAATGTAGGTGTACGTTTTCTATGTCCTCTAGTATATCAGGTAGGTGTGCGTTTTCTATGTCCTCTAGTATATAATGTAGCTGTGCGTTTTCTATGTCCTCTAGTATATCAGGTAGGTGTGCGTTTTCTATGTCCTCTAGTATATAATGTAGGTGTGCGTTTTCTATGTCCTCTAGTATATAATGTAGGTATAGTATATAATGTAGGTATGCGTTTTCTATGTCCTCTAGTATATAATATGTACGTGTACGTTTTCTATGTCCTCTAGTATATTACAATTAAAAGTGTCGGATTTAATAACGTGTATTATACAGCTGTGTGGACTCCTGGGTTGGACTCCCATATACCAAAATAAAAACGACGAAGCCTCCGCGGTGTAGTCGACACCGCGTGTTCGCCTCGGAACCGAGGGCTGCGAATCTGAATCTAGCCAAAAGCATGGCGATGGTGTCTTTATTCGAGACATTGAAAAAATAAATGATATGATCTCTTCGTGTCATCTCATGGCGTGTGTGTGTTTTACGTTTATTTATCGTTGCTACCGGTTGCCCATATGAGCGACGCCGCCCGAAGAGATTAGTCATTTTAAATTGTTGGAGGATACAGTGCAATGATACAGACATAGACCCATTCCAGAGTCTCCTCTGGTTCTTTTACGTGCACGGTGTACAGCACCGACTCGAGACCTCGGTTTAAAGTCCCATCTGAAAGACTGTTAATTTTATTAAGGTCAGATATATACTAGATGACTAATCTCTTCAGGAGGCGTCGTTCATATGGGCAACCGGTAGCGACGATAAATAAACGTAAAACGCACAGACACAAACTACGCCAGCAGACGACCAACTCTCGAACATCAAATGAGAGCTGTCCACGCGTACTCATTCGCTGCTAAGATACAAGTGGTAATATCAACGGTAGTAAAGCAGAGACCTGATTATTTATCAATCATAATGATATATAGGCAATATTATCTAGTGGTCAAGGTTCTGATTGAAAAGGAAATCGCGTGCGGATATATAGAGCATCTCGATTACAAGAACTTGAGACTGTCTTGTCGTCCTTTCGCTTATGGGCATTATCTTATGTGTATGTGTGCTTACGTGTATATTGCAAACAACGCAGACGGATCTGTAATCCAGTGGTAACACGCTGGACTGGTAATCCACGGATCGCAGGTTCGATCTCTCGTCTGACACTAATAAAATGATCAGTCTTTCCATAGGGACTTTAAACCGAGGTCTCGTGTCGGTGCTGTACACCGTGTACGTAAAAGAAACAGAGGAGATTCTGGAATGGGTCTCTATCTGTATCATTGCACTATCCTTCAAAAATCTAAAAAAATCTAATCTCTTCAGGAGGCGTCGCTCATATAGGCAACCGGTAGCGACGATAAATAAACGTATAACACACATTGTAAACAACAGACTGAAACATATTTGCCGAAATGGTAGGAATAGAATAGAAGGCCACGAACGAATGTGTCAACTATGCCTCAACCAAGATATTGAAGACGAGTATCACGTTATTTTATGTTGCGATAAATGTAAAGACATCAAGCTTAAATACATACAAAAATGCATTTTCTGACCAAATAGGATGAAACTGATAGAATTATTATATTCACAAAGAGGCGTCGCTCATATGGGCAACCGGTAGCGACGATAAATGAACGTAAAACCCACACAAGCATTATTATCACGAGTTGCGATAGCCCCAGCAAAACTCCAAAACTAAACAAAGAACATCCCTTACTTTGGGATTGGACTTAGGTAGCAATACTTTGACATTTCCTGGTAAAAGTCATTATAATGTTATAGCAAATTGTTACTTGAAGTTCGCTACAACAGTACTTTGTCTTGACTCGTTTGGAGTGTGCTTCATTGTGTAATCGTTAGGATATGTTTGATGTGATCAATATCTTAGCTGATACGTTCCACCTGAGGTGAGCAGACTGCCTGCATGACGGTTGCCAGCAGCATCCCGTGTTGTCTGATCATGTTGCTTACAAAGCACGATAAACAATCAATCAAGTCAATACACTAGCAAGAGCTAGACAAGAAATAAAGGCTATTCGTCAAATCTTCATTTTCTTTTATGATTTCCAATGAATGATTGCGTGCGCTTTACGAACATCAATCAAATCTGAGAAAGTAGAAAGTTGTAGTTTTTATTCTTGTTTCAATTTTGTTTAATCATATTTTATTGCATTCAGCGTGATAATTATAATATACAAAGCATAAGTACAATCACATAGCATGATAACACAAATGGTTTGGGCCACACGTTTTTAACAACATTTGAAAACGGCCCGCACCAGAACGTCACATTAGTGTAAAATTAAACTAGATGACGGATTTTGACAAGAAAAGAAAAAAATAATCACATAATTTCATAGACTAAATGAAACCACTATAATGAATACATGCAGCCCACACTTACCCCCGCTGTTCCAAACACCACGCCACGACCCGAACCTAAAACCTATATATCTCTAGTATAATCCACCACGCCACGACCCGAACCTAAGACCCATATATTTCTAGTATAATCCACCACGCCATGACCCGAACCTAAGACCCATATATCTCTAGTATAATGCACCACGCCACGACCCGAACCTAAGATATATATCTCTAGTATAATCCACCACGCCACGACCCGAACCTAAGACCCATATATCTCTAGTATAATCCACCACGCCATGACCCGAACCTAAGACCCATATATCTCTAGTATAATCCACCACGCCATGACCCGAACCTAAGACCCATATATCTCTAGTATAATCCACCACGCCACGACCCGAACCTAAGACCCATATATCTCTAGTATAATCCACCACGCCACGACCCGAACCTAAGACCCATATATCTCTAGTATAATCCACCACGCCACGACCCGAACCTAAGACCCATATATCTCTAGTATAATCCACCACGCCACGACCCGAACCTAAGACCCATATATCTCTAGTATAATCCACCACGCCACGACCCGAACCTAAGACCCATATATCTCTAGTATAATCCACCACGCCACGACCCGAACCTAAGACCCATATATCTCTAGTATAATCCACCACGCCACGACCCGAACCTAAGACCCATATATCTCTAGTATAATCCACCACGCCACGACCCGAACCTAAGACCCATATATCTCTAGTATAATCCACCACGCCACGACCCGAACCTAAGACCCATATATCTCTAGTATAATCCACCACGCCATTACCCGAACCTAAGACCCATATATCTCTAGTATAATCCACCACGCCATGACCCGAACCTAAGACCCATATATCTCTAGTATAATCCACCACGCCATTACCCGAACCTAAGACCCATATATCTCTAGTATAATCCACCACGCCATTACCCGAACCTAAGACCCATATATCTCTAGTATAATCCACCACGCCACGACCCGAACCTAAGACCCATATATCTCTAGTATAATCCACCACGCCACGACCCGAACCTAAGACCCATATATCTCTAGTATAATCCACCACGCCACGACCCGAATCTAAGACCCACATATCTCTAGTAAAATCCACCACGCCACAACCCGAACCTAAGACCCATATATCTCTAGCATAATCCACCACGCCATGACCCGAACCTAAGACCCATATATATCTAGTATAATCCACCACGCCACAACCCGAACCTACGACCCATATATCTCTAGCATAATCCACCACGCCGCGACACGAACCTAAGACCCATATATCTCTAGTATAATCCACCACGCCACGACCCGAACCTAAGACCCATATATCTCTAGTATAATCCACCACGCTACGACCCGAACCTAAGATCCATATATCTCTAGCATAATCCACCACTCCACGACCCGAACCTAAGACCCATATAATTATCTCTAGTATAACCGGATGTTCTATTAATATAGGGGAGAAATCCTACAAAACCCGATGCGTATTTTTTATATATATATGTCTGTACTTCTAAAAATAAAGTGTTGTTATCCTCATCAGATAATGAATCAATTAAAATTCACTAACGACGAAATATGACCAGTGGTAATTCTCTTTTTGCGAAAGCCATCATGCTCCTCTGTCAGAATACAGTTGTCTTTTACGATTGTCAATGATTCTGGCTCATATAATCGTTTGCTTTCAAATTTAATTCATTTTAACAGCCCATGACATGAGCCTCATTTCACTACAATACACAACCGCACACTCACTTATGCTAATGTGAGCGTCCGTAATAAGAAACAGTTCCAGTATAATTTCCAATTTGTTTCTGTTTGCAGTCAAAATTAAAACTACAGACAAAACAAATTCATTAGAATATATTACTTTATAATTAACTGTTCATGACTGCCATACAATAGCTAAGATACAAATGTACCTATACAGCCGCGGAGGAATACAAAACTCAAGCAGTGGCAGAGGAAAGTCCATCTTCCACTGTTTGAAAACAGTGAAAGATAGCATTTTCTTTCACTGAGAAAAGTCAATCATTTATTGGAAAGCATAAAAGAAACCCAACCATAACCATTAGTAACGGGCGTTATTGTTTGTGTGCGTGTGTGTCTGTCTGTGCGCGTGTGCCTTGCCTGTGTGCGTGTGTCTGTCTGTGCGCGTGTGTCTGTGTACATGTGTCTGTCTGTGCGCGTGTGTTTGTCTATGCGCGTGTGCCTGTATGTGTGCGTGTGCCTGTGTGCGTGTGTCTGTCTGTGCGCGTGTGCCTGTGTGCGTGTGCGTGTGTATGTATGTGTGCGTGTGTCTGCCTGTGCGCGTGTGCCTGTCTGTGTGCGTGTGTCTGTCTGTGCGCGTGGGTCTGTCTGTGCGCGTGCGCCTGTGTCTGTCTGTGCGCGTGTGTCTGTGCGCGTGTGTATGTCTGTGTGCGTGTGCCTGCGTGCGTGTGTCTGTCTGTGCGCGTGTGTATGTATGTGCGCGTGTGCCTGTCTGTGCGAACAGGATACCTCAAACGGTTGATGTATTTTGATGACACTGTGTGACTATATAGAGGATTGGTATAGGCGGGAGTGGTTGGGAGTTTGGGATAACTCGGTTATGGCTACGGCTTAACTGCCCACTCACAATGACACAGTAAATTCAAGCCTAATACCATCGCGGGGCTTTGCATCTCTCCGAGTGTTATCCTGTAGTTGTATTGATACGATGATACAGCAGATGACATATACTGCGTGGATGGTGACAGAGGAAAAACTGTTCGCCATTTCATTCTAACCGCAATAACTGTAGCGAAAAACCGTAGAAGAAACAAATTGGACTAAAATTAAAAATATATCTCTATAGGTATTCGCAACATGGGATAAAAGCGCAACAGAATTGATAACAATTTATACATATTTATGTTTGCGATTTAATATAATGTATGTAACAAAGACCATACTTCCCCTGTGTGTTTACATGCTTAGAACTGGTGCCAGTGTAAACTCGCTGTAACATACTTTGTATGGTAAAATATACGCCATTCTATTATTCTAGGCTAGATATTGAATATAAAGTCTGTAGAATATATTTGCAGGATTCTGGAATTTCATGAGTTCCACGAGTTAAACAAATCTACATTCTCGAGAATTTTTTTTATTTTTTTATATCAATTTGTATACCTGATTTTTTCAAGAAAAATAAACGGGCATTTTCGGTTCGGATTAATTTAGATATATATATAATTCCTATTAAAAACAAAGGTAATTGCCTTGAATGCTAGTGTCTTGTTTTTGATGCCAGCAATATTAATAAAACATGCTAAAAGTGATGTACGAACATAAATGTGTGTGTTTTACGTTTATTTATCGTCGCTACCGGTTGCCCATATGAGCGACGCCTCCTGAAGAGATTAGTTATTTTAGATTTCTGGAGGATAGTGCATGATACAGACAGAGACCCATTCCAGAGTCTCCTCTGGTTCTTTTACGTGCACGGTGTAAAGCACCGACACGAGACCTCGGTTTAACGTCCCATCTGAAAGACTGTTAATTTTATTAGGGTCAGACGGGGGATCGAACCTGCGATCCTTGGATTACCAGTCCAGCGTGTTACCACTGGACTACATATCCGTCTGTAAGCGCACATAAATGTCATAGTTAAACTAATTATATATATTTTTTAAAATGTTCAAGTGCATTAAAAATGTTACAAAGGATATATTTCTTTACTGTGAAACTTGTGTAATACAGATTTTATAACAAATACAATTGTACGATATCAAACAGTTTCAATAGGAATACAATATCTTTAATATTGCACACTACAATAAGTACAAAATCGCATTTATTACCTAAACTTGCCAGAAACAGACACGTTTTAACACGTGTCACTGAAGAATTGATGAAACTACTTAAATCGTCATCACTATTTGTTGGTTAAGTTCATTTTACACCTGAGTAAAACAGTCCACTTATGAACCTGGTAGAACATTTCAAACATCAGACAGACAGACAGACAGACAGACAGACAGACAGACAGACAGACAGACAGACAGACAGACAGACAGACAGACAGACAGACAGACAGACAGACAGACAGACAGACAGACAGACAGACAGACAGACAGACAGACAGACAGACAGACAGACAGACAGACAGACAGACAGACAGACAGACAGACAGACAGACAGACAGACAGACAGACAGACAGACAGACAGACAGACAGACAGACAGACAGACAGACAGACAGACAGACAGACAGACAGACAGACAGACAGACAGACAGACAGACAGACAGACAGACAGACAGACAGACAGACAGACAGACAGACAGACAGACAGACAGACAGACAGACAGACAGACAGACAGACAGACAGACAGACAGACAGACAGACAGACAGACAGACAGACAGACAGACAGACAGACAGACAGACAGACAGACAGACAGACAGACAGACAGACAGACAGACAGACAGACAGACAGACAGACAGACAGACAGACAGACAGACAGACAGACAGACAGACAGACAGACAGACACTTATATACAACATGATGTGATGATCAATCCACATATCTTGATATTCAAAAACATGATACACATGAATTAGACAAGAATATTTTGAAAGATTTTCCAATAAAAGTTTATATATACGTTTAGAAACAATTTCAACATTGAAGGTAATGTGCCAAACTGTAAACACGGTCCATATTTCTCGTAATCGAAAGTGTCCTAGCTAATTAAACTTTAGAATAATCATATGCATTAATTGCAAATAGATATACAAAGTATATATAAAGGTTATTTACTTTACAGACAGACGAATCTGTAGTTCAGTGGTAACACGCTGGACTGGTAATCCAGGGATCGCAGGTTCGATCCCCCGTCTGACCCTAATACAATTAACAGTCTTTCATTGTGACGTTAAACTGAGATCTCGTGTCAGTGCTTTAAAGAGGAGACTCTGGAATGGGTCTCTGTCTGTATCATTGCACTATCCTCCAAACATCTAAAATGACTAATCTCTTCAGGAGGCGTCGCTCATATGGGCAACCGCAGCGACGATAAATAAACGTAAAAACACACACAACCTATGCTGTTTGTTATTCAAATGATCTTGCTAAGACACTTGGCTATGCAGCAAACAACATAGATCCTGATCAGCACGCAGCGTTACGCTGCGGCTGATCTGGATCTGTGTTGTTTGCAAAAGCCTTTAAATATATCCAGAATGAAATGGGTTAATATACAAATAAATGTACACTATAAATGCAGCTACGTTACAGAATGATTATTGAAAATGGACAAACAGATTCACTAACACACGTTATGTGTTTTGGTTTGGTATTTACGACTGTAATGTATGGCATGTTGTAAGGTTATATCCAAAAATACAATTCAGTTACTCCAACCAAATTATAGATTCATGGTAGTCTAAATATTTACCCCATAGCTAGCACGCATAGTGTGAAAACGATCAACTTGCCTGCTTAATGGAAACAATTTGCCATGCATCATCTCTGATTATTGATGGAATCTAAATGTAATTATGCATTCTCCAGGTAATTATTCAACGATATTCGCCCATACTTTGTTTTAAAAAGTGTTTTTATATATTTGAGTAATTTGCAAGCACACTTTGTACACTTGATCATGTCGATCGCCGTATCTGTTAGAGTATTATTAAGAACGAGAATAATATTGTGTGTTTCCGGTTCCGGTATCAATTATGTTTTTGTTTGTTTCCGGTGTATATTCTACGATTCTGTGTTTGTTTCCAGTGTTTGTTTCCAATGTTGGTTTCCAGTGCACGTTTCTGTTTGCTACATGTATCGATTCTGTTTGCTTCCGATGGCTATTCTGTTTGCTTCCGGTATAGATATATCATGTTGGCCATCGGTGTTATTTCAGTTTTGTTTCCGGTGTTGATTATATTAGTTTTCAGTGTTGATTACGTTTGTTTTTGGTGTTGATTATGTTTGTTTCTGGTGTTGATTACGTTTTTTGCCGGTGTTGGCTATGTTTGTTTCCGGTGTTGATTGTGTTTGTTTTCGGTGTTGATTGTGTTTGTTTTCTGTGTTAATTATGTTTGTTTTCGGTGTTGATTATGTTTTTTACTGGTGTTGGCTATGTTTGTTTCCGGTGTTGATTATCTTGGTTTCGGTGTTGATTATGTTTGTTTCCGGTTTTGATTATCTTGTTTCCGGTGTTGATTGTGCTTGTTTCCGGTTTTGATTATCTTGTTTCCGGTGTTGATTATGTTTGTTTCCGGTTTTGATTATCTTGTTTCCGGTGTTGATTGTGTTTGTTTCCGGTTTTGATTATCTTGTTTCCGGTGTTGATTATGTTTGTTTCCGGTGTTGATTATGTTTGTTTCCGGTGTTGATTATGTGTGTTTCCGGTGTTGATTCTGGATAGTGTTGGGTGGGATTAGTTCCGCTGAATAGAAATCATGGAGAAAGTGAACCACAATCGTACACCACCTTGTCATCGAAACCCCATTAACACTCACACAATCTCTATAGATTTTAATTCCTAAAAATGTCACATGGCCTATATATAAGCATTGCATATATATACAGACCGGATACAAACCATCTAGTTTTACCTAATATAATTATTATATGTTTACCGGCTAACTGCCCGTCGACGGATACGAAAAGACACGTGTACGACCACAACCCAAAACGGTTGCAATAGGGCCAATCGCAATATAACTGCCGCTACGATATATCTTAAGCTTAGAAATAGTTTTGTGATATGTGATATTTGTGATATTTTGTAAACGACGGCAAAGTAATCTAAAGTGAATATTTGATTTCAATCTTGTATCATTGAGTGCAGCAAATACATTTTAATACTTTTATGATTTGTATTTTGTACTTAATTTTTTTAATTTATTTAAAGTGGATATTGTGAATGAGTTAGGGATGGTTACATAATTAGTAAATGGGTTGATGGTTCTTGAGGCTGCAATTTGATTGGACAGGAAAGGAGTGGTGGGGTATTTTAGAGTTATCGAAGGAATGCGTTTAGGGATAGCAACGTTTGCATAGAAATTCCAATTAACTCTTTCCCTCATAGAAGCACCTCTTGACGTCATTACCAATACGACATACATTGATAATGTAGTAGCCAAACCAATGTACATAATAAAGGCCAGAATCGTGTGTAGTCCCAGTAATATCTATGGAGGTGGGATAGATATGGCGACTACTTATCCACTGGTTGATAGATAAATGGCATTTGTATGGAGGTTTAATAGTACATGTATATTAACCTAAATCTCTATGAGGGCAAGGGTTAAGATGTATTTTGCTATGTTTGTTAATATGCAAGCATCGTAAATAATGGTATTATTATTAAAATATAGCGTGTTATCACCACAGTACCCAGACACGCGTGTTCACAGTCAATGCTCACGAAATATCAGCCGCACTGTTCTGCAGTGTTTGTTTGCCACCAATGAAATCGCTAAATGGTTCAAATATACAGATACTACAACTATCTAGAGACGAACATACGCGCCCTGCAGCACTTCACGGCTGCTGTTGTGAATATGTTGATAGTATTACTGAAACAAAAGATACTGTTTGTATACACCTGTACGGTAAAACACGTGAACTACAAGTACACACTTTATTGTACTCTGTGACTTCATGTTATACAAGCACATACATTCAACAAACAGGAGAGGGCAGTGTGGTCGAACACAAAACACAATTATACCACCCCCGTGTCTTTGTTATAATTCCGCATTACATATTGCACAATGTCAGAATATTATTGTTCGACTATTTGTGATATAGATTGAATATATGCTGTCAGGTCTCGTTACGTTTCGGCTACATCTAAAATTAAACTCCATTCTTTCATGTCTGCCGAGCAGGCCTCTAGTACGACATATGAAAAAGCAATAAAGACGGCCGGGTTATGATTATAACATATCAAATTGTTTGTAAACGTTTTTTGTCAAAAGAAATCGCGAACGTGATTTAGTACATATACTTCCGCCATTAGTTTCGTATCGTGTGAACATAAAAGCTAATCGTGGAAATTATAAGCAAATATTCGTAAATTATGATTTGTTTTCGTATTTGTTTAATACAAGAGTAGAATAATAATAATAATAATAATAATAATAATAATAATAATAATAATAATAATAATAATAATAATAATAATAATAATAATAATAATAATACTACTACTATATAATAATAATAATTATTATTATTATAATAACAACAACAACAACAACAACAACAACAACAACAACAACAACAACAATAACAAGAAGAAGAAGAAGAATAAAATAATAAATAATAATAAATACTATATTTTACGAGAGAACTCATTTTACAAAGGTTAATCTACCATGAGGCCCTCAACATATATACAAATCAAATGATATGACTATAAACACTGTGAGCTTTGAATATAATAATGAACTGTAATGGAAACAATATCAACTCAGAAATCCAAATAATTACCCTATGATCTCAACAAATGGAAATAACGAATCAACATATGAGTCCATGTCATTGTTCTGTTTTTCTTTTTTTGAAAGAAGATAGCTTGAGATATCTAATCTCAGTTCAATACAATTGATACTACGTTACGTGTTTTTGTGAAAGCACACATTATTCACTGTCATGTTTTGTTAGGTAATAGCATGTGCATATATTGTGTAAAAAGTGACAATTGTATCAACATATCTACAGACTGATCAAATATTTCCACAATACTGATATAATATTTAGACCCAAACGGCAAATTAACCTTTCTTAAAGGAACTATTTTTCGTTAGCCATTGTCGCGTGCTTAGTGACACCCTAGGGTCATGACCTTGAACCGAGAAAGTCATATTTTACGCTGTCAATCAGAAAAAATGTGAGAGATTAATTGATAGATATACGATAATATTTCAAATAAGAAAAGAAACATGCAAACATTTTGTACAAAGATTTGAATATATACTGTGATCTGATAACTTTTTAAACGGGTGACATTTGTGCATTACTGTTGACATCTTAAAAACGCACTCATTTGCTGATAACTATTAAATATAATAGGTACAGATGTCGCCCATTTTAAAGACAGAATGTCACCATTAAAATGAAATCGAAAGTCATAAAGTAAACTAATGATTCAATTGACAGATTGGAACCAGTCAGAACATACAAACACAGTCATGTACCACGATACAATCAAGATATAGACGCGTCAATGGTCACGTGGTTAACACGTTGAACTGCAAATCCAAGGATCGCAGGTTCGACCCCCCTCTTGGTTAATCGGGGCAACGCCTCAAGAAGTATAATAGTAATTTTATTGTTTGGAGGATAGTGGAGGATAGTGCAAGACACAGAAAAACTCCAATTCCAGAAACACCCCCGGTTATTTTACATATCCGGTGTATAGCACCGACACGTGGCACCTCTGTTTATTGTCCCATCTGAAAGACTGTTAATATTCAATCCATGGATCGCAGGTTCGATCTCCCGTCTGACCCTAATTAACAGTCTTTCAGATGGAACTTTAAACCGAGGTCTCGTGTCGGTGATGTACGCCGTGCACGTAATAGAACCAGAGGAGACTCTTGAATGGGCCGCTGTCTGTATCATTGCACTATCCTCCAAACATCTAAAATGACTAATCTCTTCAGGAGACGTCGCTCATATGGGCAACCGGTAGCGACGATAAATAAACGTAAAACACTCAAACGTTTTAAGAGCCTCTTCTTTGCATATAAATATACTAGAACTAGTTTTTGGAATAATATTTCCATTATTTATTAATAACACTAACAACTGAATATAGGATTATACATAATGTAACTATATAATTATATAATTAAAAACATTTGCATGAAATATACACATGTCAAATTAAACTTATTTTTTAAACAAGTTTGAACGTTATATATTTTACAGTGTTAACAACTTTATTAATCACGCTCATTGGAGCGGATGAAAGCGTAATATTTAATGTGGTCATTCTTGTGGGAGGAAACCGGAGTACCCGGAGGAAACCCACCTGTCCGATCTGGCGACCACTGTACCATTGCACATACTTCTAGGTCCGAGGACGGGTTGCATTGGTGAGAAGCGAGAACTTATTATTTGAAAATAATATTATGTAAAATGTCTCACATTGTGTAAGCATGCTGCCGAAAGTTCATATTCCATCATTCATAGATTCATATTGCATGGAATTATATTCAATGGACATTGAAGCATCTGTCCGATGGTTGTCCGATTAGCGCAGTGGTTAGCGCGCTCGCTTTCATCCGCGCCAACGACAGTGATTAATACAAGTTGCTAAAAACTTGCTTTGTAAAATAAATTAAAAAATTTAATAAGTTTAAACTTAAACATTGAAGCAAATGTCTGTCTGTCTGTCTGTCTGTCTGTCTGTCTGTCTGTCTGTCTGTCTGTCTGTCTGTCTGTCTGTCTGTCTGTCTGTGTCTGTGTCTGTGTCTGTGTCTGTGTCTGTGTCTGTCTGTCTGTCGTCTGTCTGTCTGTCTGTCTGTCTGTCTGTCTGTCTGTCTGTCTGTCTGTTCTGTCTGTCTGTCTGTCTGTCTGTCTGTCTGTCTGTCTGTTTCTGTCTGTCTGTCTGTCTGTCTGTAACCTTCCCCGTTGAATTATTTCAGTTATTAACCCTTTCAACACCACATACCTCTAAATAGGCTTACAAAAAGTGTAGATCCAGATGAGCCGGCTCGTGACGAGCCGTCTCATCAGGATCCACTTTTTGCCAGTGATATGACTATTTTTAGACATAATTACCCATTTTGATAAATGAACTTGTCCAAATGTGATTTTCTGATTCATTTATTGGTTTATGAATATCATGGACCAGTCCATGTGAGTTACTTGGTGTTGAAAGGGTTAACATGCAATCTGTATGAATTAGGGAATATATTTATTTGTTTCATCACAGTTCATATATATATATATCATGCAGAGATGTTTAGCCTAAAGGTTGGTCAGTTACTGTCCCTGAAAACTCCTAAACGTAATTGGTTTCCTCTGTTTTTATCGTTGTTTACTTTGCATAACATGCTATCCCTTTTAATCAGTTTTCTCATCGTATTATTATTGAATGATTTAGTCTCGACATACAGTGGATACTTTACTGTAAAAATTGGTTATCAATGTACATTTATCCCACTGCAATAACTGTAGAAAACAACAAAGGATTTCAACTAAAAGGACCAATATGTATTTCGGGATGAATCGGACTTTATCTGTCAAGGGAGGTAATAGAAAAAAACCCAGCAACGTCGCTCATTGAATAATAAAAAATGTGTCAAACTTGTCAAACTGATATAGATGGAGGCTGTCTAGGAGACAAATGGTGGCGTACGATTAAAATTTCAAGCTCCTATGAGTTAATATTTTATTAACATTTTTTTTACATTAAGCGTTTTCTCTATGTACAATCAACAGTTTCTGCTTGCGAGCAAAACACCTGAATACAATTATCGAAATGGTTTCTACCTTTCTTCACGCGCTTTCGTATCATCCCTAATATGAATTTTTATATTCTCGCTATAATTATGATTATGTCGAAAAATATAGAGAAAAACTCTTTTGCGACATCCTATTGATATGCTGGCTATGTTATGGCCTAATTGTTCGACATGCACCACTACATATCCAATTTATATAAACATAAATCGAAATAAAATATATTTAAGGGTGAATTGTGTATGTTTTTCTGCTGATAAAATCTTTATGACTATAGTTATTCCTCCATTTATAAGATTGAAACTCTGAGTATCTGTAACAGTCGACTAGCTTTAATTCACAGGTAATTTGGATGTAAAAAAATCATACTTTTCTTGATATTTAAACTAACCACAGTTATATAAATGTTACAATATGTCTATAAAAGAAAACATTATACAGTTTAACCACGACTATATCTGGCGTTTTATCTCATTCTAGTTTGTTCCCAGAATGAAACGGAACATGTTTTTCTTGACGAAAATAGATTTTTTATTGTTCGTTTATTGACAATTAAGCGGCATTTGATCTTTGAATAACTGCCTAATTGGCGTCGTCGACTTAAAGGTATTTCTAGCCTTTTGTCAAAGCTATACATAGCGCATGCGTAACATTAGTCAACTATGTACGTAGTATACATTTTAGCTTGATTCATATCTTTTAATAGTGTATTTCTAGCTTTAGTCAGCTCTTTTCGCACTGTCGTTCTAGCTTTGCTTATCTGTTCATAGTGCATGTCTACCTTTTGCACACATCTTTATAACTTTCTAATGTCTTTCGAACTGTGCATATCTCTTCATAATGTCTTTCCAGCTTAAGTCATATCACTTCGTAGTATCATTTGAGCTTTAGTCAGATTTGTTCAAAGTGTATGTCTAGCTTAGTCATAACACTTCGCAGTATCATTTGAGCTTTAGTCAGATTTGTTCAAAGTGTATGTCTAGCTTTAGTTATATCACTTCGTAGTATCATTTGAGCTTTAGTCAGATTTGTTCAAAGTGTATGTCTAGCTTAGTCATAACACTTCGCAGTATCATTTGAGCTTTAGTCAGATGTGTTCAAAGTGTATGTCTAGCTTAGTCATACCACTTCGCAGTATCATTTGAGCTTTAGTCAGATGTGTTCAAAGTGTATTTCTAGCTTTAGTCATATCGAGCAAAGAAGAAAGATGAATAAAAACAAGCTGATGGCATTATTTTTCTGTGAATTCGGAATAGGTTACATTCACGGTGCGTCTCAGCTTCCGTATGGCCACCGGTACAAATTGCACATTAACACGGCGCGGAATGTTGACGAATTCTACAAGATGGCGTGAAGCAGAAGACAGCAGTAAACAAATGGTTTTATAACGGATACATAGTAACGAGCTCATTGCTGATAGATTAGCAGACATCTCTGGAAACATCCAGCATAATGTTACATACCCTCTATACAAACTGCAATGTTGCACGTGCATCTCGAGTATGCCTCTTTGTCAATATACTGAACATGAAATCGCAAATGATATATACTGTTATGTATAATAATAATAATAATGATAATAATAATAATAATAAAGGCTTTATTTAACGAGATAACTCATTTGAACAATTAAGTCAATCTAGCATGCGGCCCTCCACAAATTAAAACATGAAATAGCATAATGAAACATGTAAACAGTAACCAGTAAAACATGAAATAGCATAATGAAACATGTAAACAGTAACCAGTAAAACATGAAATAGCATAATGAAACATGTAAACAGTAACCAGTAAAACATGAATAGCATAATGAAACATGTAAACAATGACCAGTAAAACATGAAATAGCATAATGAAACATGTAAACAGTAACCAGTAAAACATGAAATAGCATAATGAAACATGTAAACAGTAACAGTACATGAAATAGCATAATGAAACATGTAAACAGTAACCAGTAAAACATGAAATAGCATAATGAAACATGTAAACAGTAACCAGTAAAACATGAAATAGCATAATGAAACATGTAAACAATGACCAGTAAAACATGAAATAGCATAATGAAACATGTAAACATTAACCAGTAAAATTTTCATAGGAAATAAGATATAAGCTGCAAGAACTAATACTTATATTCATGTATAATTGTATACTATCAGTTTATTAGGTTATTAGTCTCTTCTTTGCACCACCTGCTATATAAAGCTTTGAAGTGTGGAACAGAATGTGCTGTTTTGATGTGATAAGGGAGGGAATTCCACAAGTGTGACCCTGAATATAAGAAAGATTTTCTAAAAACCTCATAGTTGGCGTAGGAGGGTAAAGTTGGAGTTGGCGGATGATCGCAAGTTTTGAGTTCGAACATCGGAAGTAAATCTGAATGACTCTTGCAGATTGTGTAGTTTCCACGTTTCCACTATGTTGTTTTATCATACAGTTGCCGTCTATTTAGCGGCCACCTGTACTAAGCAGCATTAACCTCGTTTCTCAATCCATATCGATATCAATGCAAAAATAAAATATATTGTGTTCATATATCAATACATGCATTTGACCCGACTAAATATGTTTAAGCTAAGCAGCCATTTTCTGTGATTCCCTTGGCTGGCTGCTTAAGACGGGGTTGACTGTAACAGTAAAGAAATATGTTCAAGCTTTATTTGTATGCGTTATATTTGCCTCACCAGATCATGAATGCCAGAATTTGTCCGTGAAACATTGTTAATTTGGCTTGAAACGCATGCAACTAATAACGCCATAACCTTGTGGAAGTCACGATAGCGCCGTTGTAGCGCGTTCGCTTCAGGTGCGAAATGCCTGCAGTTCGAGCCCCGCTGGAGCCGGCACGTTTGTGCCCTTAGCCAATGCATTTAAAGTCAACGTTGCCTCATCTCTCTTCCTCGTGGCGATGTATACCAGCAGGAATGAGGTCTCGATAGTGATTAATATAAGTTGTAAGAACTTTTCTCATTCGAGCTAAACTTAATTTGTTTATGCTAACATGTAGCCCAACTTATCTACATTGTTCGAGTCTAACTAATCCAGACAATATAATGGCTCATGTATTTCATTTTATGCATGATTGTAATGAATGACAAAATGCAACAATAACATATTATTAATGACAACATGCGGATGAGCTCTCCATTCATACCAATATTAGATACGATGTATACTTATCTTGCTAGGCTACCGGAAGAAGGATTCGGGAAGGACCGGAAGTAGTATTACTGGAACTTGTGGTTCGGCCTGTTTGTCATTTTAATTTTCTTTATATTAAAGTTTAAACTTTATTTATTTTACAACGATTTAACAACTTATATTAATCACTCTCCTTTATTATTATAAATACCCCATACTTCTCAACCGTACAAAACTATTGAGATTATATTGGTATCAAAACTTTGAACTTTATTTAGTTTACAACGATTGCGAAGCAAGTTCTAACAACTTATATTAATCAATCTCGGTTGGCGCGGATGAAAGCGTATATGTGGTCATTCGTGTGGGAGGAAACCGGAGTACCCGGATAAAAAAACCCACCTGTCCGATCTGGCGGCCACTGTACCATCTCACATACTTCCCGGTCCGAGGATCGAACCCGGGTTGCATTGGTGAGAAGCGCGTGCGCTAACCACTGCGCTAATCGGACAGCCAGGATGGAGTTTGATAGGCACTGGGATACTGGGAGACAGATGGGAGGGAGTTAGACAGAAACTGGGAGACAATTGCTTCATACGAGAAGAGGGAGTCGAGTTAGACATACATTGAACGATGGGCTGCATCAGTTATAATCCCACAGACCAGATCCGTAGAGAACATTAAATGTGGTGTAAGAAGATAAACGATGAAACAAATTTAGTGAAAACTAGGAAGGTTGTGCAGTTATCAAACAAGTCAATGTTTTTATATGATGAATGCGTTCTGACACAGGTGTTTGAAGTGTCAAAACTAAATAAATGCCGATAGTAACAAACATCAACACTTATGTTTATCTTTTTAAACTGGCTCTCTCGACAGGTATTCTCAAATGTCTACGAATTCTAGATTGCGTTTTATTATTTTTCGTATGTTTATAAGATTGGTGAAACTTCACAGTCCTGTGGTTCTTGCTAGGATTCAGTGTTGTGTTTTACGTTTATTTATCGTCGCTACCGGTTGCCCATATGAGCGACGCCTCATGTTCTCAAAGACAATAGAATAAAAAGGCTTAAAGTCGTGCAAGGTGTGTTTTACGTTTATTTATCATCGCTACCGGTTGCCCATATGAGCGACGCCTCCTAACGATAATTATTAGTTATTTTAGATGTTTGGAGGATAGTGCAATGATACAGACAGAGACCCATTCCAGAGTCTCCTCTGGTCCTTTTACATGCACGGTGTAAAGCACCGACACGAGACCTCGGTTTAACGTCCCATCTGAAAGACTGTTAATTTTATTAAGGTCAGAGGGGGGATCGAACCTGTGATCCCTGGATTACCAGTCCAGCATGTTACCACTGGACTACAGACCCGTCTGTACACAACAGTTATGGTATGCTATGATTCACTTCTCACGTGGTCGTGTGGGAAAACCTTATTAGACTAATAATAAATGTTGCATGTCATATTTACTAAAGAAAAGCCACTAATTTAATTTTATTGGCTTACTAATTTGCATATGCTTAAAACTTTTAATATTTAAAGCGACAGTACATCGCAAAAAAGCAAATAAACTGCATTTTTTCACGTATGAATGCATTGCTATTACAAATTCTTCGGAATACATATGAACACTAACATTGAATTAATAAACAGTGTTTTTGTAGATTGAAAGTATGATTTCATATAACGGTCATCCATGCTCCTGATTGACGTTTGTTTGTCATCGGAGTCAATACTAAACCTAAGATAATGTCGTTTAGAGATAATTTAACTAAGAATAGTCTACAAATAAATAGTCGATCTCCTCACGACGTGTACGTCGTGACCGGTGCACATCCCGCAGCAGCAGCAGCGTAGGATACTGGGATCTTCTGGTCGTCGATCTTGCGAAGGGGGAATCTCTCCAGTATGTGGATCCACGGCTATGGCACATCAGGACAGATCTGCCATCTCTTCTAGATAGTGTTTGAGGTGAACAATGGTTTTTCGATCTTTCTCCACCGGCGTTTAGAAGAGATGGCGGACCTGAGGGAGCGGCAACGGTCGTGGATCTATGCTCCCCCGATCTACAGAGGAGTGACCGTAGACTCACTTGCGACAATCGACGACCAGATGTCTAACTGTCAGATCCGTATAAATGCTGCTGCGGGGTGACCAACAGTGAGGAGGGTGGCCCTACAGAGGACCCATTCGAAAGAAGAATCACACAGGACTTGCGAGGAAAGAAGTTGCCTTCAATGAACGTCAACATAAGCATCTTAGAAGATTCCAACATAACCAACTTAGAGAATACAGTCGCCCAAATGCATTTATGCGATGGCGACTATAAACAAAACTACATTGACGACGAATAAATAGGCACATGAGATATAACGGTAAATCTGTACTATATATCGTGTTATTCAGGATACACTAGTTGTATTACGCATGGATGTCGATCCTATTTAATTATTTTGTTATATAAACAAACCGCGTATACGACGCTTGTTTATTAGTTGAAATACTCTGTTTCTGACGCAAATATTTGGAAATAAATTATACCATATACTAGGAAAATACATTCTGTAGAAATTTGTCTTGACAACACAGTGGTAGAGCAACGCTTCAGGTGCGAAATGTCCGGAGTTCGAACCCCGCTGGAGATGTTATGATTGTGTCCTTAGCTTAGGGAAGCAATGTAGTTAATTTCACGTTGCCATGTCTATCTCCCTCGTGACGATGGATTCCGTCAGGAATGAGGTCTCGAGACTGATTAATATAAGTTATAAGCACTTATTTCGCAATCGAGCTAAAATAAATTTGCATAAACTAAAAACCTAAATTAATATATACTTTAAAAGTCTTTACATTCATTTGCATGTGCATATTTTGTACATTTCATTCATATACAATACACACTTGTATGGAAAACGTACTTTTAAGGTTGTCAAACACATTACAATCTGCAATAATTTAAAGAATGGACCGGTTTCATTTTCTTCCTTCCGGCAATACTAGTCTAAAGTGTAGGCGTTAATCTTAAGTGTACCAGTCTGTGTCCAAAAAAAAATGGCGAAAGAAAAATGGCCGCCACTTCTGGCGATTTGTCATTGTATACGCCATAATCAGCCTTAGGAGGACACCTACACGTGAGCTAGTGTAAGTGTGTATGTAGAAGGTGAAAGTAAATGGTTAACATGCATGAACACGTGATTAACAACATTTAATGGGAATGTAGCGAACATGAATGAATGAATGAATGAAACAGCGTAACGTCTTCATTACTTGTTAAACATCTACGAATGACTTATTATGACAATACATCGTGTACATGTGTTATATTGCATTTACTATCCGTCAGTTTATTGTTCTGCAATGTGTTGATTTGTTTGCTTGTGTCTGGGTTTAAAGTCGCATACATAGCTTATGGTTGTCCGATTATAGCGCAGTGGTTAGCGCACTCGCTTCTCACCAATGCAACCCGGGTTCGATCCTCGGACCGGGGAGTATGTGAGATGGTATGGTGGTCGCCATATCGGCAGGTGGGCTTTCTCCGCGACTCCGGTTTCCTTTCACACGAATTATCACATTTACGCTTTCATCCGCGCCAACGAGAGTGATTAATATAAGTTGTTAAAACTTGCTTCGCAATCGTTGTAAAATAAATAAAGTTGAAACTTAAAAAGGTAATATGGTGACAGCTATTATAGGTGGAGGAAGACCCCAGGTGCCCCTCTTTCATGCACGGACAGGTAAACGTGTAGAACCACCAACCTTTCGCAAGCCAGTTTGCTAGCTCCCTCACATGAACACATCTGCTGTGGGATTCGAACCTACAATGGTGAGTGGCAAATTATTTGAAATCAACGAACGTAACCATTCGTACACGGAGCCCCCTTTGTTTTGTTTCTAATGTTGTCAACATATCACGGCATTCTGCAGGTTATCGGTGAAACAGTAGTGTAGTGATGGATGTATCATTAGGTAGTGTGTTTCGAATCGCGACCTAGGCGTCCCTTGGGGTGTGCCATTGTGAGTTTGCATGAACATGTTAAGTATCTAGTACTTAGATGCTCTGATACAATAACAATGGGATATTAGTGTGTACAGTCAAACCTGCCTTAAGCAGCCAGCCAAGGGACTCACAGAAAGTGGCTGCTTAGCACAGGTCATTGCTTAATAGAGGCCAAATGTATAGTAAAACAACACATTGGAAATCTAGAAACTGGCTGCTTATTACATGTTGGCTGCTTAATAGAGGTGACCACTAACATATGTTTGACTGTAGAAGTGACCACTAACACAGGTTTGACTGTAGAGGTGACCACTAACACAGGTTTGACTGTATATGTGACCAATAATACACAGGTTTGACTGTATATGTGACCACTAACACAGGTTTGACTGTATATGTGACCAATAACACACGTTTGACTGTATATGTGACCACTAACACACGTTTGACTGTATATGTGACCAATAATACACAGGTTTGACTGTATATGTGACCACTAACACAGGTTTGACTGTATAGGTGACCACTAACACAGGTTTGACTGTATATGTGACCAATAATACACAGGTTTGACTGTATATGTGACCAATAATACACAGGTTTGACTGTATATGTGACCACTAACACAGGATTGACTGTATATGTGACCACTAACACAGGATTGACTGTATAGGTGACCAATAATACACAGGTTTGACTGTATATGTGACCAATAATACACAGGTTTGACTGTATATGTGACCAATAATACACAGGTTTGACTGTATATGTGACCACTAACACAGGTTTGACTGTATAGGTGACCACTAACACAGGTTTGACTGTATGCATAGTATCACATGTAAAACTACCATATTCACGAAATATTAGTTCACGAAATATTTCATTATAAGTATGTATGTATATATATATATGATTATACTGTTCATTTGCTAACTAAATGTTGTTGTTTGTTGTTGTTGTTGTTGTTGTTGTTGTTGTTGTTGTTGTTGTTATTCTTCAATTTGAATCGCTAATTAAACGTTGTTGTTGTTTGTTGTTGTTATTGTTGTTGTTTGTGTGTGTTTTTACGTTTATTTATCGTCGCTACCGGTTGCCCATATGAGCGACGCCTCCTGAAGAGATTAGTTATTTTAGATTGTGGAGGATAGTGCAATGATACAGACAGAGACCCATTCCAGAATCTCCTCTGGTTCTTGTACGTGCACGGTGTACAGCACCGACACGAGACCTCGGTTTAAAGTCCCATCTGAAAGACTGTTAATTTTATTAGGGTCAGACGGGGGATCGAACATGTTGTTGTTTGTTGCTGTATGTGTTTCTTGTTGTTGTTGTTTGTTGTTGTTTGTTGTTGTTGTTGTTGTTGTTGTTGTTGTTGTTATTCTCCAGTTTTTTTATTTTACAGCGCCCTCGCTAGAATGAGCAGCATTGCGACAATAGAAGTACCGGAAATGTGCCAAAGTTTAATAGGGCTTGCAAAACGTCAACAAACAATATGTCGGCGGAATGTTGAAGTGATGGACAGTGTCCGGTACGGCGCCCAAATGGCAATAGATGAATGTCAGTTCCAGTTTAGAAATAGAAGATGGAATTGTAGCACAGTAGATCCTGTAAAATTATTTGGAAATTTTCTAAAATTAGGTAAGTTTTTATTTTATTTCATATTTTAATAAGGTTTTGTGGTTCCCGATATGCTGGTGTATTACCTATACGTTTTCATCTTATTCAAGTCTCATCTATGTACATACAGATACTGCAAAGATAAAGTTAAACACTCATATTAAAAGTACATAGCCATTCTGAATAGAATTATAAGAGACATATTGCAACAAAACATATCATATTATAAACTTCACATGTTTATTATATTAATTATAAACATTTCTTTTACATTATAAAGCCAATCCAAACTTAGTGCTAATTTCAATGTATATATTATACTCACACGAAAAAGAAAGTGTGCACTTGGCTTGGTTAGAGGGAGACTCTTATACTTATATATATCTATAGAAGCAAAATATAGACATACAGTCAAACCTGTGCTAAAGGCCACCTCCGAATAAAGGCCGCATATGAAAAACATGTCTCTAAAACCACCATTTTTCTCTCCCTGCGAGCCATTTTCAATTCATTTTAACCCTCTATTGAGAGGCCACCTGTCAACAAAGGCCTTTTTTTACTTTCCCGAGGGTGGTCTTTATAGACAGGTTTGACATATTTTGTTTCAACATGTACACACATATAATGGCTGCACGATGTTTTACTTTATAATTGAAATTTGATAATTATCAGAAGAGTGTTTTACGTGTGAATATAAGTATAAAATTGTCCCTCTAACCAAGTACACACTTTGGGGAGGGCAGTTTACTAATGTTGCTAGAACTTGTTGCCCAACCCATTTTGCATTTTATCACAAATAATGAATGTTAAGTCCTATATGTACTATATAATGTAAAATAGCAAATAAAATATGATTAAACGTACACACTTTCTTTTTATATTTCAAACAAAAATGGTAAACAACACTGAATGTATAAGCATACTATATTCATGAATTCGTCTTAGAACATTGTGTTTGATGTCATCCTCTAATTATGACACCAACCACGAGTCGTATTGAAAGATTGAACAGGTGGGTTTTCTTCGGGTACTCCGGTTTCCTCCGACACGAATGGTCACATATACGCTTACATCCGCGCCAACGAGAGTGGTTAATATAAGTTGTTAGAACTTGCTTCGCAATCGTTGTAAAATAAATAAAGTTAAACTATGCTTCATTGTACATTATTGTTATCAATCAATGAGCATTAGTTTGATAACAATCACATACTTATATCATACCGCAACCGCTTAGTTAGTTTGGGTACAACAGTAAAAACAAAGGATTCCAAATTAAATAACCAATATACATTTCGGGATAAATCGGACTTTATCTGCCAAGGGAGATAATAGAGAAACCAGCAATGCCGCTCATTTTTGCAAGCTCGGACATACACGTAAACTGAAATGACGTAATATGTTGCATAATGATATATAGGGCTTAAGACGGACATGTTGTTCATGATTTCTCGTCCTCTTTAATAGACTTTATAAGCCAATAAAATAAATTGTTGTCGATTCGTTGATTCTTATTGTCCAACACTCTCAATTCTATAATTAAATTACACCTGATCGCTCTTTATCCTCAGTAATTTATCATTCACAAACTGTTATTAATTTATTCTTCATCTAATTATCCACGGAGTGTCATTCTTTACAACCAATGAAATGTCCTGTAAATGCAATTAACTTTTACGACGTGTTAGTTTCACGAAACACGAACAGGAGAGCGAAACGGTGCGCACATTAACAGACGTAGGGGTAATTCTGTTATCGAATGGTATGTAAAGAAATTAACACCCAATAAAGCATGGCAAGTGATAGATCTGATGATTGTAACACCTATCGTTATAGAGCCGCGTGTGTGGAACTCCTTGCTGTGGAATGCCAGTGTCTGGATTTGTGTTTTTCACTTTTTTGTATGATAAAGACGCACACGGCGCAATAGGTTAGATAGGAACTTTCTTTAAGGTGTTTCTGGTGCACTATAATGCATTAACAAAGTTCATTTACCAAGCTGCATTGTGATCAGAATTTGCCATGCTTTCAAATGCAATCCTGCTTTCGCAAGAAGTGTAGCCATTTTCAGAGCCGTTTTCTGTACCACAACATAGCTATCCTATAATGGAGGATAACAAAGAATCTGTCTGTCTGTCTGTCTGTCTGTCTGTCTGTCTGTCTGTCTGTCTGTCTGTCTGTCTGTCTGTCTGTCTGTCTGTCTGTCTGTCTGTCTGTCTGTCTGTCTGTCTGTCTGTCTGTCTGTCTGTCTGTCTGTCTGTCTGTCTGTCTGTCTGTCTATCGTCTGTCTGTCTGTCTGTCTGTCTGTCTGTCTGTCTGTCTGTCTGTCTGCCTGTCTGCCTGCCTGCCTGCCTGCCTGCCTGCCTGTCTGTCTGTCTGTCTGTCTGTCTGTCTGTCTGTCTGCTCTGTCTGTCTGTCTGTCTGTCTGTCTGTCTGTCTGTCTGTCTGTCTGTCTGTCTGTCTGTCTGTCTGTCTGTCTGTCTGTCTATGCTATAATAAATAAATCGTGGTCTGGCCCGTTCCATTGTTTACCAGTATATATTATTTTACACACAGAGTAGAACCAATCTCTGGCATTATAATAACTCGTGGTCTGGTTCCATTGTTTACCAGTATGTATTATTTTACACACAAAGTAGAACCAATCTCTGGCATTATAATAACTCGTGGTCTGGTTCCATAGTTTACCAGTATGTATTATTTTACACACAGACTAGAACCAATCTCTGGCGTTATAATAACTCGTGGTCTGGTTCCATTGTTTACCAGTATGTATTATTTTACACACAGAGTAGAACCAATCGCTGGCGTTATAATAACTCGTGGTCTGGTTCCATTGTTTACCAGTATATATTATTTTACACACAGAGTAGAACCAATCGCTGGCGTTATAATAACTCGTGGTCTGGTTCCATTGTTTACCAGTATATATTATTTTACACACAGAGTAGAACCAATCGCTGGCGTTATAATAACTCGTGGTCTGGTTCCATTGTTTACCAGTATATATTATTTTACACACAGAGTAGAACCAATCGCTGGCGTTATAATAACTCGTGGTCTGGTTCCATTGTTTACCAGTATATATTATTTTACACACAGAGTAGAACCAATCGCTGGCGTTATAATAACTCGTGGTCTGGTTCCATTGTTTACCAGTATATATTATTTTACACACAGAGTAGAACCAATCGCTGGCGTTATAATAACTCGTGGTCTGGTTCCATTGTTTACCAGTATATATTATTTTACACACAGAGTAGAACCAATCGCTGGCGTTATAATAACTCGTGGTCTGGTTCCATTGTTTACCAGTATATATTATTTTACACACATAGTAGAACCAATCTCTGGCGTTATAATAACTCGTGGTCTGGTTCCATTGTTTACCAGTATATATTATTTTACACACAGAGTAGAACCAATCTCTGGCATTATAATAACTCGTGGTCTGGTTCCATTGTTTACCAGTATGTATTATTTTACACACAAAGTAGAACCAATCTCTGGCATTATAATAACTCGTGGTCTGGTTCCATTGTTTACCAGTATGTATTATTTTACACACAGAGTAGAACCAATCTCTGGCATTATAATAACTCGTGGTCTGGTTCCATTGTTTACCAGTATGTATTATTTTACACACAGAGTAGAACCAATCTCTGGCATTATAATAACTCGTGGTCTGGTTCCATTGTTTACCAGTATGTATTATTTTACACACAAAGTAGAACCAATCTCTGGCATTATAATAACTCGTGGTCTGGTTCCATAGTTTACCAGTATGTATTATTTTACACACAGAGTAGAATCAATCTCTGATGTTATAATAACTCGTGGTCTGATCCAATTATTTGCTCGAATGTTTACCTAGAATGCGCTACCCACTATGCATTTCTTATATTTCCAGGTTTCAATAGCATGTTCATTAAGATTGTAAGCAAAATGATGAAGGTTTGCTCCCAAACGAGCTTGTTTTTGTGTGTGAAACGACTATTTGTAGATAAACGCCATTTATGATACTTATGTACAGAAATCATTCATAATTTTGTAGATGATAACACTGTGGTACGTTTGCATTTGACATAAAATAATATTTTTCCATTTGAAGTAACACAAAACGCATACAGAGATTTTAGCTGATATGTAGAATGACGCACTAATGCACAGATATGGCGAATTGTGCATAGCTCTTTACGTCAACAGAAAACAACATATACCCGTTGTACGGGCGGATAGACGGCTGCCGAATATACACGGATTGCTACACCCACAAATCTCCTACTTCGACAGAAAACAACATATACCCGTTGTACGGGCGGATAGACGGCTGCCGAATATACACGATTGCTACACCCACAAATCTCCTACTTCGACAGAAAACAACATTTACTCGTTGTATGGGCGGATAGACGGCTGCCGAATATACACGATTGCTACACCCACAAATCTCCTACTTCGACAGAAAACAACATATATCTGTGGTTTATACAAATTTAGATCAGCTCGATTGCGAAATGTGGAATTTGCCTTGCCTAAGGACACACTCGTAACGGCTACAGCTGGGCGCATACTCCGGGCCTTCCGCACCTAATGCGAACGCGTACCACTGTGCTATCACGACTTCCATAGATTGCTACACCCACATAGATCGTACGTTGACAGAAAACAACCTATGCCCGTAGTACAGATCGGATAGACGGCTGTCGGATATACACGGATTGCTACACCCACAGAGCTGTTGCGTCGAAAGAAAACAAACTACTAATAAACCCGTAATACGGGCGGATAGACGGCTGTCGAATATACATGGATTGCTACACCCACAGAGCTCTTGGGTCGAAAGAAAACAACAAATACCCGTTGTACGGGCAGATAGACGGCTGTCGGATATACATGGATTGCTACACCCACAGAGCTCTTACCTCGAAAGAAAACAAACTAGTAATAAACCCGTAATACGGGCGGATAGACGGCTGTCGAATATACACGGATTGCAACACCCACAGAGCTCTTGCGTCGAAAGAAAACAACATATACCCATTATACGGGCAGATAGACGGCTGTCGGATATACATGGATTGCTACACCCACAGAGCTCTTACCTCGAAAGAAAACAAATTACTAATAAACCCGGATTGCTACACCCACAGAGCTGTTGCGTCGAAAGAAAACAAACTACTAATAAACCCGTAATACGGGCGGATAGACGGCTGTCGAAAATACACGGATTGCTACACCCACAGAGCTGTTGCGTCGAAAGAAAACAAACTACTAATAAACCCGTAATACGGGCGGATAGACGGCTGTCGAAAATACACGGATTGCTACACCCACAGAGCTGTTGCGTCGAAAGAAAACAAACTACTAATAAACCCGTAATACGGGCGGATAGACGGCTGTCGGATATACACGGATTGCTACACCCACAGAGCTCTTACGTCGAAAGAAAACAAACTACTAATAAACCCGTAATACGGGCGGATAGACGGCTGTCGAATATACACGGATTGCTACACCCACAGAGCTCTTGGGTCGAAAGAAAACAAACTACTAATATACCCGTAATACGGGCGGATAGACGGCTGTCGAATATACACGTATTGCTACGCCCACAGAGCTCTTGGGTCGAAAGAAAACAAACTACTAATAAACCCGTAATACGGGCGGATAGACGGCTGTCGAATATACACGGATTGCTACACCCACAGAGCTCTTGGGTCGAAAGAAAACAAACTACTAATAAACCCGTAATACGGGCGGATAGACGGCTGTCGAAAATACACGGATTGCTACACGCAGGGTCATAGTAAAAATGCAAACGTTGCTCACAACAGCCGCTTAATTTCAAGTTAGAAAAGTAAAGCAAGTCCCGAAAGAGCTTGTGTGAACACGAGTGTCGAGTGAGTTGTTTGTTTAGACAATCACAACTGAAGAATGTTCCAGTGATGGTGCAGGCGATAAATTCACATTTAATTATTATCCTATGTTTAATTCCACCTATATCAATTTATATTACACGATCCGAACTCAAGCTCAAATTACAGAAGTCAAGGTGAACAATGTCGAATACGCGTTATTCCGTTAGTGGCCTTCGTTGACTTGAAACCACTTGCCCCTCAAGGCTGAAGTGTCGACACCCACTGGGGGTGTTGAGATAGTTCATGTCATGAAGCTATCCATCTGGCTAGTGGAAGATCGATGGTTCTACCCGGCTGCGTGTCAGTGTCTGAAATATTGTTCGGAGGGGCATCCGGGGTCTTCCTCCACGGAGGGGCATCCGGGGTTTTCCTCCACGGAGGGGCATCCGGGATCTTCATCCACTGAGGGGCATCCGGGGTTTTCCTCCACTGAGGGGCATCCGGGGTCTTCCTCCACGGAGGGGCATCCGGGATCTTCCTCCACGGAGGGGCAACCGGGATCTTCCTCCACGGAGGGGCATCCGGGGTCTTCCTCCACGGATGGGGCATCCGGGGTCTTCCTCCACGGATGGGGCACCCGGGGTCTTCCTCCACGGATGGGCATCCGGGGTCTTCCTCCACGGATGGTGCATCCGGGGTCTTCCTCCACGGATGGGGCATCCGGGGTCTTCCTCCACGGATGGGGCATCCGGGGTCTTCCTCCACGGATGGGGCATCCGGGGTCTTCCTCCACGGAGGGGCATCCGGGATCTTCCTCCACGGAGGGGGCATCCGGGATCTTCCTCCACGGAGGGGGCATCCGGGGTCTTCCTCCACGGAGGGGCATCCGGGGTCTTCCTCCACGGAGGGGGCATCCGGGGTCTTCCTCCACGGATGGGGCATCCGGGGTCTTCCTCCACGGATGGGGCATCCGGGGTCTTCCTCCACGGATGGGGCATCCGGGGTCTTCCTCCACGGATGGGGCATCCGGGGTCTTCCTCCACGGAGTGGCATCCGGGGTCTTCCTCCACGGAGGGTATCCGGGTCTTCCTCCACGGATGGGGCATCCGGGATCTTCCTCCACGGAGGGGCATCCGGGATCTTCCTCCACGGAGTGGCATCCGGGGTCTTCCTCCACGGAGTGGCATCCGGGGTCTTCTTCCACGGATGGGGCATCCGGGATCTTCCTCCACGGAGGGGAATCCGGGATCTTCCTCCACGGAGTGGCATCCGGGATCTTCCTCCACGGAGTGGCATCCGGGGTCTTCCTCCACGGAGGGGCACCCGGGGTCTTCCTCCACGGAGGGGTATCCGGGGTCTTCCTCCACGGAGGGACATCCGGGTCTTCCTCCACGGAGGGGCATCCGGGGTCTTCCTCCACGGAGGGGTATCCGTGATCTTCCTCCACGGAGGGGCATCCGGTGTCTTCCTCCACGGAGGGGCATCCGGGGTCTTCCTCCACGGAGGGGCATCCGGGGTCTTCCTCCACGGAGGGACATCCGGGATCTTCCTCCACGGAGGGGCATCCGGGGTCTTCCTCCACGGAGTGGCATCCGGGGTCTCCTCCACGGAGTGGCATCCGGGGTCTTCCTCCACGGATGGGGCATCCGGGATCTTCCTCCACGGAGGGGCATCCGGGATCTTCCTCCACGGAGGGACATCCGGGGTCTTCCTCCACGGAGGGGCATCCGGGGTCTTCCTCCACGGAGGGGTATCCGTGATCTTCCTCCACGGAGGGGCATCCGGTGTCTTCCTCCACGGAGGGGCATCCGGGGTCTTCCTCCACGGAGGGACATCCGGGATCTTCCTCCACGGAGGGGCATCCGGGGTCTTCCTCCACGGAGGGGCATCTGGGGTCTTCCTTCACGGAGGGGCATCCGGGGTCTTCATCCACGGAGGGGCATCCGGGGTCTTCCTTCACGGAGGGGCATCCGGGGTCTTCCTCAACCAATATTAGCTGGAGAGTCGCGATATGACCCACGCTGTTGGTGCGACTTTATACCCCAAAACAAAACAACATAGCAAACAATACTATTGACTAGTTAGCGTGAATATTCCATGATAATATTGTCTGTATTGATATTATAATATGTTATTGATCTATATACATGCATGTAACAATAACACTCATATTACAGTCTACATCCGCTATGTCAAAGTCGGTTATGTCGAATTATCCGGTTATCTCGAAGTCAGACCAAAGTCCCGTTTCAGACATTTTACATATAACTGGATCTGTTGATATCGAATTTCGTTAAGTCAAACTTCGGTTATGTCGAAGTATTTTGTTCCGTCCGACGAAATTCGACATAATGGATGTAGACTGTACATTTGTTTGCATTCAGTGTAATACAGCCATCCCATTGCATATTTTCTTATATATCAACACACGTGTAATAACACGTGGAAGGATTCTGAGCAATATCTGTGACGCTTTATATGAGAACTAATCCTGTAAGAGCGTTCGCTTCTCACCAATGCAACCCGGGTTCGATCCTCGGACCGGGAAGAATGTGAGATGGTACGGTTGTCGCCAGATCGGACAGGTGGGTTTTCTCCGGGTACTCCGGTTTCCTCCCACACGAATGACCACATATACGCTTTCATCCGCGCCAACGAGAATGATTAAAGCAGCATTACATGGTATGAAATAAAAGATATTTGAAAAATTCAATTTTTACGTATGGGTAGCAATGCTGCTACACATTCTAACATTATACTTTTTATGCTTATGTTCATATGGTAAACAGTTTTTTTGCGATAAAACAAACCCGAAACCGAAAGTAGGATTTTCCGAGTCGATCGGTCACACACTTGTTTACAACCGGAACGCATCGTCCGCACTTGTCCCACGTTGTCTCTTTTAATTAAATTACTTGGTATGTTGATTCATACCTCTGTTAGCTAAGTCTCTATGGACATTTCTACATCCCCGCGAGGGGTTCGACATTAGAGGAAGATAGATAGATAGTTTTCATAATCAAAATATATACGTTGTTTTCTACATCCTCTGTTGTTTCACGCATGCGCGCTGTGCGTGTAAACATTTCGTGTGTTGATAAACAAATTCGCGTATACGACGGTTTAAATTTATTGGAATTTTATCGTTTCTGAGCGACTATTTCGATTTTTGTAAACACACACACATTAGTATTATATTTTATACAAAACATCCTTTATTACGATGTAATGCTGCTTTAATATAAGTTGTTAAAACTTGCTTCGCAATCTTTGTAAAATAAATAAAGTTTAAATGTAAGAGCATTTTTGACTCATAGTCGAAATTTCAAACAGTCTTTTTGGACGCACAAAATCACATAATCATTTTGCAAACAAACATCAAGTTCAATAGCACTCTGGGGTGGGACATGATAGAGGATGGGACAGGGGCAGTGGCGGTGAGGGTGGGTGTTGGTGGGTAAGCAGGGAACAACCCGCATAAACAGTATGAAACTCGTCAAAGCATTATATTTGACAGTTTTTAGCAATATGCAATATTACATGAACTTGTTGACCACGCCGTAGTCGGCAAAATATATGCTATGTACTAACGTGAACGAGATACAAGACAAACATGAGTGTGTTTTACGTTTATTTATTGTCGCTACCTGTTGCCCACATGAGCGACACCTCCTGAAGAGATTAGTCATTTTAGAATGTTGGAGGATAGTGCAATGATACAGACAGTGACCCATTCCAGAGTCTCCTCTGGTTAGTTTACGTGCACGGTGTAAAGCACCGACACGAGACTTCGGCTTACGGTCCCTTTGAAAGAATTAGGTTCAGGCGGGGGATCGAACCTGCGATCCCTGGATTACCAGTCCAGCGTGTTAACCACTAGACTACAAATCCGTATGTTGACAAACATGGGCCATTCTAGTGCCTGTAGCTATCCGCGTCATTTGTGACGAGAGTCATTGTCTGAGGCGAATGTCGGGTACGTGAACCTAAAACGAATACACTAGTAGACATTGTCCGAACACTTGCTAATAAGATAATGCATTGGTATTGTGTGTGCTTTGCCCATATGAGCGACGCCTCCTGAAAGCTAAAAGCGTGTTGGATTTCTCTCCACTGCATAATAGATACATCACTATTGCATTTCCTCCGATGGTCGTATATATCCTGTGTGTGTGTGTGTTTTAGTGGTAACACGCTGGACTGGTAATCCAGGGATCGCAGGTTCCAACATCCGCAAGAAACTGCAAATTGTTTCATATAAATGAGACATGAACGAGTGGCCATCAGTACAGACGGATATGTAGTCCAGTGGTAACACGCTGGACTGGTAATCCAAGGATCGCAGGTTCGATCCCCCGTCTGACCTAATAAAATTAACAGCTGAAGAAATCTTTCAGATGGGACTTTAAATCGAGGTCGCGTGTCGGTGCTGTACACCGTGTACGTAAGAGAACAAGAGGAGACTCTGGAATGGGTCTCTGTCTGTATCATTGCACTATCCTCCAAAAATCTAAAATTACTAATCTCTTCAGGAGGCGTCGCTCATATGGGCAACCGGTAACGACGATAAATAAAGTAAAACACAATACGTTTATTTATCGTCGCTACCGGTTACCCATAATGATATGAGCGACACCTCCTGAAGAGATTAGTCATTGTAGGTTTTTGGAGGATAGTGTAATGATACAGACCGATACCCATTCCAGACGTCCGGTTCTTTTACGTGCACGGTGTAAAGCACTGATATGAGACCTCAGTTTAAAGTCAGATTTGAATGACGGATAAAATTATTAGAGTCATGTCTACGTCCCCGCGAGGGGGTCGACATTAACAGAAGATAGATAGAGTCAGACGGAGGGATCGAACCTGCGATCCCTTGTTTCGCAATCCAACATATTAACCACTAAACTACTGACCCAATGAGTATTGATATTTTGTGCACTTCAGTGTCTTATCATATTTTTCAGGTACCCGTGAAGTAGCTTTTGTACACGCTATATCAGCAGCGGGCGTAGCGC
Source organism: Archivesica marissinica (assembly GCA_014843695.1). Lineage (NCBI taxonomy): Eukaryota > Metazoa > Mollusca > Bivalvia > Venerida > Vesicomyidae > Archivesica > Archivesica marissinica. The sequence goes on along the minus strand of CM026401.1, from coordinate 45,024,004 downwards.
ACGCGGTTACACGTGCGTGCAGCAAAGGTGACCTGCAACACTGTGGTTGTGATAGAACAATTAGTGGGCGGAGTTCCGAAGGGTTTGAGTGGTCGGGTTGTTCCGACAATATTGCGTTTGGAACTGCATTTTCACAAAAATTCGTGGATGCACGAGAGCGGCGGCGAAAAAATAAGAACATAAAACGTGTATTAATGAATCTACATAATAATGAAGCGGGTAGAAAGGTATGTATCATAAGATACATTTTATTTGACGAATATTAATATATACTATCATATTAATTTGTATTATCACACACAGACAAATTAGTTTCGCTCATTGCCAATATAGCTTCTTAGCTGGTTTATCGTTGCTTTAAATAACATGATTAATATATTAATAATATTATTAATGTAATCTATGTATATTACATTTTGTTTCTCATGCCTTGTATACTATTATGTATGTATATTGTATTGTCAAAGTATTGCCAAGTTTGCCATACAAGCGGAATAAGTTGGCCTACCTTGAATAATAAGAAACATAATAGTAAAATATTAATAAATACAGCTAAATATTTTAAGAATGCCTTAAAACTAAGATAAGATAAGATACATTTTACTTTGAGTCGACAAGATAGCAACAGTACAAGATAGCAACAGTACAAGATAACAACAGTACAACACAAACTATGAGTGAGCTTTTGAACCGACTATATAACATAAAATAATGGTAACATCTATAAAATTAGAATCCCTGATAATAGTATGCATATTTATTATTAATTTGTTTTTCTAAGATAAATGCTGAAAAATGTTAAAACATAACTAAGTTATCGCTACCGGTTACCCATATGAGCGACGCCTCCTGAAGAGATTAGTCATTTTATACTATTGGAGGATAGTGCAATCATACAGACAGAGATCCATCCCAGAGTGTCCTCTGGTTCTTTTACGTGTACGGTGTAAAGCACCGACACGAGACCTCGTTTTAAAGTCCCATCTGAAAGACCGTTAATTTGGAAATATGTCATGGAATTTCTTTGGAATTGTGTCGTTACAAAATTGTTCAAATAATTGTAGCAGACGGCAATTCATGAATGTATCTGTCTTATTTGTAACCATGACAACTCTGGAAATATGTCATGGAATATTTCTATGGAATTGTGTCGTTACAGATCAGTTCAAATTCATTAACGTGTCATCTTATTTGTAACCGTGACAACTCTGGAAATATGTCATGGAATATTTCTATGGAATTGTGTCGTTACAGATCAGTTCAAATTCATTAACGTGTCATCTTATTTGTAACCGTGACAACTCTGGAAATATGTCATGGAATATTTCTATGGAATTGTGTCGTTACAGATCAGTTCAAATTCATTAACGTGTCATCTTATTTGTAACCGTGACAACTCTGGAAATATGTCAGGTTCATCTTATTTGTAACCGTGACAACTCTGGAAATATGTCACGGAATTTCTTTAGAACAACTACAACAACACAACTCTGTAATGAAATTTCATGACATAATTAACAGTTGTTTTCACCGCAAGCCTGCAAACAGTTAAAACACAAGTTGGGAAATTGTGTAAGCTACGATATTTGAAATACATTAAATATAATACAATAATATGTGCAGAAATGAATAAATTAGCGCGACTGCGCAGATAGCTTTGCTGCCACCGAACGCATGCTGAGCTATAATCCTATAAACCTAGCTTGCATTCCACTTCATTTGCCCCCTCTCATTCGTATCTATTTGATTAAATCAAGGATTTCTCTTTATTAGCACTCTGCCAGTTACTTGCAATTCGTTTACCGCAAGCTCTAATCCAATGCGACACTTTTACACTTTTAGTTATGGCCGATTTATGCCCATTCATCTGAATGGAACGAAACGAAAGGGCCATAAAATCATCCAATTTTCATTTCATCAGAAATGTGGCACATAGTTTCCCATTGTTCCCGCATTGTCGTAAGTCGTGGCTTTAGACGAATGCATAGGTTACACAAAAGATGTAAAACTGTCGAAAGAGATTGTGACCCCATTTATTGCATTTTCATAACTATTTATTACCGTGAAAGATCGAGTCGATGGGACAGGGCCCTCAATTAAAGAGGTAATTTTATTCATAAAGTTGGTATTAAATCGTCCGCAGCATTAAGGCAAATATCACAGTTGGGAGATAGAATTCGGTAAATGCCTATTATTTATGTCGTGAAATTGCCATAAAATGGCTTAACAAGAAGATTGAACCCTTTGGTGCATGGTCAAACTTGTGCACACGATCTGTTGTATTTTTTTTACACCTGTATATTACCTTGTCGGTTGTTCAAAACATCTGTTGTTGAATCTATTTATGTTGTGCGTTTTACGATCTTAATTTCCAATTAGGCCAATATAAATAACTTGTTAACTATTGCACTAATATGTAGCAGTAACACGTATGTGACAGTGGCGATAGCGTAGTGGTAGAGCGTTCGCTTCAGGTGCGGACGGCCTCATTGGAGCCGTTACAAGTGTGTCTTTATTATATTATACCTGAAAAGTGTGCTGTGATGCAGGCGTAAAACCCAAACAACTAAACAAACAAAGCATATTTCGAGCGGATTTTATTTAGAAAAGTTGAGTGAGTTGTGAATCAGTTATAAATACAATGTGGAAGTCGTGATAGCGCTGTGGATGCGCGTTCGCTTCAGGTGCGAAAGGTCCGGAGTTCGTGCCCCGCTGGAGCCGTTACGATTGTGCCCTTAGGCTAGGCATTTAATTTCCACGTAGCTTCTTCTCTCTCCCTCGTGGCGATGGATTCCATCAGGAATGAGGTCTCGAGAGTGATTAATATAAGATATAAGAACTTGTTTCGCAATCGAGCTAATATAAATTTGTACCAACTAGTAACACTTATGTTAATGTAATAATTTGAGAATATAGTACATGTAATTCTTGTATTTAATTAGAGATTTGGAGGAATTTGGAGGAATTTGATGAATTTGTTTATATTTTATTGCATTTTTATTTACGGAATCGCGGGTTGTTTCCATCGGATATGAGCTACATAGGGCGTATCAAGATAATGCTGATATTCCGAACAACAAACCGCCTCCGTGGTCGAGTGATTATGGTCGCTGACTTGCATACCACTGTAACCTATCATCACTGATGGTCACGTGTGTGTTTTACGTTTATTTATCGTCGCTACCGGTTGCCCATATGAGCGACGCCTTCTGAAAAGATTAGTCATTTTAGATTTTTGGAGGATAGTGCAATGATACAGACAGAGACCCATTCCAGAGTCTCCTCTTGTTATTACGTACACGGTGTACAGCACCGACACGAGACCTCGGTATAAAGTCCCATCTGAAAGATTTCTTAAGCTGTTAATTTTATTAGGTCAGACGGGGGATCGAACCTGCGATCCTTGGATTACCAGTCCAGCGTGTTACCACTGGACTACAGATCCGTCTGTACTGATGGCCACTCGTTCATGTCTCATTTATATGAAACAATTGGCAGTTTCTTGCGGATGTTGGTGCACCAAGTACTGATTAATGGCTGGAGCCTGTTCAGGAAAGGTGTTGTTAGGTAAACTGCCCGCCGCGATATAGCCCAAAAGTGTGCTGATGAAGGCGTAAAACCCAAACAACTAAACAAACAAAGCATATTCCGAACGGATTTTATTTAGAAATGTTGAGTGAGTAGTCAGTCAGTTATAAATCCACTGTTTAAATGTTTAAATAAAAATTGAAATTTTCAGAATGATCTATATATTTTTAACTCCTATAAAAGCACGCATAATGAAGACTATATTCATGGTTCAAACAGTTCCATTTATATTCATTGACTTCGTTCATGGTATCGTGTGGTGCACACATATGCTTCTCTCTTTGATGGGTAGAGCCCTGAAGACAACATGGAGCTTTGGGTGAAACTGACAAAATGCTACATCCTATTACCTCGCAAAAACTTTACCATAAATCGTTTAATAAATCAAATATTAGTGTCATAAAAATTGTTCAGAATATTTTCAGACACAACAGGATATCTCGACTTTATACATTAAAAAAAGTTTAGTAGTTTCACATCGATGATTTTTTTTATTACACGTGCATTTGTATTCCGAAAACAACATTTAAAATATTGCGCTGCGGTATAACTAACGTTTATAATAATAATAATAATAACATTTTAAAATAATAATAATAATAATAATAAATAAGAATAATAATATAATAATAATAATATAATAATAATAATAATAATAATAATAATAATAATAATAATAATAAAATAATAATAATAATAATAATAATAAAATAATAATAATAATAATAGTCTCCTCTGGTTCTATTACGTGCACGGTGAATAGCACCGACACGAGACCTCGGTTTAAAGCCCCATCTGAAAGACTTTTAAGTTTATTAGGGTCAGATCGAACCTGCGATCCCTGGATTACCAGTCCAGCGTGTTACCACAGAGTAAATTTCAGAAGCAACCAATCAAATCACTTGGGCTTGAGTCTTAGATTTGGGAAACGCTTTATAACCTCCGACACGTTTGGAATTGTAGCGACGTCTGTATCTTGCACTATCCTTCAACAAATGAAATGACTAATATACGTATGCTCACTACGAGTAGAAAAACGATCAAAGGTAGACCAGTTTATCATTCTTGTGAACATAAATTAACAATAGTTTCATTTCCACCCAGTTGCAAACTCGTAATTCCCACATGTAAGACATATTGGAAATATTTCAGATAAAACTGAAATGTAAACGACAGTTTGATTGGCTTATCGCAAACTATTCGACCACGTTCGGATGCCTTTGCGTATGGCCAATCATACATGAGCGTTTTCCTCATATCAGGATTCATTCAACGTACCTTTCGGCATTTTAAAATTAATCAAAATGTTATATATCAATTAATTCGACGCGGACCTGATATTTTAGAACATTTATAATGGCATATTTAACTATCGTATGAAATGTCCCTGTTGTGTAAACTTTATTTATTTCATAACGATTGCGAAGCAAGTTTTAACAACTTATATTAATCACTCTTGTTGGCGCGGATGAAAGCGTAAATGTGGTCATTTGTGTGGGAGGAAACCGGAGTACCCGGAGAAAACCCACCTGTCCGATCTGGCGACCACCGTACCATCTCACATATTTCCCGGTCCGAGGATTGAAACCGGGCTGCATTTGTGAGAAGCGAGCTTGCTAACCACTGCGCTAATCAGACAGCCTCAAATTTCCCTTTTGAATAAGCCTACTAATTTGTTTTTATTTCAATACAACACACGTATTTTTGGCATTGTTGTTTTTGGATACGATTATTATCGTGAGGCGCCCCTGGTTAATCTGGGAGACGCTCCCAGAAGTATGTTAAGTCCCTTTATGGTTTGGAGGGTAATACAATATGATACAGAAGACGCTCCAATTCCAGACACAATCCTGGTTCTTTTACATGGCACTGATAGATGATACCTCGGTTTATAGTCCGACCTGAAATTGTGTTAATATTATTCTTGACAGACGGGGGATCGATCAAGCGATCCCTGGATTCGCAGTCCACTGTGTAGAGATATTCAAATCAAACTGAAAAACAGCAACAATATTACAAAATGATTACCGTACATTGACACCATTTTCATGTGAATGACGTCACACACAGTATTCTTCCGCCACATATGATAGTATTCGCTGCCTTCAGTTTGCAAGTGACTGCCATCTTTTCTACACATTAACCATTCTAAAGTATTCTAAATAAAAACTCAAAAACTATTCACTGCCTGTCATGAAAATGAATTTTTACAAGAAAAATGAACTACATGTATCAGGACTACATTCGATAACGTATGTATGTTCCATTAATGCCAAACCCCTTGCAGGGACCTATACATGTTTTCCTGGACAGGCTTAGCCGACCTAAGTGGTTAACCAGTACTAAGCAATGTGTGTGAGGTGCCTTGCTCAATGACACTACATACGTGGCCTGACCGAGTATCGAACCCGGGACCGTTCGATTCCAAATCCAACGCTCTACCACTGGACAACGGACGCCACACGTGTATACATCGTTGAAAGAGTTTCAAATCTCAATTTCGATTCGACTCACTCTCACTTTTGATTTTATGCGGGACATTCTAATTAAACGCAACTAATGTTTGTAGTTAGTACATGTTTTGTACATCACAGGTTAGTGCTTAGCCCAATTGCACAATAGATTGACATTATATAATGCACAATAGATGGACATTATAAAATGCACAATAGATTGACATTATAAAATGCACAATAGATTCACATTATATAATGCACAATAGATGGACATTATATAATGCACAATAGATTGACATTATATAATGCACAATAGATTGACATTATATAATGCACACTAGATGGACATTATATAATGCACACTAGATTGACATTATATAATGCACAATAGATTGACATTATATAATGCACAATAGATTCACATTATATAATGCACAATAGATTCACATTATAAAATGCACAATAGATTGACATTATAAAATGCTGACAAGACAGTTACAACTGGATCACGTGTGAGTGTGGATGTGATATATATATTTTTTTTTATTGAAACGCATTTTAGTATAACATCACCAACCACATAATAATTCTGATAAATCTGTTCGCAGTCCTATGGAGTGAAATGCATTCTAAGTAAACTCATAGACTAGGGTTTTAAATTAATTTGCTGGTGTAACACATGCAACCATGTAGACACTAAAATATTTCCTGCTCCAAGTTCTTGGAATAGGAATGATTCCAACCATTCAATCGTTCATTCTGGAACTATTTCGCAACATGCAGGTTAATAGAGCTGCATTGAACGAATTAAATACATATTAAATGGTATACAAATATGTGGTTTTAATTAAATATCTATGATCAGCATAGGGAGTTTTGTATAATGTTCAACAAGCTCTTCCTGATTTACTGCATTCTTTCCTAATGATTTATGATATTGTATTTTTATTCCATCTGCCATTTTATAATGTTAGACATTCAATGAGAGAACGTCGTTGGCTTTCCTATTACCTCCCTTGGCTGACACAGTCAGCTTCATCACGAACTATATGTCGGTCCTTTAGAATTGGATTCCTTTGTTTTTACTGTTGATACCTTAACATATGTTGCTGTATGATAAATGTGATTTTATGAAAATCATATTACCTCCCTTGGCAGACACAGTCAGCTTTATCACGAACTATATGTCGGTCCTTTAGGGTTGGAATTCTTTGATTTTACTGTTGAAACCTAACCAGATGTTGCTGCATGATAAATGTGATTTTATCAAAATCATGTTAATTAATTGACAGCAATTTTTATATATAGATACGTACACATTAGTTTACATATATGTCGAAATATAGTAATTTAATAATTAGAAGATGAGAAAATGGATTCAATCGATAGCATGTTGTGCAAAGGAAACAACGATAAAAACAGAGTAAAACTAAACACACTGAAACTTCGGAAATGCATTCTCAAGTAAAAAAAAAGATAGTCAAAACAACAGAATCACAACATAGGACGCTGCCCGCCTTATAACCGAGAAGCTGCGAGTTCGAGCCACGTCAGAACCACGCTTGTGATGTCCTTAGGCCACTTATTTCCAGATGCCCCATTCTCTCCCACTCGTGGCGATAACTTTTCCACCATGCATGAGGTCTCGAGCGTGATTAATTTAATGTTGTTAAAACTTATCTCGTAATCGGGCTAAACTAATTTGTTATACACCAAAGCAACAGAATATATTTGAGTTGACTTAACTAGCTTTAATAAATGGCAGGAACATATATTCATGCGTTTCCATGTACATTACATGTCTGTCTGTCTGTCTGTCTGTCTGTCTGTCTGTCTGTCTGTCTGTCTGTCTGTCTGTCTGTCTGTCTGTCTGTCTGTCTGTCTGTCTGTCTGTCTGTCTGTCTGTCTGTCTGTCTGTCTGTCTGTCTGTCTGTCTGTCTGTCTGTCTGTCTGTCTGTCTGTCTGTCTGTCTGTCTGTCTGTCTGTCTGTCTGTCTGTCTGTCTGTCTGTCTGTCTGTCTGTCTGTCTGTCTGTCTGTCTGTCTGTCTGTCTGTCTGTCTGTCTGTCTGTCTGTTGTCTGTCTGTCTGTCTGTCTGTCTGTCTGTCTGTCTGTCTGTCTGTCGTCTGTCTGTCTGTCTGTCTGTCTGTCTGTCTGTCTGTCTCGCGTTTATCATACCACAACATCAGGCTATGGAACAACAGTAAAAAGAAAGGATTCCAACTAAAAGGGCCAATATACATTTCGGGATAATTCGGACTTTATCTGCCAAGGGAGGTAATTTTTAGCGATTTCGCACATTATCTGCAAGAAATGAAGAACTTAATTTGAATAGTGAATTCTTCTAAAACTCTAAACTGCCAGAAAGAAGTATCTGAACTGCCTAAGTCTTAGCAAACAAAATGACATAAAATAATTCGAAATAAATGATAGACTTAAAAAGTAATTTATACGAGACACTCTTGCCAACTTAGGACTTTGTAAATAGAAGAAATGTCGACACAGACTAGCGGAGTCAATATATATATTGCTGATTATAATAAACAACCAGGCATTTGACACTGGGTCATGTGCCATGAATGCGAATGTATGCGAATTTTGTTTACTTTTTGGGGGATAGATTTAGACTCTATGGTGCTCTGTCATGTTTATTAATTGATTTTAGGTAATCGTTTGGCAGTTGTTCTTATTCAGAAGTGTATTAGTCATTTTATGGTGCGATCCCCCGTCTGACCCTAATACAATTAACAGTCTTTCAGATGGGACTTTAAACCGAGGTCTCGTGTCGGTTCTATACGCCGTGCACGTAAAAGAACCAGAAGAGACTCTGGAATGGGTCTCTGTCTGTATCATTGCACTATCTTCCAAACATATAAAATGACTAAAATCTTCAGGAGGCGGCGCTCATATGGGCAACCGGTAGCGACGATAAATAAATGTAAAACACGCACCATTTTATGGTTTAATGGATAGTGTACGATACAGAAGACGGCCCAATTCCAGAAGCATATCTGGTACGTGTACATGCCCGGCGTATAGCATCGATACATGATACCTCGGTTTATAGTCCTATCTAAAAGGCTGCTCATAATATTAGAGTGGGCTGTTGAACCCCTAGAATCGCAGTCCAAATTGTTAACCATGGGATCAAGGTCCCGTCCCTTGGCAGTGGTGCATGTTAGCAACATCTAAGACACGTGTCTACTATTGTCTTTAATACTTTGTTCAAAACGGAAGCACTGTTAATATTATTAGGGTCGGACGGAGGATCGAACATGCGATCCCTGGATTCGCAGTCCAACATGTTAACCACTGGACTACTGACCCGTCTATGAAAGGAATCATGTGTTTATATAAATTTATTTTAGCTCGATTGCGAAACAAGTTCTTACGACTTATATTAATCACTCTCGAGACCTCATTCCTGATGGAATCCATCGCCACGAAGGAGAGAGAAGAGGCTACGTGGAATTTAAATGCCTTGCCTACGAGCACAATCGTAACGGCTCCAGCGGGGTTCGAACTCCAGACCATTCGCACCTGAAGCGAACGCGCATCCACTGCGCTATCACGACTTCCACACAAAAATAAATGTGTATAAACTAAAGCAACCATGTGTGTGATGTGATTTTAATGTTATTTAACGTCGTGCTACCGCGGTTGCCCATATGAGCGACGCCTCCTAAAGGGGTTCATTTTATTTAACCATATTTTATTGCAAATCAATAGTACATATGCCATACACATACATATTACTATACATAGCATGAACATACAAATGGTTTGGGCCACAAGTATTAGCAACATTAGACAACGGTCCGCACCAGAAAGAGGTTAATTCGACCCCAGGTTCGATCCCTCGTCTGACCCTATAATAATATTAACAGTCTTTTAGAGGGAAATATAAACCTAGATCGTATGTATCGGTGCGATGCACATGGCATGTACGAGAACCAGGGACTCTTCTGAACATGTCCTGTACAATACAATGACTAATATACTTCTGGCTTAGGCATATACAAATTTATTTTAGCTCGATTGCGAAACAAGTTCTTATAACTTATATCAATCACTCTCGAGACCTCATTCCTGATGGAATCCATCGCCACGAGGGAGAGAGAAGAGGCAACGTGGAAATTAAATGCCTTGCCTAAGGGCACAATCCTAACGGCTCCAGCGGGGCTCGAACTCCGGACCTTTCGCACCTGAAGCGAACGCTATATATACTTCTGGAGGCGTTGTCCCGATTCATCAGGGGGCCACGATAGATAAACATATAAAAACTCCAAAAATACACAATTTTCAGTAATCAAAATTAGACACCAGAATTATCCAACTGGATCGTCGGTTCTACCCGGGTTTCCGTTATATTGCTTGCACTACTGATAGAAGGGGCCCGCCCGTGGTGTTCCTCCACACATAATAGCTGGAGATTCGCCATATCGGCTGTTGGTGCGACTTTCTACCCTAAAACAAAAGAAGATCCTGTCGGTGTACATGTATGTTGCTTTCACGTTCTGTGCACGAGGCAGCTAGGACATACTTGAGGTGAGGATCATGTATGTTGCGTTCACGTTCTGTGCACGAGACAGCTAGGACATACTTGAGGCGAGGATCATGTATGTTGCTTTCACGTTCTGTGCACGAGACAGCTAGGACATACTTGAGGTGAGGATCATGTATGTTGCTTTCACGTTCTGTGCACGAGACAGCTAGGACATACTTGATGTGAGGATCATGTATATTGCTTTCACGTTCTGTGCACGAGACAGCTAGGACATACTGGAGGTGGGGATCATGTATGTTGCTTTCACGTTCTGTGAACGAGGCAGCTAGGAAATACTTGAGGCGAGGATCATGTATGTTGCTTTCACGTTCTGTGCACGAGGCGGCAGCTAGGACATACTTGAGGTGAGGATCATGTATGTTGCTTTCACGTTCTGTGCACGAGGACGCTAGGACATACTTGAGGCGAGGATCATGTATGTTGCTTTCACGTTCTGTGCACGAGACAGCTAGAACATACTTGAGGTGAGAATCATGTATGTTGCTTTCACGTCCTGTGTACGAGACAGCTAGGACATACTTGAGATGAGGATCATGTATGTTGCTTTCACGTTCTGTGCACGAGGCAGCTAGGACATACTTGAGGCGAGGATCATGTATACTAGTATTGCTTTCACGTTCAGTGCACGAGGCAGCTAGAAAAATACTTGAGCTGAGGATTGTAGAGTTGATCCTAAACTCTTTATCCTGTCAAGGTTAGACAGCTGAAATGAAGTTTATCTTGCAGATAAAATGTCTCAAATTTAATATAGTGGATGATGTATCACCGTAATTAAGAGGTATCTATATTGCCTTTGACCGGCTCCATCAGATATAGATATACGCTGTAAGGGTGATTTATTGCTCGATAATGCTGTAATTCCACATGATACGGCCCGTGTTCATGTATGATGTACTATCACATTTACCCGTGCTATTGGTGTCTAGAGAAGGTGTACCCGACTCGGCTGTCCGACTAGCGCAGTGGTGGATAGCGCACTCGCTTCTCACCAATGCAACCCTGGTTCGATCTTCGGACAGGGAAGTATGTGAGATTTTACGTTGTCGCCAGATCGGACAGGTGGGTTTTCTCCGGGTACATCGGTTTCCTCCCACACGAATGACCACATTTACGCTTTCATCCGCGCCAACGAGAGTGATTAATATAAGTTGTTAGAACTTGCTTCGCAATCGTTGTAAAATAAATAAAGTTTAAAGAAAAATACCCGACTCCACGCGTGTCTGCAGGAGGGGACGGGGGGACCCGCCCGTGACCGAGTGATTACGGTCGGTGATTTTAAACCAAGTGTCTTCTCAGCGCAGTAGGTTCGAAACCCACGGTTCCATATGGGTGCTCGTCAGTGCTTGAACAATTGCTCGGGTGGGCACCCATTGTCTTCTTCCGCCAATAACAGCTGGAGGGTTGCTCTATGTATGACATACGCTGTTATGCGACTTTAAACCCCAGAACAAACAAACTATTGATGTGGATCCGTGGTCGAGTGGCCATCATGCTGGATCCGTAATGCAGGAAACGTAGGTTCGATCCATCGCTATGCCAAACTAAAATGACTAACACAGTCATTTGCTTGATGCGTTAATCTGATGTAGCATGTTGATGTTGTACTCCGCGCACATACACATGCCAGAGGAACCTCTGGAATGTGATCCGTATCATTGCACATAACGCTATCCTCCAAACCATGCACATAACACTATCCTCCAAACCCTGCACATAACAATATCCTCCAAACCCTAAAATAACCAAACTCTTAGTTAATACAAATCTATTTTAGCTCGATTGCGAAACAAGTTCTTACAACTTATATTAATCACTCTCGAGACCACATTCCTGAAGGAATCCATCGCCACGAGGGAGAGAGAAGAGGCAACGTGGAATTTAAATGCCTTGCCTAAGGGTATAATCGTAACAGCTCCAGCGGGGCTCGAACCCCGCACCTGAAGCGAACGCGCATCCACTGTGCTATCACGACTTCCACTTTTACTTTTATCAAGCTCTACAGGAGCGTAGCGACGATAAATAAGCGTAATACACATACAGCATAGTGGTACCCGCTCAGCTGAGAGCAATAAATCGACCTGATAGTTGATTCCAACTTCAGTAGACATTACAAAATGTATATGTGTACCAGTATACGTTCTGAGAACGTATCAATCGAGCTCTGACACGTGTTCTCAAGATCTGCTCTTCTCATTTTTCTGTCTCGACTTCTTATTTACGGGACAATAACTTACATTCGGGTGATTTGTGGCACCTTCAGCTTGAAGACAATGATATATGAATAGTGGCATCCCTGTAGGATTTATCTTATAAGCCCCAGACATTATTCACTTTCTTGCAGCGCCGTCCTCCAGACATTATTCACTTTCTTGCAGCGCCGTCCTCCAGACAGTATTCACTTTCTTACAGCGCCGTCCTCCAGATAGTATTCACTTTCTTGCAGCGCCGTCCTCCAGACAGTATTCACTTTCTTGCAGCGCAGTCCACCAGACAGTATTCACTTTCTTACAGTACCGTCCTCCAGACAGTATTCACTTTCTTACAGTACCGTCCTCCAGACAGTATTCACTTTCTTACAGTACCGTCCTTCAGACATTATTCACTTTCTTACAGTACCGTCCTCCAGACATTATTCACTTTCTTACAGTACCGTCCTCCAGACAGTATTCACTTTCTTAGAGTACCGTCCTCCAGACATTGTTCACTTTCTTACAGTACCGTCTTCCAGACATTATTCACTTTCTTACAGTGCCGTCCTCCAGACATTATTCACTTTCTTACAGCGCCGTCCTCCAGACATTATTCACTTTCTTACAGTACCGTCCTCCAGACATTATTCACTTTCTTACAGTGCCGTCCTCCAGACATTATTCACTTTCTTACAGCGCCGTCCTCCATACATTAGTCACGTTCTTGCAGCGCCGTCCTCCAGACATTATTCACTTTCTTACAGTACCGTCCTCCAGACAGTTTTCACTTTCTTGATTACACAAAGAAGAAATATCACACTTTGCATTTAACATGCATTTAGGATAGAGTTGCGACTTGTCTTGCGACTTCCGGCATGTGGCGGTGCTAGTACTCAGATCATTAACGGAGTAAACTGTAAGACACGACTTGGCTTGCGTCTTGTTGGAGCCATAGGGATTCGGCACGTTTGGGGGTACTAGTATATATATTTAAGTACAGGGATTCTACTCTGTGGGATGTCAGATTTCGCATCGATCAGTAAAATGGCCCTATCTGAAACAATTTTGTACAAATCTGTCCAAATACAACGCCTATCCCGAGTCTTTATATTGTTCTTCAAATAAAACACAACTTTAAGCTGCATGCATGTATACTTTGCAAACAATTGCCACATACATTGGCCATAGCAGGTCACATTTCCATACTAGGACACGGGTTCTGTCAGCAACAAAAAAAAATCTTCGACGGGAGAGTTTTAACTGTGAATAACATTAATTAACGGAGTAAACTGTAAGACACGACTTGTCTTGCGTCTTGGTGGAGCAAGTACTCAGATCATTAACAGAGTAAACTGTAAGACACGACGTGTCTTGCGTCTTGTTGGAGCTAGTACTCAGATCATTAACAGAGTAAACTGTAAGACACGACGTGTCTTGCGTCTTGTTGGAGCTAGTACTCAGATCATTAACAGAGTAAACTGTAAGACACGCCTTTTCTTGCGAGAAACATTGCCTAACACCACGAATGCGCATGACCGTAACTTCGAGTACGCATGTCAGCTGCATATCATTAGTGAGGAAATTCATACGAAAATGGATACAAACAGGACACATACGACCATCGAAGGAAATGCAATAGAGATGTAAATAGTATGTGCACAGTCCTACATATTAGAGCGGATCTGGCGCATGAGTCTGTGGCAACGATTGGTTTCCTGGTTTCATTCACCGGTCCTGTGTGTGATACCAAGATATATCGTTCTTTTGTATTTCAAGAACATATCAAACTAACAAACATCAAAATACCTCCCTTAGTTTGTGTAAACAGTCAAAATGTCAACAGAGCAACACATTTATGAATCTGTATTGAATACAACTGCTCTCACCATGTCTACCTACCGTACAGCGCAACTATATAGTGAGCAAATTCCACCATGGAAAGGAATTTATATAAGCATTCTCTTTGCTTGTTTTCCGATCCAAATTCATTTGTTTGATGTATAGTGTTTGTTTATTATAGGCTGTTTAAAGAGCCAGCCATTTCTGACTTATGAGATACAGATAAATGAGATGTATTTATAATGATCAACAATTATTAATGTAATTGTTTATTATAAAAAACTGTTCTATACATGTCTATCTATGACTCTTGCTCGATTTCCTGTACGTTTCTCGAATATGTTCCTTGTTTAATATCCTGTACGTTTCTCGAATATGTTCCTGGCTCGATTTCCTGTAAGTTTCTCGAATATGTTCCTTGTTTAATTTCCTGTACGTTTCTCGAATAGGTTCCTTGCTCGATTTCCTGTACGTTTCTCGAATAGGTTCCTTGTTTAATTTCCTGTACGTTTCTCGAATATGTTCCTTGCTCAATTTCCTGTACGTTTCTCGAATATGTTCCTTGATCGATTTCCTGTACGTTTCTCGAATAGGTTCCTTGTTTAATTTCCTGTACGTTTCTCGAATATGTTCCTTGCTCGATTACCTGTACGTTTCTCGAATATGTTCCTTGCTCGATTTCCTGTACGTGTCTCGAATATGTTCCTTGCTCGATTTCCTGTACGTGTCTCGAATATGTTCCTGGCTCGATTTCCTGTACGTTTCTCGAATATGTTCCTTGTTCAATTTCCTGTACGTTTCTCGAATATGTTCCTTGCTCGATTTCCTGTACGTTTTAATCATGAATGGGTGGAGCTTCTAAGCTTTTATTAATGACTGTGGAATCCACCACCGTCGTCGTACCGTTGAACTATGCAAACTTTCGATAATTTTAATGATTACAATATTATTAATTTATTTCTGATATTATCGTGCAAATATGTAAACGGTTTGATTTATTGCCAGATTGGAAGTGAAATCGATCTAAAACATATTATGAAATATTTACAAATTAATGAAAAAAGGACGCTTATGGCATTTTTGAAATTAAATAAACTTTTTTTGTTCAATTCATCGACTACTTGACATAGATTTTGGAGGATAAAGCGAGTAGATCATAGGCGTAGATTGATTACATTTTCATCATGTTGCCTTTTTAAATATTTTATTTAAGTTTATTTAACGTCGCTACATGTTGCCCACTTGAGCGACGGGTAGTTTACCTAACAACACCTTTCCTGGGCAGGCTCCAGCGGTTAACCAGTACTTGGTGCACCACCCTCCGTAAGAAACTGCCAACTTCGTCATATATATGACACATGGCCTGAGCGGGGCTCGAACCCGTGACCATCAGTGATGATAGGTTATAATGGTATACAAGTCAGCGATCGTAACCACTCGACCACGGAGGCGGACATCACGTTGCTTATAACGTGATCTATTTAAAAGTGTACTTATTTTCGCATTATCGGAAGACCAATCAAACAATTTTGCGAAGTCATCCAAATATTCATAGTATTAAAAGGAAAACATTAATGGATGACAGAAAACTGATAAGATATGAAACACTTTTTTAAGGTGATAAGTATTATTTTTGTCTTTATCTCCGGTACTGTCCAATATCACATCAAAAATAACAACATAATGGATGTAGGATTACAGTTTCTATAAATGAATGTCTATTTTAAAGCGACACTACATCGGTGAAAACACAAATTTCTACAGAATGTATTTTCCTTATATGGTATAATTTCCCCCCCAAATATTTGCCTCAAATACTGAGTATTTCAACTAATAAACAAACGTCGTATACGCGGTTTGTTTACATAACACAATAATTAAATAGGGTCGACATCCATGCGTAATACAAAATGCGTGTATCCTGAATAACATGGTACAGATTTACAGTTATATCTCACATGTGTGCCTATTTATTTGTAGACTATTCTTAGTTAAATTACCTCTAAACGACATTATCTCGCGTTTAGTATTGACTCCGATGACAAACAAACGTCAAGTCAGGAGCATGGATGACCGTTATATGAAATCATACTGTCAATCCACAAAGCACTGTTTATTGATTCAATGTTAGTGTTCGAATGTATTCGGAAGAGTTTGTAGTATAGCAATGCATTTATACGTGAACAAATGCATTTTATTTGCTTTTTGCGATGTAATGTCGCTTTAACTAGATTAAATTGTGATCATGGAAACGCTACTAAAATTGGCACATATAGAACAAACACTCAAAACTGAACGACATGAAAAGCACAACTTGTCATATTAGGCAAAAGTAGGACGGACGGACGGACGGACGGACGGACGGACGGACGGACGGACGGACGGACGGACGGACGGACGGATGGATTGCTTCTGCCGCCATTATTTGAATGAACATTTTGATTTGCGTAACACATACAATTAGATAGTATACAATTAATCACATCTCTTCAGATTAATAGTTCAAACTATTCTTCCAAGGTAGGGACGAATTCTCGGTCAAAAGCCTTCTGTTTCCGGTCAATACTCCTCCCATGGAAAAATGGTTTGAAATGTTGACCTGATGAGAAGTGAATAATTGGTTTATTATATGTTATAATGTTATAATATGTTGCATTACTTTTGCAGTCTGTTGAAGACAGCATGCAGGTCGTCTGCAAGTGTCACGGTGTTTCCGGTTCCTGCGAACTAAAAACGTGTTGGCGTTCTATGGCAACATTTCGCCAAATCGGCGCCATTTTGAAAGAAAGTTTCGACGGCGCCACTGAGGTAATGCTGGAACATAAGAAGACTCGTGCAGTGTTAGTCCCCGTGAACAACCAGTTTAAACCACCGACCCGGTCAGATATTGTGTACCTGGTGGCCTCGCCAGACTTCTGTGAACCCGATCCAAAGACCGGTTCACTCGGTACAGGCGGACGTGTCTGTAGCAAAACATCAAAAGCCATTGATGGGTGTGACTTATTATGTTGTGGGCGGGGCTACGAAACAAGAACGATTACCATTGTTGAACGGTGTCAATGTAAGTTTTATTGGTGTTGTTATGTGAGCTGTGAAAAATGCACTAGAACCGTAGACGAACACGTCTGTAAGTGATTCGTTTATCAGTGTTCTAAAGGGAATCAACATGTGTTCGAAAGTGTAAATTTTCCAGAAAATAACGCGTGTTCCGTTGGTCAGATGTAATAGAGAAAAACAAACGTGTGTTCGGAACTGAACTTTTCCAGAAAACATGTGTTCGAACGATAGATGTAAAAATAAACATGTGTTCGAAAAATTGTGAATCACCTATGTGGGGTATGTGTTCATTCGACACATTTAACGGACGGTGTTTGTTGCATATGGTGTTACTAAAAATAGTGTTACTATCATTGCGCGTAATCAATAATGCTGGATTCGGACATCGGTGATAAATGGCATTATTAAATTGTTAATCCTTTCACAAGTTGAACATATCTGCTGAGTGTTCGACGTGTTTCTTGTACTACGTCATGTTGTTTCTCGTGCGACGTCAATGGGTTTCGCATGCGACGTCTTGAACATACGGTACCATGACGTCAGCTGTATGTTGCACTCAGATGTTCCAAGATGAAGATGTAACATTATACATGCTAAGCATATTCAACGTATATATATATATATATATATATATATATATTATATATATATATATATATATACATCTTCTTTGCCATGAAATATATATATGTAGATATGTATTTAGAAATCCGAATGCGGGAATGACCAGACATCGTCACCAGATACTATTATTATGTGTTTTTAAAGAAGTGTATCATTTTATTGTGTAAATGTACAGTGTATTTAAAGCGATACTACATGGCATTGCATAAAATATTATAATATTTGAAATGTTACGTAGAAATAGCCTTGCTCTACACCAGACTACGTTATAATTATTTTCAGTCAGTAAATAGTGCGGTATTTTTGCAATATAACGCGCTATAAACGGGAAAAGTATGACTTTTTGGCCACTTTTTATCCACTAAATATAATTATTTTTTCCCCGATATAATGTCGCTTTAAAGTAAACTAGCATATATCGAAGACCATCAGCAAATATAATACAATGTACAATACATATATATTAAATAATGTGAATCTAGCACCTGCAAGAGTTGCTCACCCGAGGGCTGAAGATACACGTGCAAAGAATGATGTTCTGTCGAGTTATTTGCACACATCTCAGCCCGATGGTGGGATTTCCTTATCTGCATCACTATGGAAGTGTATTGATTTATGTACTCACCTTTCTTATGCTGTTGATGCACTGTGTGTGTTTACGTTTATTTATCGTCGCTACCGGTTGTCCATATGAGCGACGCCTCCTGAAGAGATTAGTCATTTTATATGTTTGGAGGATAGTGCAATGATATAGACAGAGACACAATCCAGAGTCTCCTCTGCTTCTTTTACGTTCACGATGTAAAGCACCGACATGAGACCTCGGCTTAACGTCCCATCTGAAAGACTGTTAATTTTATTCGGGTCAGACGGGGGATCGAACCTGCGATCCCTGGATTACCAGTCCAGCGTGTTACCACTGGACTACAGATCCGTATGTTTGATGCACTGTACTAATTATGCCAACCTATATACACCCAGCAATGGCGTATGAATTTACTATAAATTGATGAGGTCAGTGGAATGTGACAATTTACTCACATTGATGTTGATTGTCACTTAAAAGTAAAGGGAGATCAGTCGCACTGGATTAATGATGTACATATAGACAAGGCGGGATATTTACAAATAATGCAAGTGCATTGTGGCCCAAAGGGTAATTAGTCACGCTAACAACACATGTACGGTAGCGATACGTCATTGTTTGCATCATCGATGACGTATCGCTGTTCTCATACTGACGTAATTTCACGACAGTGTTCGGATTTTACCGTTATCCAATGAAATGATATAAATTTTGACTCGGAGATAAATGGAAACTACCGGACTTGTTCGTGATATCTAATTAGCATAAAGTAGTCCCTTTGTATACCCGGTTAGACAGATTTATCTTAGCCCCCCCCCCCAAACAGCACCAAAAGTATATAGGTGCGAAAATAGGTGTACATAGCAATTTGTATCGTATATATATGTATGCATTTATTTCATGCTTTTCGATGAAATTACATAGTTTGAAACTATCAGCGTTTGCCAACATCTTGCCAAGTAATAAATTAACATGTCCCCCTTGGCCAGTAGGCATTATGTAGGTTAAGTACACTGACAAACAATAATTTATATGATTACTGCTGCATATTTTACACACAACCATCACAATAAGTGTATACAAGCAGTCGGTATCAAGCAATACACATTTGTTAGCAAATGGCCCAGGTATGAGGTCCGTATCAATTGCACGGTGGATGTTTTTCAACGAAAATGGGTAGACGTATATTAAATGCATTATTTATTGTCGGTGGTATGTATTATTACTGGATATATGTGATTTGTTCAAAAAAATCAAAAACACATCATCACGTGACTTTCGGCAAAAATATTTGGCCAGTGCTGGACGTAAGAACACACCATTAAATTTTGCGAAACATTCGCTCGGTTGACGCGGCGACATTTCGCGGATCAGATGTGTACGCATGCTACACACACCATACTCTAGAAGAAGTTTATTGATAGTTTATTAACGATTGCTATGATTGCGATCCAATTCCAGGATATGACACTTGGATATCCCTTTGGCAAATTAGAATATATTGGACCCTTTATTGCCATTTTCCGGCTAAATTGATCGAACACATATGATTGTGGTGGTGTGTAAATGGCATGGCTTTTACTTGTCATGTTATAATGTTAACTATGTACAAAGATTTTTATAGCAGTTTGTTTGTCAAATTATTGATGTTGTATGTTAAAAGATGTTATTGGCAATATTGGTACTACAGTGGAACAGTTAGGTTAGGTTAACTATCCCTTGCACCCATTATTGGTACTACAGTGGAACAGTTAGGTTAGGTTAACTATCCCTTGCACCCATGTTTCACACTGCCCATCAAAGCATACAGTCAGGGTTCATTCTAGGTCAGAATATTTGGGAGAAGTGAGAAAGCGCGTGATCGCTTCCTTAAATGGTGTTCTTTAATATACTTCTGCAAAATAGGGTTAAAATGCACAGTACAACCATTAAATACAACATTTGAATAGAAGGAGTGCTTTATAATGGGCCAGTGTATCTTACTAGACAACATTTTGTTTGAAAATCGTAAAAACAAAAAACAAAAAAATATTTTATTTTTTATGTTTTTTTAGGGAGAAGTGGGGCCCCCAGAGGGCGAAGTCAGGGTCCCTAGGGCGACAATTTCGCCCACATCGCCCTCTAGAATGATCCCTGATACAGTATAAAGCAATGACCTATTGATGACATGTATTTTATACTGCTCGTCAAAATTATGTATACAAGAAATCAGTATCGAGCAGTGAACTTTTGTTAGCATATTCTATACTGCCCATCAACATTATGTATACATGCAGCCAGTCTTAAAACAGCGTGAACATTAATTGTTAACATTTCCAGCAATTTGAATAAGTTTGCTATCTTCTTGGTTAACCATTTCGTTTCCTCACTGGAAATGATTCGCCCTCCAGTGGAATTCCAACCTACAGCGGTGAGGGCAAATATACATTTATAGACAAGATATTCTAATGTAATATTAATACAGTCTACATCCGTAATGTCGAATTCCGTCGGAACGAAGAACATACCTCGACATAACAGAAGCTTGACTTAACGAAATTCTATATAAACGGAGCCAGTTATATGTAAAATGATTATGCCTGACACGGGACTTTGATACGACTTCGAGATAACCGGAGAACTCGATATTACCGACTTTGACATAACGGATGTAGACTGTATATTGTATTTATCTACGATTGTTTTCAGACATTTTTCATCCAATCAATGACTTATTGTATGCTACATGTATAATTATTTGAGCTATTTATAGCCTTTATTTTACCCATCAGGCAAAGAGTTAATGGGATAATTGTCAGATGTCGCATGGATATAATAATCTAGACTGTTTAATTACTGTTGTTTATTACTATAACTGTATGCAAGATCATATATGTAACTACAATTTCGAATTGTTTAAAACTCGAGGTAATATTAAAACTTATAGAAACGTGAAATTAACTATTACACATACATATATATATGCTGTATATATTGTGAAATCAAAAATGCATAATGCATGAACAACTACACAGAGTTGTGTGGTTTGATATCTCATTCAGGAAGTTTGTCAATAACATATTGATACATAATTATATAGCTTTACTAATGAGTATGTGTTTTATCATTTTAATTAGCCTGGGTTCCAGTCTTCCGATTATTTTACCTATTTACTACTAACAAATCGGTTGATATTATCCGAATCGTTAATATTATCCGAATCGTTGATATTATCCGAAAACACGTTAATATTATCTGAAAACACGTTTATATGATCCGAACCGTTGGTATGATCCGAATCGTTGATATTATCCGAACCGTTGATACTATCCGAATCGTTGTCATTATCCGAATCGTTGATATTATCCGAATTGTTATTATTATCCGAACCGTGGATATTATCCGAATAGTTGATATTATCCGAATGGTTATTATACGAACCGTGGATATTATCCGAATCGTTGATATTATCCGAATCGTTGATATTATCCGAATCGTTGATATTATCCGAATGGTTATTATCCAAACCGTGGATATTATCCGAATCGTTGATATTATCCGAATCGTTGATATTATCCGAATCGTTGTTATTATCCAAACGTTTGTTTTACCCATCATTGTTATTACCCGAACGTTGATAAATATCCGAAATTCAATGTGGCTTGTTAATTGGTGTGTGATCTATATATGTTTTATGTATATATAGTTCAAGGATATATAGCGAAATACATTGACGACTGTCCCCAGGTTAAGATTTATTATGTAAATAGCTGTTGTTGTATTATGCTTGATTTTATCAGAATCATTTTGTTTATCTAGGTCCCTGATTTTATATTAAAAAACAGTAGCGTGGTAAAATACAATTACATGTACACTCTACAACCGTTATGTCAAAATCGGCTATGAGGAATTCTTCGGTTATCTCAAAGTCGGATCAAAGTCCCGTTTCAGACACATATTTTACATATAACTGGATCTGTTTATATCGAATTTCGTTAAGTCAAACTTCGGTTATGTCGAAGTATTTTGTTCGGTCAGACGGAATTCGACATAACGGATGTAGACTGTATAATATTGACCGACGAGAACATATGATAGTGTTTGTATATATTGTAAACCAAGCTGCATTTGCTACTCCTGTACTGTGTACTATGTGAATAGATTATATTTATTATTTAATTTTCCATCATTCCACCAGAATCCATGTACAAAATCCATGTACAAAATTCATGTACAGAATCCATGTACAGAGTTCATGCATACGTGTATTCATCAGTTAAGATATAATTCTAACACGACCCAGCTAATAACATACATACGTGTAGAGTAAAATCTACCTCGGGTTATTCTGCGATATACCTACCTTGAACTATGCTGCGCACGCACCGTGTTTTGGCTATTCCATTTATACAATGCGTGTAAAATTTTATGAATGAAAGTCACGTGATGTTTGTAAATATTACCGTGGGAATTCGCGGAAGTGAGCTATTTTTAGAATCAGATAGTCTCTTATCCGTATTGTTGTTCTGTTAAGTAACGTTTCAGTTACTATTCTGTACAGTTTTATTTGACAAAATAATAAAATTACAACTTTTGTTCATTTATGCACTAGATTGATATTTTCCATAAAAAATAACGTCATCACCCCTTACGCGGTAGGAAATTTCGAAAGCCAAATGCAGCGGAGTACCACGGCGTTTGAAGAAAATACTCCTTTGATTCTCGTCTAAAATTATTAGAAGTAAGTCGTGTTAGAATCGAAATAATAAGTATCAACCGTGGTATATCGCAGAATAACCCTCGTTTTCGTTCTTATGCGTAGAAATATATCACTCAGGCCGAATAAGAACGACAAACGAGGGTTATTCTGCGATATACCACGGTTGATACTTATTATTTCTTAAATATTATATAGACACGAGGGGGGATCATTAGAAAGACTAAATCACCACACATTTAATAAAATGGCGAGTTAATTTTGAAGTTGTGTTACAACTGGAGCATGAGATAGTATCCACAAGGCAACACACACTATGTATTAGGCAACAATAACCATGTACCTATATCCCAGGACACACCCTATACATATATAAATGCGTACTAGAGAGATAATGAGGAACCTCGCTGGCTTTTCTATTACCTCTCTTGGTAGATAAATTTATCCCGAAATGCCTTTCTGTGGGAATCCTTTGTTTTTACTGTTGTTCCCTAACCAGATGTTGCGTTGTGATATATGTGATTTGATCCAGATAATGTTAATTAATTGAGACAAAAAAAACAAATTTACAGACAAGTACCCATTGGATATAATATAGGATATGTATCGTGAAATAGTAACATAACATTATAAGATGAGAAAGTGGATGAAAATGATAGCATGTTGTGCAAAGGAAATAACGATAAAAGCAGAGGAAAACATTATAGATGATGTCATTCTTTTAGGGATTATTCAGGGGCAGTAACTGACAGATGTCTCTCATTCGCGATAGCCGACCATACCTTGCTCAGTAATTGAATGAGTTGAAAAACATTAAATTTATTATCGTTTGCTGGCTGATTTTATTGGAACAGTTGGACCATTCCTCAGAAGACAAATTGACTCTCGACTTTTTCTTGGAACATTTGGACCATTCCTCAGAAGACAAACTGTAATTGACACCAACTTTTCTTGTTCTTGGAACATTTGGACCATTCCTCAGAAGACAAACTGTAATTGACACCGACTTTTCTTGTTCTTGGAACATTTGGACCATTCCTCAGAAGACAAACTGTAATTGACACCGACTTTTCTTTTTCTTGGAACATTTGGACCATTTCCCAGAAGACAAACTGTAATTGACACCGTATAATGATTTTGTTGGACTCTTTGAACCGTTCCCCACAGAGATAAACTGTAAGTTAATAAGTTCATATTACCACAATTAAATCAGACATAGATACAAGTACTAGGTGTTGGTGTTTTACGTTTATTTATCGTCGCTACCGGTTGCCCATATGAGCGATGTCTCCTGAAGAGATAGATTAGTCATTTTAGATATTTGGAGGACAGTGCAATATACAGACAGACATCAATCCCAGAGTCTCCTCTGGTTCCTTTACGTGCACTGTGTACAGCACCGACACGAGACCTCGGTTTAAAGTCCAATCTGAAATATTGTTAATTCTAGTCGGGTCAGAAGGGGGATCGAACCTCCGATCCATTGATTATCAGTCCAACGTGTTAGCCTATGCACTACAGATCCGTCTTTGATACATGCAGTCTATTAGTTTATACAAATTTAGTTTAGCTCGATTGCGAAACAAGTTCTTACAACTTCTATTAATCACTCTCGAGACCTCATTCCTGATGGAATCCATCGCCACGAGGGAGAGAGAAGAGGCAACGTGGAATTTAAATGCCTTGCCTAAGGGCACAATCGTAACAGCTCCAGCAGGGCTCGAACCTGAAGCGAACGTGCACCCACTGCGCTATCACGACTTCCACATGCATGCACTTCGTGTGCTTATATAACAATATTCTTTCAAATAAAAAATTTCTTAACATCTTAAATATTGTAAATCAATATTCCAGTGAAGATAAGATAAGATATATTTTATTTTGAGTGGGTAAGATAGCAACAGTACAACACAAGCTCTGAGTGAGCTTTTGAACCGACTATAACATTGAACATTTTTATTTTTCTGTCCGTATTTAGATGAACCCACTTTTGTTAGTTTTCAAATTGTATTCAATAATATATACGTTTGGAAAAACCCTCGTATATTTAATATGTATCCATTTGGATTGCAGTTAAATCTGTGTTAGTGGTCACCTCTATTTAGCAGTCTATACAGTTCGCACTTCGTGTCATATCTGAATGTAAAGTATTGTTAATGCAGATTGACCTGTCTCCTTTAGAGGTCATACGAATTAAAATGTTTTAAACTTTATTAATTTTACAACGATTGCGAAGCAAGTTTTAACAACTTATATTAATCACTCTCCTTGGCGCGGATGAAAGCGTAAATGTGGTCATTCGTGTGGGAAGAAACCGGAGTATCGGAGAAAACCCACCTGTCCGACCTGGCGACCACCGTACCATCTCACATACTTCCCGGTACGAGGATCGAACCCGGGCTGCATTGGTGAGAAGCGAGCGCGCTAACCATTGCGCTAATCGAACAGCCTGTATTAAGCAGCTGATTTCCAGATTCCCAAAATACTGTTTTATTATACATTTGGCCTCTATTAAAGCAGCCGGTTTACCGATTCCCATCATAGTGTTTTACTATACAGTTGACCTCTATTAAGCAGCCACCTGTGCTAAGCATTCACTTTTGTGAGTCCATTGGCTGGCTGCTTAAGACAGGTTTGACTATACATGTATTTGGATGAACCGTCTTGTAGTGTTCACATTGTTATTGTGTATATTATGTACATGTAATCTAAAGCCGGTCAGTAAGGTCACCATATATGTTTTTGTTAAATTTCTGGCAAGTAAAAGCAATAATTCCTTTTCCGCTGTCTTGTATTTATTTTCCAGCATAGCTGTACTGGAAAGTTGGATATATATATATTTATATATTTGACTTTCACAATATCTTAAAAGTCAGTCAGTCAGTCAGTCAGTCAGTCAGTCAGTCAGTCAGTCAGTCAGTCAGTCAGTCAGTCAGTCAGTCAGTCAGTCAGTCAGTCAGTCAGTCAGTCAGTCAGTCAGTCATCAGTCAGTCAGTCATCAGTCAGTCAGTCAGTCAGTCAGTCAGTCAGTCAGTCATCCAGCAGTCAGTCATCAGCAGTCAGTCTCAGTCAGTCAGTCAGTCAGTCATCAGTCAGTCAGTCAGTTCCGTCCGTCCGCACAGCCTGTCCGTCGTCGTTCGTTTCGTTCGTTCCTTGGTTCGTTCGTTCGTTCGTTGCGTTCGTTCGTTCGTTTCGTTCGTTCGTGTCGTTTCGTTCGTTCGTTCGTTCGTTCGTCGTTCGTTCGTTCGTTCGTTCGTTCGTTCGTTCGTTCGTTCGTTCGTTCGTTCGTTCGTTCGTTCGTTCGTTTCGTTCGTTCTTTCGTTCGTTCGTTCGTTCGTTCGTTCGTTCGTTCGTTCGTTCGTTCGTTCGTTGTTTTCGTTCGTTCGTTTTTGTGAAGGCCCGCTATTAGCCTAAGGTCAGCCAATACATTGTACATTCTACTTTGTTTATGAGGTGGCTATGGATCGCAGTGTGGGGGGGGGGTATCCTCTAGATTTAAATAGTGTCAAGTTAAACATTATACCAAATATAACTGTAAAGAGATATTTTTTTATCAAAGCCCCAGTGAATATTTGCCGAATTAATCAATGTGATGACTATTTGTCTGTCGGGGTCAAATAAGGCCCTCTTAAAACTACTTCCGGTGGTTGGATGCTTGTGTTTAATTAACAATTAGCACGTTGTAAACCAAATAGTCTCGTATGTACAGGAATGTAAGGATCCTGTTTCCTAACACAGATATATGTCGAGATACAACATCTCTGCTTGCGTGACAAGTCTAAAATGGAGACACCAAAATGAGTACAAATAAATATGTAAGTTCAGAAGAGAAATAACATTTCTTAAATCCAACGTGTACAGAAAACTATGCAATAATGGTGACATTTAGCTTTAATCAGATTCAGAAATCAAATTTATACAATTTATAAGTCAGATTTATTTCATTTATTAAATAGTCCGACATCGATGAACAATTTTGTAATTCACAGTTTCACGGTACATTAACCGGATTGACAGAGCCTGTAAATGGCCGAAAAGAAAAAAATGAATCGATTTTTCGAATAAAATGAAATTGGTTTCAGATATTTACCAGTTGAATTAGAACCATTTGTCGTAAATTATGCGTGAAAAGTGATTCAGAGCGTATTAAATATGGACAGAGGATCATGCAGTGCGCAGTTCCTATGAAATTCATTTCGGAATACCTTTGACACGCCGCATGTACTATAAATGTTCCGAATGATTAAACTTAAACGAAGCATTCCGGAAGAAGACAACAATTATGCTCCCATCTAGCCGTAATTTGATTAGAATTAATCAGAAGGTAGTTTCTAGGTAATTTCGTCTTAGTTGTTTGCACCTGGTCATGTGATAGTCACGGTATATATGTGATAAAATTGGAACACAGCCATGGATCATATTGCAAAGTTACTGCCAGATATAAATTATTGTACATTGGTCCCTGGTCGCTTTGTTCTAATTACGCAAAGTATGCTTTATTTTTGTTCTAAAAGAACCAGTGTATACTCTGGAATGGGTCTCTGTCTGTATCAGTGCACTAGCTTCGTGTGGAAGTGGTGCTAGTGCAGTGGTAGCGCGTTCGCTTCAGGTACGAAATGTCCGGAGTTCGAGCCCGCTGGAGCCGTTACGAGTGTGCCCTTAGGCAAGGCATTTAAGTTCCATGTTGCCTCTTCTCTCTCTCGTGGCGATGGATTCCACCAGGAATGATGTCTCGAGAGTGATTAATAAGTTGTAAGGACTTGTTGTTACTGGTTTTACTATATCCACAATCTTTAGATCAAAATCAAAGAACATTGCGTTCTGTCTTTGGAGGCCACAACAGCGTTCGTGAGCCCCCTTGATGTCCGTGGGCCCTAGACACAGTTGTCTAGCGTGTCTAATGTGTAACCAGGCTATGTATGTAGTGACAATAAATAAACGCAACGACACACAGCCGATTCCTCCAGTGTTTCTAGAATAGGTCATATGGCCAGGACGATGTCTCCCAAGGCATACATGTAGAAAACTCTGTGTGTGTGTGGTGTGGTGTGGTGTGGTGTGGTGTGGTGTGTGTGTGTGTGTTGTGTGTGTGTTGTGTATGTGTTGTGTGTGTGTGTTGTGTGTTGTGTGTGTGTGGTGTGTGTGTGTGTTGTGTTGTGTTTGTGTGTGTTGTTGTGTGTTGTTGTTGTTGTGTGGGTGTGTTGTGTGTGTATGTGTTGTGTGTGTTGTGTGTGTTGTGTGTTGTGTGTGTATTGTGTGTGTTGTATGTGTGTTGTGTGTGTTGTGTGTGTGTGTGTTGTGCGTTGTGTGTGTGTTGTGTGTGTGTGGTGTGTGTGTGGTGTGTGTGTTGTGTGTGTATGTGTGTGATGTATGTGTTGTTTGTGTTGTGTGTTTGTTGTGTGTGTGTTGTGTGTGTGTTGTGTGTGTTGTATGTGTGTTGTGTGTGTATGTGTGTGTTGTATGTTTGTTGTATGTGTGTTGTGTGTGTGTGCTTTGTGTGTTGTGTGTGTTGTGCGTTGTTTGTGTATGTGTTGTGTGTGTGTTGTTTGTGTTTTGTTTGTGTTTTGTGTGTGTTTAGTGTGTTGTGTGTGTTGTGTGTGTTGTGTGTGTGTGTTGTATGTGTTGTGTGTGTTGTGTGTTTGTTGTGTGTGTTGTGTGTGTGTTGTGTGTGTTTGTGTGTTGTATGTGTGTTGTGTGTGTATGTGTGTGTTGTATGTGTTGTGTGTGTGTTGTGTGTGTTGTGTGTGTGTTGTGTGTGTTGTGTGTGTTGTGTGTGTTGTGTGTGTTGTGTGTGTGTTGTGTGTTTGTTTTGTGTGTGTTGTGTGTGTATGTGTGTGTGTGTGTGCGTGTGTGTGTGTGTTGTGCGTTGTTTGTGTATGTGTTGTGTTTGTGTTGTTTGTGTTTTGTGTGTGTTTTGTGTGTGTTTTGTGTGTTGTGTGTGTTGTGTGTGTTGTGTGTGTGTGTGGTGTGTGCGTTGTGTGTGTATGTGTGTGTTGTATGTGTGTTGTGTGTGTGTTGTATGTGTGTTGTGTGTGTATGTGTGTGTTGTATGTGTTGTGTGTGTTGTGTGTTGTGTGTGTGTTGTGTGTGGTGTTGTGGTGTGTGTGTTGTGTATGTGTGTTGTGTGTGTTTTGTGTTGTGTGTGTTGTGTGTGTGGTGTTGTGGTGTGTGTGGTGTGGTGTGTGGTTGTGTGTGTGTTTGTGTGTGTTTGTGTTGTGTGTGTTTGTTGTGTGTGTGTGTGTTGTGTTGTGTGGTGTGTTGTGTGTGTGTGTTGTGGTGTGTTTTGTTGGTGTGTGTGTGTGTGTGTGTGTGTGTGTTGTGTGTGTGTGTTGTGTGTGTGTGTTGTGTGTGTGTTGTGTGTGTGTGTGTGGGTGTGTGTGTGTGTGTGGGTGTATGGTGTGTGGTTGTGTGTGTGGTTGTGTGTGTGTTGTTGTGTTGTGTGTGTGTTGTGTGGTGTTGTGTGTGTGTGTGTGTGTTGTGTGTGTGTGTGTGTGTTGTTGTGTTGTGTTGTGTTGTGTGTGTGTTGTGTTGTGTTGTGTGTGTGTGTGGTGTGGTGTGTTGTGTTGTGTTGTGTGTGTTGTGGTGTTTTGTGTGTGTTGTGTGTGTTGTGTATGTTGTGTGTTGTTTTTGTTGTGTGTGTGTTGTGTATGTTGTGTGTGATGTGTGTGTTGTGTGTGTTGTGTGTTGTGTGTGTTGTGTTGTGTTGTGTTGTGTGTGTGTGGTGTGTGTT
>CM026401.1:44972744-44990244 GCA_014843695.1 Archivesica marissinica | reverse complement strand
CGGCATACGTCTGAATAAGAGAAGATATATACGGCATGCGTCTGGTAGAGGGCAGAGCTATACGGCATACGTCTGTATAAGAGTAGATATATACGGCATACGTCTGGTAGTGGGCAGAGCTATACGGCATACGTCTGTATAAGAGAAGATATATACGGCATACGTCTGGTAGAGGGCAGAGCTATACGGCATACGTCTGAATAAGAGAAGATATATACGGCATACGTCTGGTAGAGGGCAGAGCTATACGGCATACGTCTGAATAAGAGAAGATATATACGGCATACGTCTGGTAAAGGGCAGAGCTATACGGCATACGTCTGAATAAGAGAAGATATATACGGCATATGTCTGGTGCATGGGCCGAGCCACACACCATGCCTCTGAAATAGAGAGAATATATATACGGCATACGTCTGGTGGAATGTCGAGGTACACGGCATGCGTCTGAAATAGAGAGAAGATATACGGCATACGTATGGTGGAGGACAGAGGTATTCGGCATGCGTCTGTATAGGATAGAGTAATAGGAGATATACGGCATACGTCTGGTAGAAGACAGAGCACGCGGCATACGTTTGATATATAGAAGATATATACGGCACACGTCTGCGATAGAGAAGAGATACACGACTTACGTCTGGAAAATAGAGGAAAACATTACGGCAATACCAAAAAGAGATATACGTGATAGGGTAGTTTACGTCGGATATAGATATGTGATACACGGCATACGTCTGTATATAAGTGACACACGGTCAGCATATGGCATAGAGAAGAAACTCATATGGAGAAGAAATGTACGGCATACGTGTCACAATTCGTGTCGACTTAGTATATTCACAACAGGTAGTATATACGTGTTTCTGACATAGTCTTTACTAACATAGTTATTCTTTATGTCTGTTAATGTAATACTTCTGTCTTAGTTACGGCTTACAACACATTGAT
Source organism: Archivesica marissinica (assembly GCA_014843695.1). Lineage (NCBI taxonomy): Eukaryota > Metazoa > Mollusca > Bivalvia > Venerida > Vesicomyidae > Archivesica > Archivesica marissinica. Next base: position 44,989,293 of record CM026401.1, on the reverse strand, counting down.
GATGATGATGTTGTTTGCGGCGACGACGACGACGATGATGGTGGTGGTGATGACACTTTATCCCGAGTGTTGTTGAGGGCCTCAGTGTAGATTAACTAAATAAAATCTTTTAATCTTCAAATAAAGTCTTTTTTAAAATTATTATTATTATTATTATAATACCCACCCCAACATTAAGTGGTCATCCGCCTTAAGTAGTCAACACGGTTACTTCTCTTGGTTGGCTGTTTAATGCAGGTAGTATAGTTTATAATACAAACGTAACTGTAATTATGTCTTCATTTATTTCATTGCATTGCAGATCAATTCATCATTTTCAAATCGTATCTATCAATCTAGATTGCGCATGCTGTACTCACGGGACGCGCGTCATTTCACACAAACTATGTTGGTGTTGTTTGCACCTGTTTAGAGAAACACCGATATAAAACTAACTTTACATTGACATATTACGCCGTTAAACGTTATATTGTCAATAGGTAATAGGTTAGTTAGCGTACATCCTCGTTGTCCTTACCGAAGTTATGTTCTATACTAAAGACGAATGTTGTGTATCCTATACATTCGTGTTGGAGGAAACCGGAGTACCCGGAGAAAACCCACCGCCAGATCTGCGAACCGCGAACACAGTCCCATCTCAGATACTACCCTGTCCATGGATCGAACCCTTGTTACATTGGTGAGAAGCGAGTGCGTTAACCACTGCGCTAATTGGACAGCCGATGCCCTTATGAGCCGTGCAGTTTGCTATAGTCCCACCAGCAGCTGATGATATGCGGAGTACACGGTGTAGAGCACCGACACGAGACGGTTTTAAGTCCCATCTGAAAGACTGTTAATATTATTAGGGCCAGACGGGGGATCGAATATGCGATCACTGGATTACCAGTCCAACGTGTTAATCACTGGACTACAGATCCGTCTGTACTATTTCAGCACCGTCGTCGATGTAGTTTTGTTTATAGTCGCCACCGCATACATGCATTTGGGCGACTGTATTCTCTATGGTGTTTATGTAGATCTCTCTTCTAAGTTGCTTAGGTTGACATCTAGGAAGGTAACTTCTATCTTCTCAGGGTGACAAGTCCTGTGGCTTCTTTCGTAACGGTCCTTTGTATGGCCACCCTCCTCACTGTTGGTCACCCCGCAGCAGCATTTATACGGATCTGACAGTTAGACATCTGGTCGTCGATTGTCGCAAACGAGTCTACGGTCACTCCATTGTAGATTGGGGGAGCGTGGATCCACGACCGTTGCCGCTCCCTCAGGTCCGCCATCTCTTCTAAACGCTGGTGGAGAAAGATCGAAAAACCAGTGTTCACCTCAAACACTATCTAGAAGAGATGGCAGATCTGTCCTGATGTGCCATAGCCGTGGATCCACATACTGGGGAGATTCCCCTTTCGCAAGATCGACAACCAGAAGATCCCAGTATCCTACGCTGCTGCTGCGGGATGTGCACCGGTCACGACGTGCACGTCGTGAGGAGATCAGCACCATAATACCATTTAAATATTATACAAAGATTGTAAATACGTGGTGTGCGTGCGCAACACTGAATAGGTGCATATTTCGTGCGTGATAAATTTGTAATGGTTTTATTTCATTACAACCATTTAAACACTTTTAGTGTGAAAGTACGAAATTTGATACACCTTGCAGATAAATCTAGTGTTTTATAGTTATATTTTACGAAAATGTCGGGTAAGTTGTGAATTTTGACAATTTGACAATTATTAATGCCGTTGAATGTCTGATTTTAATCCTTACACTGAGGGCGACAACTCTGGCAAGCTTGTTGATGTCATGTATGAATTAACAAGCTTGGCAGAGTTGTCACCCTTGGTATGTCCAATTTTAAAGATTAAAACTATTTTAGGCAGGTGGGCGGGTAGGCAGGAAGGCAGACATTCCAATTCGTCCAGAAATACCACCATTCTGACCAGGAATACTTCCGTAATCTATTACGTTGCAATATCGCATGTATGTCGCTCATTTGAATCTCATTAGGGTCCGCAATTAGGTAGTCTCACAGTGATCAATGAGGTTTCGCGTACATTCGCAATTTCCCCACGAATTATGAGTTATTATTCCCAGTTCATTATAAAGACAGCCGCATAGATGAATCCTATATGCGTCCTTTGAAGCATCAACAACATAGTATAAGCTGAACATAGTCGGTCAATCTATATAATCTATATCAGCCACAGACGCCTGGGGTCTGGACTCGGGTTCAAATCCACTAAACTAAAAAAAAAAAATTTAAGAACACTTTAGACTAATCACTATACATACACTTGTTTAGGTCTGGACAAATGATTTCGATTTTAAAACCACACATCTAAAACACACTTTTTTGAGGAACACTATGATACACAATAGACTTGGATTTACATGTAATTGTCATGCACGATTTGGACGAAATGACTTGTGGACGATTTGACTTGTGGACGATTTGACTTGTGGACTAAATGACGTGTGGACGATTTGACTTGTGGACGAATATTGATACACAATACAGACCAGTTTAGGTCATTTCAAGCAAGTTTAAAAATGACACCCCGTTACTTTCAGGGCTATATACATGAGTATATGGCCTAACAAGTGTATGTATAGTGTCAAGCCTATATGTATACTAGTGTTCTTAAGACCCCCCCCCCTCAATAATGTTGTTTAGTTGTGTAGTTTTGAACCCAAACACATTTGTCCAGACCCCACATGTATGTGGAGTCAGCGGCCTAGAACTCATATATAAATATAGACACTTCCTAGTCATTTCGTCCACAAGTCAAATCGTTGTTTCATTTCGTCCACAAGTCAAATCGTCTACAAGTCATTTCGTCCACAAGTCAAATCGTCTACAAGTCATTTCGTCCACAAGTCAAATCGTCCACAAGTCATTTCGTCCACAAGTCAAATCGTCCACAAGTCATTTCGTCCACAAGTCATTTCGTCCACAAGTCGAATCGTCCACAAGTCATTTCGTCCACAAATCAAATCGTCCACAAGTCATTTCGTCCACAAGTCAAATCGTCCACAAATCAAATCGTCCACAAGTCATTTCGTCCAAATCGTGCATGACAATTACATGTAAATCCAAGTGTCCCGTAAATGATCAAATTGTACCCAATGTTGGTAAAATCCTCCCCAATATTGGCCAACTAGTAACAACTGTCAATTTAAATTCAAATTGTCCACATCTTTACCCCAAAATACACGAAAATACACGAAAAAAGGAAGAACATATATTTTATAATCGGTAATTATCTGTACTAGAGTTGCACAACAAGGGTTGTCTGGGTGTCGGCACGAATACACCCAATGCAGCCTTTTCCGGTGAAATGGGTTGGCAACCTCCCATTGTCGGTCAATGGAGAACAATTACTACCTTTTGTACAACATTATTTTAGCTCGATTGCGAAATAAGTTCTTCTTACAACTATCGAGACCTCATTCCTGGTGGAATCCATCGCCACGAGGGAGAGAGAAGAGGCAACGTGGGATTTAAATGCCTATTCCTAAGGGCACAATCGTAACTGCTCCAGCGGGGCTCGAACTCAGGACCTTTCGCACCTGAGGCGAACGGGCACCCACTGCGCTATCACGACTTCCACGTACCTTTTGGGTACGAATAGCCAAGACAAATAATTAGACATTGAACAAACGGATTGCACGTTGGGAAAACAGGAAATCTTCTTATTGTAAAAAGCCCTGCCTTTTATTGATATTGATTTTGGAGAATTTTGTGTCGGTGCTTTACACCGTGCACGTAAAAGAACCAGATGAGACTCTGGACTGGGTCTCTGTCTGTATCATTGCACTATCCTCCAAGAATCTAAAATGACTAATCTCTTCAGGAGGGGTCGCTCATATGGGCAACCGGTAGCGACCATAAATAAACGTAATACACACACAGGAGGCGTCGCTCATATGGGCAACCGGTAGCGACGATAAATAAACGTAAAGCACACACAGTAGGCGTCGCTCATATGGGCAACCGGTAGCGACGATAAATAAACGTAAAACACACACAATAGGCGTCGCTCATATGGGCAACTGGTAGCGACGATAAATAAACGTACAAAAAACACACAGGGGGCGTCGCTCATATGGGCTACCGGTTGCGACGATAAATACACGTAAAACACACACAGGAGGCGTCGCTCATATGGGCAACCGGTAGCGACGATAAATAAACGTACACAATACAAACAGGAGGTGTAGCTCATATGGGCAACCGGTAGCGACGATGAATAAACGTAAAACACACACAGGAGGCGTCGCTCATATGGGCAACCGGTAGCGACGATAAATAAACGTAAAACACACACGTTACGTCGACATTACGTTTGTTTGCTCGAGGGTTTAACGTCGCACCAACAACGTAGGTAATACGACGACTAGCCAGCTCTTATTGATGGAGGAAGATCCAGTTGCCCATTCGAGCAGTATCGTGGGCACGGACGGGTACCGGAGTAGAACCACTAATCTTCCACAAGTCAGCTGGATCGCTTCATAACACGATATAAATTCGACACCCCAGTTAGATTCCAACCAGCATCGGTGATGGTCAAGTGATTTGAAGTCAATGACGTTAACCACTCAGCCACCGAAACCGCTACACCCACCAAGGTTGTGCTGCCCATACATACATATCTATAAATGAGATCGTGGCGGATATGTACTTCGTGCATGTACTAAGATATAGAGGATGGCGCTATTTTTGCTGGCGTCCAAACTGCTGACGTCCAACTGCTGACGTCCAACTACTGACGTCCAACTACTGACGTCCAACTGCTGACGTTCAAACTGCTGACATCCAACTGCTGACGTCCAACTGTTGACGTCCAACTGTTGACGTCCAACTGCTGACGTCCAACTGCTGACGTCCAACTGCTGACGTCCAAACTGCTGACGTCATACTGCTGACGTCCAACTGCTGACGTCCAACTGCTGACCTGCGATCGCTGACGTTCAAACTGCTGACATCCAACTGCTGACGTCCAACTGTTGACGTCCCTGTTGACGTCCAACTGCTGACGTCCAACTGCTGACGTCCACTGCGACGTCCAAACTGCTGACGTCTACTGCTGACGTCCAACTGCTGCGTCCACTGCTGACCTGCTGATATCCAACTGCTGACGTTCAAACTGCTGACATCCAACTGATGACGTCCAACTGCTGACGTCCAACTGATGACGTCCAACTGATGACGTCCAACTGCTGACCTGCTGACATCCAACTGCTGACGTCCAACGACTGATGTTCAAACTGCTGACGTCAAAACTGCTGACGTCCAAACTGCTGACGTCCAACTGCTGACGTCCAACTGCTGACGTCTAACTGCTGACGTCCAACTGCTGACGTCCAAACTGCTGACGTCCACACGGCTGACGTCCAACTGCTGACGTCCAAACTGCTGACGTCCAACTACTGACGTCATACTGCTGACGTCCAACTGCTGACGTCCAAACTGCTGACGTCCAAACTGCTGACGTCCAAACTGCTGACGTCCAAATGATGACGTCCAAACTGCTGATGTCCAACTGCTGACGTCTTATTGCTGACGTCCAACTGATAACGTCATACTGCTGACGTCATACTGTTGACGTCGAACTGTTGACGTCGAACTACACACTCCTATTGACGTGATGCCACAGCATCTATTTGTGATATTCTACGCGTTGTTCAAGATTACATCGACCTCCGTTGTGTTCTTTTAGATGATGATGATGATTGAGCTTATTTAGATATCACAAAGTATTCTATTTGTTCAGAACAAACAACACTGATTAATAAGTTGGCGTCATGCGAGAGTACATGAAACAATACGATGAATGATGTTCTTGATAAAGGCTGCACGGAAATGTTTTTGAAACCTATATATATCTCTACGTGTAGAGGCTAACGTTGTCGAATGGTTAAAGCAGCATTAGATCGTATGAAATAAAAGATATTTGAAAAATTCAATGTTTACGTATGGGTAGCAATGCTGCTACACATTCTAACATTATACTTTGTATGCTTATGTTCATTTGGTAAACAGTGTTTTTTTGCGATAAAACAAACTCGAAACCGAAAGTAGGACTTTCCGAGTCGATCGGTTACGCACTTGTTTACAACAGGAACGCATCGTCCGCACTTGTTTACATTCGGAATACATCGTCCCCATTTGTCCCACGTTGTCTTTTTTAATTAAATTACTTGATATGTTGATTCATACCTCTGTTAGCTAAGTCTTTTAGTGACATTTATACATCCTCGCGAGGGGTTCGACATTAGAGGAAGATAGATAGATAGTCTTTCATGTTCAAAATATATACGTTGTTTTCTACATCCTCTGTTGTTTCACGCATGCGCGCATTGCGTGTTTACATTTCATGTGTTGATAAACAAATTCGAGTATACGACGGTTTAAATTTATTGGAATGTTATCGTTTCTGAGTGACTATTTCGATTTTTGTAAACACACACACACATTAATATTTATATTTTACCCAAAACATCCTTTATTACGATGTAATGCTGCTTTAATGTCGTTTATTTCAAATAATTTTCCCTTCACTGCTTGTGATTGGAATCCAACTTGGGGTGGATTTATTTCATACCAGGAAGTAGTACAGGACGAAACCTCTAGGTAATTAGTTTACTAGAGTTGTGGAACCTATGCTCGGCGTATATCCCACATATAATGACCAGTATAAAATGTTAATTGCACATGCCGTATATTATTATTTTCTTAAGTCGTGAACACAACTTTCAAAACACTCTTGTCGACAGGTTCGATCCCCCGTCTGACCCTAATAAAATTAACAGTCTTTCAGATGGGACGTTAAATCGAGGTCTCGTGTCGGTGCTTTACACCGTGCACGTAAGAGAACCAGAGGAGACTCTGGAATGGGTCTCTGTCTGTATCACTGCACTATCCTCCAAAATCTAAAATGACTAATAACTTCAGGAGGCGTCGCTCATATGGGCAACCGGTAGCGACGATAAATAAACGTAAAACACACACTCTTGTCGACAGTTTTAGCTTCATCACGTGACCTTGTTGCTCAATACAGCTATCGCAACGGTGTCGGTCGGCACCCGTTTATATGGGGAACTGAAGATTTCAGGGCACCAATGCACGGCGTACTTGTTATTTTTTTATTTATCTACCATAACTTGTTGAATATCTTATTTTGATATAGTTGACATTGAGTAAAAACACTTATTGGTCTTAATCAGAAATGGTATAGAAACTATTTTTCGGGTTAGATGTAGATTTTTTAAATTCGGATAGCTACTCGAATTGCTCATACACCGTAACGGTTTCAGTGGAAATATTCTCCCAATGATTTGCTTGTTTATATTCGTCTGCTGGACCAGTCACGCGACAGTTGCATCAGCCTACTGATACACTCAAAGGAATGCTATTGAACCATGCTTCAGTTCTGTCTGCGAAATTAGCCTAGAACTATATAAATATTTTAAATACGGATGAAAATGGAAAATACGCCGAGCATAGGAATACGCCGAGCATAGGTTCCACCACTCTATATATTCAACTGGAAATAGTTTTTTCTGTATATGGTTCTGGGTCTGTGTTACTTCTTCGAAAACGGTCCCTTTTATGGCCACACCCTCCACCATTTGTTAGCTCAAAGCAGCAAGTATGGTTCCGGTTTCTTCACTGAGGTCTTCTTCGCTACCGGGTCAGGATAGAAGCCGCATCCCGCCGTCTCCACAGAGGATCGGGCTAAAACCAATCGCAAGCTGTAATCAATAAATATTTATCCTGTGACAATAACAAAATCAGCGGATATAGTTGTGGTCACCGTGTGTATATGTATATGATAGGATACAGCTTTACCGGAAGTGACGAACAACTCTAACGGAACCGTTAATGTTACTTCATGCACCATCCCACCGGAAGCTTGCCGTTCTCGTGCACGCGATGTATGCAGCACGCGGTGTATGCACGCGGTGTACTAACACTGCTGTCGTGTAGACTTATGCAATTGTCGACAACCGATCAATTACGTATTTGACCATCAGTTCGTCCTTCCGATCTATTATTTCCATCAAATCGCCAGAGAGAAGAATAACATATTTTCAATGTCAGATTTTGTAGCCACTGATAACTAGTTACTACTTATCGCGCAGGAATATCTGCTAACAGCTTTGAATGCAATTAGAGTTATTGTCAACAGAACTGAATTGGGTAATCCGTTCTTCTATAATAGCCACGTGATCAATATAATCTAAACACAACGATGCCATTATTAGAATATCGACGCATACAATCACCAACCTGCGAGTATCCGCCAATCTCCAACTTTACACTCCTAAGCCAACTACTGAAGTTTTTAGGAAATTGTTCTTATATTCAGGGTCACACTTGTGGAATTCCCTCCCATATCACATCAAAACAGCACATTCTGTTCCACACTTCAAAACTTTATATAGCAGGTGGTGCAAAGAACAGACCAATAACCTAATAAACTGATAATATACAATTATACATGAATATAAGTATTAGTTCTTGCAGCTTATATCTTATTTCCGATGAACGTTTTACTGGTTACTGTTTACATGTTTCATTATGCTATTTCATGTTGTAATGTGTTGAGGGCCTCATGGTAAATTGACTTAATTGTTCAAATGAGTTCTCTCGTTAAATAAAGTCTTTATTAGTATTATTATTATTATTATTATTATTATAGTCATATACCTAGAAACAAATCACAGCCACCTAACACCTACAAGGAACCCGAACTACTTAATTCCGCAGTCCCGAACTCAATACCATAATATTATTAGCTCTTTTTCCACACGAAGAATACCTCTTTGGAGGATCGAACCCGGTGAGAAGCGAGCGTGTTAACGACTTCGCTAATCGGACAGCCACTCTATATACAAAGGAAGCCGAGCCACATGTTCTCGGTCACTTCATTGTCTGGCCATACCTCCACCGATTCTGAAGAACAACGTGCGTCCTCTTGCAACAAGAAGATCCCGGAATCCCCCCCCCTCCTGCTGCGAGGTGTGCTACAGAATCCCTCACTGTTACTGCGAGATGTGGCTTGGCCCCGGGGCGACCGGGGTTTTTTTGGGACTCATCGATTGTAATTAAATGGGATAGAATTGTGTACGCTTTACGTGCAAAAACCATATAATCGAGTTTCCGAGATATATACCTGTTTTACGCGGAGTAAATGGACACTGTACATATTAGTTGTAAATAATACACTATAATTCTTATAAATATAGCAGAAATGTATTTTAACGTAAACGTATGTTTATCTCTATGCAGTATACATACATTTATGTCAACTAAATAGTCGCTGCTAATTAGTTCACTTTTTGATCTGATCAAAATTGATAATGGATTTCTTACACCATTTTTTACTGTCGCACACTAGTGCCTATATTAAGCTTTCAGTATTTTATTCCTAGATATCTCTTTTTTAAAGATCTTTTTAGTTTGGATTAGCAGAGGCAATTTAGATTTACCATGTATATAGTGAACGTTATGTTGCATGTATATTTACCATGTATATAGTGAACGTTATGTTGCATGTAGATTTACCATGTATATAGTGAACGTTATGTTGCATGTAGATTTACCATGTATATAGTGAACGTTATGTTGCATGTAGATTTACCATGTATATAGTGAACGTTATGTTGCATGTAGATTTACCATGTATATAGTGAACAGTATTAATTGTTATGTTGCATTGAATATACATTATGTGAACATAACTGTGATAAGTCTCTTGTAATTCAAATATATGAATGGCTATGCACTGTTTTATAGTATGTAATATGATTTTATGATACATTGTACATAGATGAGACTATAATAAAGAATAGAACTATTATTATAATATATCTATCTATCTATCTATCTATCTATCTATCTATCTATCTATCTCTCTATCTATCTCTCTATCTATCTCTCTATCTATCTATCTCTCTATCTATCTCTCTATCTATCTCTCTATCTATCTCTCTATCTATCTCTCTATCTATCTCTCTATCTATCTCTCTATCTATCTATCTATCTATCTCTCTATCTATCTATCTATCTATCTATCTATCTATCTATCTATCTATCTATCTATCTATCTATCTATCTATCTATCTATCTATCTATCTATCTATCTATCTATCTATCTATCTATCTATCTATCTATCTATCTATCTATCTATCCATCCATCCATCCATCCATCCATCTATCATCTATCATCTATCTATCTATCATCTATCTATCTATCTATATATCTATCTATCTATCTATCTATCTATCTATCTATCTATCTATCTATCTATCTATCTATCTATCTATCTATCTATCTATCTATCTATCTATCTATCTATCTATCTATCTATCTATCTATCTATCTATCTATCTATCTATCTATCTATCTATCTATCTATCTATCTATCTATCTATCTATCTATCTATCTATCTATCTATCTATCTATCTATCTATCTATCTATCTATCTATCTATCTATCTATCTATCTATCTATCTATCTATCTATCTATCTATCTATCTATCTATCTATCTATCTATCTATCTATCTATCTATCTATCTATCTATCTATCTATCTATCTATCTATCTATCTATCTATCTATCTATCTATCTATCTATCTATCTATCTATCTATCTATCTATCTATCTATCTATCTATCTATCTATCTATCTATCTATCTATCTACTATCTATCTATCTATCTATCTATCTATCTATCTATCTATCTATCTATCTATCTATCTATCTATCTATCTATCTATCTATCTATCTATCTATCTATCTATCTATCTATCTATCTATCTATCTATCTATCTATCTATCTATCTATCTATCTATCTATCTATCTATCTATCTATCTATCTATCTATCTATCTATCTATCTATCTATCTATCTATCTATCTATCTATCTATCTATCTATCTATCTATCTATCTATCTATCTATCTATCTATCTATCTATCTATCTATCTATCTATCTATCTATCTATCTATCTATCTATCTATCTATCTATCTATCTATCTATCTATCTATCTATCTATCTATCTATCTATCTATCTATCTATCTATCTATCTATCTATCTATCTATCTATCTATCTATCTATCTATCTATCTATCTATCTATCTATCTATCTATCTATCTATCTATCTATCTATCTATCTATCTATCTATCTATCTATCTATCTATCTATCTATCTATCTATCTATCTATCTATCTATCTATCTATCTATCTATCTATCTATCTATCTATCTATCTATCTATCTATCTATCTATCTATCTATCTATCTATCTATCTATCTATCTATCTATCTATCTATCTATCTATCTATCTATCTATCTATCTATCTATCTATCTATCTATGTACACTTCACTGCCCACGTTAGATGAGGTGGCCGGTTATTGGCGCTGTTATTGATAGTGCTGGTATTGATGACTCATCACAATATACTGTGCATAATTTACCATTAGAATACATTTTATTATTCTCAATGGAATAAACTGACACGATAAGCACAACGGTTCGTTAATGATGCGGATATACGTTTCCAGTCGAGTTTCCATAATATAATCGTTGCTATCGTAATGCATAATAAATCTGCCCCAGTCGCATTTTTAACAAGATAATTAGCAACTGTGTCTTGATTATACGTTGTTAATTACCCTGATGAATAGTACAGTCTGATTAGTTAGGGCAGTCATTCGAAAACATAACATTCGAAAACCAAAACAATCATTGTTGAACCATCAAACCTAAAAATATTTTTCTGTAAGGCTACAGCTTTGACCACTCGGCCACCCTGCCATGTGTGATAATTCGATATAATAATTTGTTATATATATATCAATCAGTGTTTTAACTCGCCAATGTTTATACAGTCAAACCTGTATTAAGCAGCCAGCCAAGGGAATCACAGAAAGTGGCTGCTTAATAGAGGTCAAATGTATAATAAAACAACATATTGGGAATCTGGATAATGGCTGCTTAATACAGGTTGGCTGCTTAATAGAGGTGACCACTAACACAGGTTTGACTGTATACATCAGTGTGTTTTTATACAAGTGACTGGCCTGATTAATCGAACTCTACTGTAGTTATGTTATAGTCTTACTGTGACATGGTCGCGTGTTATTGTTTGTACTGTTGTTAGTGTGCTAAACAGCCACTTTCTGCGATTCCCTTGGCTGGCTGCATACGACAGGTTTGACGGTATATACGGTAAATCAACGGTTTAGTTTATAATAATTTATCTTAGCTCGATTGCGAAACAAGTTATTTCAATTTATATTAATCACTCTCGAGACCTCATTCCTGATGGAATCCATCGCCATGAAGAAGAGAGAAGAGGCAATGTGGAATTTAAATGCCTCGACTAAGGGCACAATCGTAACGGCTCCAGCGGGGCTCGAACTCCGGACCTTTCGCACCTGAAGCGAACACGCATCCACTGCGTTGATTAATCCCAGCTTAATATAAACTTTGTACAACCCTCTGAATTAAATGTGTCGTTTGCATTAATATGTTTATAGTGCGTTGCAAATGTATGCAGAAAACATCAATTGAAACCCCCCTATCTGTAACCGTGGGAAACATGTGAACTGGACTGGGCTTGCATACATCTTAGCATGTATCTGCATGCGTGTCATCGTTGTAATAATGATTTAATATGGGCGTAGCAACGCGTACAGTTCAAAGATACTGATCATTAAACATTACATTGTATATGTATTCCAATTAGCTACATATCAGTTACACAACTCCAAGGTTTAAAGCGACATTACATCGCAAAAAGCCAAACAATACATTCATTGTTCCCGTTTAAATGCATCGCTATTACAAAATCTTCCGAAATAAAACTGTGACATGGTAGAGTCCATCCTTCAGTCCTCCCTTCTGTCACATGTCGCTGAAACCACCACAGACGCTCGGGTGTCTCGACAAGTGGTTTCTGGTTCAAAACCAAAATGTTTTATTTTTTAAATTTGTTTAGGAGCATTATCAAAAACGATAGGATTGCCTTAACCACTTGGCCACGGATGGTGTATGCAATGTCATTCCTATATATATATATATATTTGTGAAAATACATCTTGAACGACAATGAAAGAGCTTTTCAAAACAAACTTTCGAATTGACATACTAGTCTGCCATTCGTAAAGGAATCACACACTTCCCATGACGTCATTTCCTTCAGCAACTACTAGACCTACAGCTGACTGGTTGTCATTATATTTGCTGTTTTGCAAATTGTACTACAATTCGCTTATATTGTTACATATCGTTACACATAAAGTGTACATATCTTAGTACATATCTTGATTGCACCAGACGTGATATAGCCAGAACTGTGCGTATGCGCAGTTAGACTGCACACATTATCTCACTGATCGTCATACTATTATCCCATTCCACAATCAGCATTACCACCCATACTCACTCCCTTGATGATCAAAGCAACTAGGTCACCTGGAAGTATTTGTGTATGCTTGTATGACTCTATATGCAATCAAGTATTGGTTCGTTCTATCAGCATCATCATGTTTCATTTGTATTATCCTCAACATGTCATGCAATATTCAGAGAACACTATCTGGAAGATTTCCGATGGTAAGTTACCGATATTTTATCCTATCCTACCTGCATGCGTAATAATGGGCGAACACTTCCTGCCTAATAAACTTTGCTTTATTAGTCTGTGTCTAATAAACTTTGCTGTATTAGTCAGTGCCTAATAAACCTTTCGTGACGTCATAATGTTGCGCATGACGTCATATATATTCATAGATGGTTTGACAAATGTCAGTTCATGAACATTCGGTAAGCTTTCTTCTCTAACAGAGATATATAAGGCAAAATAGGTCCGAAATGGTGGCCATCTTGGAATCCAAGATGACCGCCACGAAGATGTCGTGAACATTTGGCAACATCAATTTATTTAATAGTATATGCTATTTAGAGTGACTTAAAGCGACACTACATCAGTGAAAACGCAAATTTCTACAGAATGTATTTTCCTATTATATGGTATAATATTTTCTTAAATATTTGCCTAAAAACTGAGTATTTCAATTAATAAACAAACGTCGTATACACGGTTTGTTGACATAACAACATAATGTAAATTGGGTCGACATCCATGCGTAATACAACGCGTGTATCCCGAATAACACGATTTATGGTACAGATTTACCGTTATATCTCGAATGTGTGCCTATGCATATTTATTTGTAGACTAATCTTGGTTAAAGTATCCATAAACGACATTATATCGCGTTTAGTATTGACTCCGATGACAAACACACGTCAATTCAGGAGCATAGATGAGCGTTATATGAAATCCTACTTTCAATTTTGAAAGTGTGTAGACCACAAACACACTGTTTATTGATTCAATGTTAGTGTTCGAATGTATTCGGAAACATTTGCAATAGCAATACATTTATGCGTGAAAAAATGCATTTTATTTGCTTTTTGTGATGTAATGTCGCTTTAAGCCTGATTGCCATTATTCCAGTAAAACGGAAAATAAACTGTGGTTTCCGAACATAAACCCATGTACATTTACAATGGATTTGTGTGTTTTACTTTTATTTATCGTCGCTACCGGTTGCCCATATGAGTGACGCCTCCAGAAGAGTCATGTTAGATTTTTGGAGGATAGTGCAATAATCCAGACAGAGATCCATTCCAGAGTCTCCTCTGGTTCTTTTACGTGCACGGTGTACAGCACCGACACGAGACCTCGGTTTTAAAGTCCAATCTGAAAGACTGTTAATTTTATTAGGGTCAGACGGGGGTTCGAACCTGCGGTCCCTGGATTACCAGTCCAGCGTGTTACCACTGGACTACAGATCCGTCTGTAAGATGTATATGTACTATGGATGTGCTGTTTTGCCTCTCTAGAAATGGTTGAATCTGATAGGATCTCGAATCCTATTACGGCGCTAATTATTGGGACATTTTCTTTTGTAGAGAGTTCAAACTAAGTAACTAATCGGGCTCAACAACCTAGTTGTCACGTACACGTATGCCATTTATAAGACAATTTATTATAAGCATTGGCCACATTTAATATACATCCGTGTTTACCAGTATTGAAATAATAACTACATCATTAGTTGATAATAGCACTTGCGATTCTCAAGGTCGCATTGCTGTTGGGTTTAAACCTTATTAATTTTACAACAATTGCAAAACAAGTTTCTACAACTTATATTAATCCCACTCATTGGCGCATATGACATCGTGTACTTATATGGTCTTTCGCGAGGGAAGAAACCGGAGTACCCGGAGAAAAGTCACCTATCTGATCTGGCGACCACCGTACCATCTCACATACTTCCCTGTCCGAGGATCGCACCCAGGTTGCATTGGTGAGAAGCGAGTGCGCTAACCACTGCGCTAATCGGACAGCTGTTGGGATTGCCGAAGGCTCTTACACTCGTGGTGATTTCATACCATATATTATATATGAATCTCGTTTCATAAAATATGATATGTAATCACCACGAGTGTAAGGTTACCATAGTAACCATACATTTGAAAAGGAATCTGTTCTGATAGTCTGTATAACCTGAACCTTAAACATTATTACATCTCAAGGTAATCAGTAAGGTGCATCCGTAAACAACTATACTATTAATAACTATACTGTGTGTGTGTTTTTACCTTTATTTATCGTCGCTACCGGTTACCCATATGAGCGACGCCTCCTGAAGAGATTAGTTATTTTAGATGTTGGAGGATAGTGCATGATACAGACAGAGAACCATTCCAGAGTCTCCTCTGGTTCTTTTACGTGCACGGTGTACAGCACCGACACGAGACCTCGGTTTAACGTCCCATCTGAAATACTATTAATTTTATTAGGGTCAGACGGGGGATCGAACCTGCGATCCCTGGATTACCAGTCCAGCGTGTTACCACTGTACTACATATCCGTATGCTATACTGTATTTTCCGCTCGTGTTTATTTAACATTTCATTATTTTAGCAAAGTTGAAAACCAATCAACTGTGTCAAAAGCAAGCTGTCAAATCGCGACCAATCAAAAATATTCCCCACTTACATATACACGTTAACCACGCCCATGCCCAATGTAGTTCATACCCCCGATGGAAACTATTAACGCCTTCAGCCTACACACATTTTAACCACGTGTCACGGCCTTCTCAGTCGGCGAACTATTGTTCTGGCCACAGGCAGATGTACGTGGCAAACTATTTTATTTTGATTGTGGACGTGGGTCCTTTCGGAAAACAGTACAATATCAAAGCTATATATATTTATTCGTGGTTGCACCTAACTACACAAAATATGCAACATGTAACCCTAACATGGTGATGGCGAATGCAACGACACATTGCATTAGTCAATAACATGTTTGTGTAGTAGATTACGGGTCACGGGTTAGTAAGAGATTAATATAATGTATAACGGGACATGGACAGAGTATAGGTCATGTGGATAATTATGTATATGTGTTTGGTGTAACTGGACAATACTTTCAAAGTTT
>CM026401.1:44905244-44967744 GCA_014843695.1 Archivesica marissinica | reverse complement strand
AAATACCTTTGCTCGTGCTAACACTTATATATATAACTCATTCTTTGCTAGAAAAACTCCGCATCTCAAAACGTTCACGAAGTATCGCGTCAGGTTATCCGTCGCAAAATAAACATTTCTCGGAAATGTTGACTTCTCAAATTAATAAGAAATAAACAAAAATTCTGTGTATGTCTTATATATATCCAAACTCACGATATGGCGTGCAGCAAATTTAGAACTACGGTTCAAATCTCGCTATTCTGATAAAGATTTTATCAGAAAAGTGAAATTAAATTTAAATCTAATGATCTAATACTAATATATTGCTGGGTGAAAAATGACAACACAAAAACATTCGGACATTTTTTTTGTACGGATTCGAAACAGCATTGAAATATTTGAAAATACTTCCAAGATCAACGGTCTAGACCACTGGACTATGAAGGAATATAGGTATTAATGCTATGGACTATATCTTTATAGGATATTATGGGTGATGCTCCGAATTTTATCACAAATATACATCGGCACTCAAAACCCTAATATATAGCAGTCACAAACCAGATCAGCAATTAAGTACAATATGTAATTAAATATCAAATTATATATATTACTGGATGACTGGCTTTAAATAACTAAATGGACTATGAATATACCTGTCAAAAGGCCAACCAATCAAAAAAACAAATCAAAACAATTATAATGACAATAATAGAAAATACACTTACTTCTATTATCCTATATCCAAAATATATTCACTTAATCCTCCAATCACTAACACTATACACTAGCACAAACACACTTGTACCTTATAACTAACCACTTCCATGTATGTTTATATTCCACAATAAAAAACACATTCCTGTAAATGTCAAAAACGTCTTCCGGCATTGGAGCAGCGATAATCCTCTTCCAAGGTTGTTCTAAGAACTATACTTACGAAGTGATGTAGGGCTATATACGTTGGAGATCTCCCATTTAATCCATAAGGAATCGGTGTGCACGTGTTCACAAAGTGACAGTTGATGTAAACATATACACGTACCCAGGTCAAACTAGTCATTGACAAACTATCCAATCAGAACTCAGATTACCTCTGATGAAGCATTACTGTGTTACATATATATAGACATATATATATGCGTGTGTCCTCGAATATTCAAATGCAATATTCAAACTGCACGAAGGCATAAGAATGTCCTTTTGCCGCTGATCCAAAATCCTGTAACGGCGCCATTAATTTTGTCACGGCCTTCTCAGTCGGTGAACGATTGTTCTGGCCACAGCCATATGTACGTGGCAAACTATTTTATTTTGATTGTGGACGTGGGTCCTTTCGGATCAGCAGGGCACTGAAAACAGTACAATATCAAAGATATATATATATATTTATTCGTGGTTGCACCTAACTACACAAAATATGCAACCTGTAATCCTAACATGGTGGTGGCGAATGCAACGACGCATTGCATTAGTCTATAACATGTTTGTGTAGTAGATTACGGGTCACGGGTTAGTAAGAGATTAATATAATATATAACGGGACATGGACAGAGTATAGGTCATGTGGATAATTATGTATATGTGTTTGGTGTAACTGGACAATACTTTCAAAGTTTCTAGATTATTTCCCTTGACTATCAATACTCGCATTAAAGGGTGGTTACATTAAATGAAAAAACAACACGCGTGATAACTTTATTTTATTTATTATATACTAAAGTCTTGTACTCGTTTATTGTCAAATAAACACATATAATCAACCCTACGACACACGCCACGCCCAAGGTAGTTCATACCACGATGGAAACTATTAACGCCTTCAGCCTCCACGCATTTTAACCACGTCACGCCGAATGTAGAAACTATGGTAACACGCGATTCATTCCTTAAGGAGATATGCAATTAAATATCGGGAAAAAACATAGCTCGTACAGCGGCTGTATTGGAGAGCCTGCTAGCTCGTACAGCGGCTGTATTGGAGAGCCTGATAGCTCATACAGCGACTGTATTGGAGAGCCCGATAGCTCATACAGCGACTGTATTGGAGAGCCCGATAGCTCATACAGCGGCTGTATTGGAGAGCCTGATAGCTCATACAGCGACTGTATTGGAGAGCCAGATAGCTCGTACAGCGGCTGTATTGGAGAGCCAGATAGCTCGTACAACGGCTGTATTAGAGAGCCAGATAGCTCGTACAGCGGCTGTATTGGAGAGCCCGATAGCTCGTACAGCGGCTGTATTGGAGAGCCAGATATCTCGTACAGCCGCTGTATTGGAGAGCCCGATAGCTCGTACCGCGGCTGTATTGGAGAGCCAGATAGCTCGTACAGCGGCTGTATTGGAGAGCCAGATAGCTCGTACAGCGGCTGTATTGGAGAGCCCGATAGCTCGTACCGCTGCTGTATTGGAGAGCCAGATAGCTCGTACAGCGGCTGTATTGGAGAGCCCGATAGCTCGTACCGCGGCTGTATTGGAGAGCTCGATAGCTCGTACAGCGGCTGTATTGGAGAGCCCGATAGCTCGTACAGCGGCTGTATTGGAGAGCCATATAGCTCGTACAGCGGCTGTATTGGAGAGCCAGATAGCTCGTACAGCGGCTGTATTGGAGAGCCCGATAGCTCGTACAGCGGCTGTATTGGAGAGCCATATAGCTCGTACAGCGGCTGTATTGGAGAGCCAGATAGCTCGTACAACGGCTGTATTGGAGAGCCAGATAGCTCGTACAGCCGCTGTATTGGAGAGCCAGATAGCTCGTACAGCGGCTGTATTGGAGAGCCCGATGGCTCGTACAGCGGCTGTATTGGAGAGCCCGATAGCTCGTACAGCGGCTGTATTGGAGAGCCATATAGCTCGTACAGCGGCTGTATTGGAGAGCCAGATAGCTCGTACAACGGCTGTATTGGAGAGCCCGATGGCTCGTACCGCGGCTGTATTGGAGAGCCCGATAGCTCGTACAGCCGCTGTATTGGAGAGCCCGATGGCTCGTACCGCGGCTGTATTGGAGAGCCCGATAGCTCGTACAGCGGCTGTATTGGAGAGCCCGATGGCTCGTAGCGTTATTTGCATCATAGTTACTATAGTATGTGGATAGAAGAGGTTTGAGCAAGTTTATATTGTTATTGTGTTATAATCATCAAATGATGAAATATTAGTCTGCGAGTATAACTTTATTATTGGTATCCATGGCAACGAAATTAAAATAAAAGCTGTGGTCATAATTACTTCTAAAGACATGAGAAGAGGTCTATTATAGCCTATTTTATAGGTAAAAATAAACAATTTCAAGTCAAAGTCAAAGTTTTTATTGACATAAACATGTACATGTCCATCGCCAAGAAACATGATTGACGGTTACATACAAAGTTACAGAAAAGCATGATATATACAAGGTATGAGTAAGCATAGCATTAACATTTACGAAATACATTGTTTGTTTAACAATATAGTTGGTATTCAGTGTCTCACAAATCAATATTTTACAAGTAGTAACATTCATTTAGTTAATTAATATCGTTTCTTTTAATTGTTGCTAAATAAATATATTTAGCTAAATTGACAAGTTTGCTTTTAGTTCTAAGCTTATTAATGGTTGGCCATGAACAATAATATCTAGGTAAATATATATTTCTTATATCATTATAATAAGGAGAAACTAATAAGAAATGATATTCTGATTCTACTTGATGCATATTACATTTTGAGCACACTCTTAAATTTCTTTCAAACAATACGAATTTCGTAATAATGTTTCCTTACAAAACAGTCGACTTTTTAAAGCGACATTACATCACAAAAAGCAAATAAAATGCATTTTCACGTATAAATTCATTGCTACTACAAATTCTTCCCAATACATTCGAACACAAATATTGAATCACTAAACAGTGTTTATGTGGTCTACAAACTTTCAAAATTGAAAGTAGGATTTCATATAACGATAAATCTGTACCATGCATAGTTTTATTCAGGATACACGCGTTGTCCTAGGCATGTATGTCGACCCTATTTACATAATTGCGTTATGTAAACAAACCGCGTACGTACGACGTTTGTTTATTAGTTGAAATACTCAGTTTTTGAGGCAAATATTAGGAAATTACATTCTGCAGAAACTTGCATTTTCATTGATGCAGTGTCGCTTTAAAGAATACATTGACTGTTTGTTTAAAAACATCCAAATGTTCACACATAAACGGAAACAAATCTAATCAGTCTAGCGCTTTCGTAGACTCAAATTGTGTATCAACAAACATAAGTAAACACTGCTTCAACAACGGATGCTGCAGCAGCTCTTAAATGGTCAGACACCGCTATTGAAAGTTCCATAGTCCACCATTATAGCACACAGTGCCATTATATGTTTATATACGCTGGACTGGTAATCCATGGATAGCAGGTTCGATCCCCGTCTGACACTAATAAAATTAAAACAGTCTTTCAGATGGGACTTTAAACCGAGGTCTCGTGTCGGTGCTGTACACCGAGCACGTAATATATTCTGGAATGGGTCTCTGTCTGTATCACTGCACTATCCTCCAAACATCTAAAATGATCTCTTCAGGAGGCGTCGCTAATATGGGCAACCGGTAGCGACGATAAATAAACGTAAACCACACACACAAATGTATAACGACATTTTCACGCACGCACGCACGCACGCACGCACGCACGCACGCACGCACGCACGCACGCACGCACGCACGCACGCACATCGCACGCACGCACGCCGCACGCACATCGCACGCACGCACATCGCACGCACGCACATCACTGCACTATCCTCCAACAATCTAAAATGATTAATCTCTTCAGGAGGCGTCGCTCATATGGGCAACCGGTAGCGACGATAAATAAACGTAAACCACACACACAAATGTATAACGGCATTTTTACGCACACACACACACGCGCGCGCGCGCGCACGCACACGCACACGCAACAGGAATTAGTCAAAATATTGAAATTCCAAATCAATCATCGATATTTCCCCACTACTGTGATGACGCTTTTAAAAATATCTATACTATAGTAATGCTAACAACCTGGCGTATCTGTAATGTGAATATTGTATCGACTGTTTGTTCCAAACCGCCATTACACTATTTTGAAATGAGTTATAGTCGGTTCGGTTTCAACTGTCTCCTTTAGCTAGTAATCGTATACACTTATGTATAGTGTACTTTATTGATAGGATTATTGACAATTGTAAATGATCCCGAACTTAGTGGAATACATAGATAGGATTATTGACAATTGTAAATGATCCCGAACTGAGTGGAATACATAGATAGGATTCTGGGCAATTGTGAATATACCCGAATTGAGTGGAATACACTCACCTTACTCAACAGTTATTTATTTTCAGCAATAAGCTATGCCTTAGGAATATTCGTATGACCTCTAAAAGAGACAGGTTAATATACACTAACTATGCTTTGTAGTGGCGGTAGAAAATATGTATACACACTAATTCAACTCAGTATTAAAGATAAAACGAAGAGGTAATTTGATATACACGTTCATGTAAAGACACCAATGGTGACCATTGTACGGTAATTTACGAAAAACGGTTGAACGACTGAGCACCACAGGAAAGCTATATAAGCATCGATGATATTTGAAAATTATCAAAATGTGCTTTAAATATCGTCGTTTACTACCGTTTTTATTGTATATACTTTTCGTGTGAACTCTGATACGCTTTACTATATAAATCTGAAATATGTGGACGTATTGAATATATAACAGGGTGACTTCTAACATAAATCATGTTGCCGCGTATATTAGATGTACATATGCTAATATGTGTACCTATCTATGTATGAAACACACATTATACGAGGATTGTAAAACGGCTATGGATACGCGGCTTGGAACCGGCAGTTTGTTTTCCAGGAGAATAATAACAAATCTAACACACAACGAACCAACTACTTTGGAAGCAATTTAAAACATACAAAGCGCACGAGGGCATTAATGCATCGTATTAGAGATGCAATAGATATACTATAAATGAATAGAATTACAACCATAAAGCACAGCGAAAGCTATTTCATTTGCGTGACAATCGTGATACAAACCTAAGTACATGGATAATTCTGCCTTACAACAGATATGGTGCTAATCGGAAGGTGTAGTATAAATGTGTTTAGTTCAATATACAAATTGCATGTGATTATATATGATGCTATGGGAAATGTGTTTAGTTCAATATACAAATTGCTTGTGATTATATATGATGCTATGGGAAATGTGTTGGATCTTCATGAATATGTTGGAGCATTGTTTAATCAGAGCAAATTAGTTTACTTCACAAAACGAGAATGGTTATTTCCAGGAATATTACTTATTTTCTCTTCGTTTCCAGTGCAGCCTTTTACATGACACGTATATGAGATATAATGTGAGTGTCTTACATGTAAGTGCATATAAAAGCGTTTCAAACTACTCAAAGAACCGGCAGATAATTGGCTCTAGAACCAAATCTACTCAGCTGATTAGTGATGGTGCAATACGTTGTTAGGATTACTTTATGTCGTTTGTTTAAACAGTATTTATTCCAATAAATTTACATGGATAACACAAAAATGTTACAAATTACATAACTTGTGAATGGTTTGGATTGGAAAACAAGTTTTCAGAACATTTATAGTAATTCCTTTCCAACTGAGTTGACAATTGTAACGAATGTTAAACTGTGTTTCAATTTCAAAGATATTAAAACGGCTTATACAGTACAGTGATGTTTATCAATGGATACATATCCAGCATGTCGCTACACTTATTTTGGATTTCGTTGTGACGATACCGTATATAATTTGGATATAAATGTCGACATTATCGCCAGTTACCAACAGTGCCGATGGCGCCGACGGTATCCCTGTTGGTTCGAAGGTGGTGGAGGCCTTGGTCCTCTGCGTGATGATCATTGTTAGTCTGGTGGGCAATACATCTCTCTGGATTATTGTGCTGCGGTCCCGTGCCCTGCGGACAATCACAAACATGTTTATTCTTGGGCTCTCAACCGCTGGTAAGTTCTAAGCTTTTATAAATTGAACAACTTAGCGTTGAAACAAATCATAATAAGAGGCTATGTGGAATTTAAGTGCCAACATAATTGTTGAATTGTGACGGTGCCTATTACGAAGTATGATTCAAAGAAATTGGTTTCGCGAGAACAGGTCCATATATTACATGATTCCAACATTCGACACATAGACTGGTCAGTAGTCCAGTAGCTAGTTTAAAATAATAATACTAATAATAAAAATAACGAGGGAGCTTACATAACACATGGCTAATACAGGCCCTCAACATACATACAATGACATAGAAAACATATTAATTAGTTTATACAAATTTATTTTAGCTCGATTGCGAAACAAGTTCTTTCAACTTATATTAATCACTCTCGAGACTTCATTCCTGGTGGAATCCATCGCCATGAAGGAGAGAGAAGAGGCAGTGTGGAATTTAAATGCCTTGCCTAAGGGCACAATCGTAACGGCTCCAGCGGGGCTCGAACTCCGGATGTCTGTATTAGTATTCGAATATATTCGGAAGAATTTGTAGTAGCAATGCATTTATACGTGAAAACAATGCATTTTATTTGCTTTTTGAGATGTATTGTCGCTTTAAAATATAATACCAAACGGTACATCGTGCAGCGATCTGACGGATCTGTACTCCAGTGGTAACACGCTGGACTGGTAATCCAGGGATCGCCGGTTAGATCCCTCGTCTGACCCTAATAAAATTAACAGTCTTTCAGGTGGGATGTTAAACCGAGGTCTCGTGTCGGTGCTTTACATCGTGCACGTAAAAGAACCAGAGGAGACTCTGGAATGGGTACCTGTCTGTATCATTGCACTATCCTCCAAAATCTAAAATAACTAATCTCTTCAGGAGACGTCGTTCACATGGGCAACCGGTAGCGACGATAAATAAACGTAAACCACACATGTGCAGCGACAAAGTGTGGGAAAACTAAGCTGATTTACTTGTTTGTTACATCTGCTCCACATGTGGCCATCAAGTCCAACAATCTATCTTATACTGATATAGTTATATCTATTATATTATTATAATAATGCACACATAAGTTTCGGTTCAACGAAATTCAAAACACAGACGGATCTGTAGTCCAGTGTAACACGCTGGGTTGGTAATCCAAGGATCGCAGTTTCGGTCCCCCCGTCTGACCCAAATAAAATTAACAGTCCTTCAGGTGTGACTTTAAACCGAGGTCTCGTGTCGGTGCTGTACACCGGGCACGCAAAAGAACCAGAGGAGAATGTGTGTCTGTTTGTATCATTACACTATCCTCCAACAATCTAAAATGATTAATCTCTTCAGGAGGCGTCGCTCATATGGGCAACCGGTAGCGACGATAAATTCATGTAAAACATAAAAGTCTCCGAAAAAATACAAGGTTCTGTAGAGCATCGCCTTGTATAGTTTCTCCAACTCGCCTAATATATTAAAATGTACAAGACAGTGTCCTAATCTTCTCTATATACCAAATATAAAGGCCAGACAGACACTGCTATTGAAGTAGCCATTGAACCCTCTTGTAACATACAGTCCAATTATAAAATAGGTTGCCACAACAATTTGTACAAAGAAAAAATGATGATTACTCTCAGGAAGACCACATTTTTAAAAAACATGTTTTATTTAAACATTATTTATTGTTCAACGATTGCGAAGCAAGTTCTAGCAACTTATATTAATCACTCTCGTTGGCTCGGATGAAAGCGTAAATGTGGTCATTCGTGTGGGAGGAAACCGGAGTACCATATCATTATATGCTTTCATCAATGAGAGTGATTACCCGGAGAAAATCCACCTGTCCGATCTTGTGACCACCGTACCATCTCACAGAACTTACAGAAGACCACATTGGCAGAGGGGTGCGGGAGAACAGAGTTTTCTATCGAACACATGTTTAATGAGGTACAATAAGTACGGAGTCGAGTATGATAGACTTGCCATTTGTCTCAGGATAATATCACCTTACCCCGGGTCGATACTTAGACTGACGTTATAACCTCTAAAGATATACTAGTGCCGGGGGAAAATGAGCTTCCATTGGCAGTATTCCATAACTCACTGTACGATTAGCTCGCTCGCTTCTCACCAATGCAACCCGGATTCAACCCTTGGACCGGGAAGAATGTGAAATGGTACGGTGGTCACCAGATCGGAAATGTGGTGTTTCTCCGGGTACTCCGGTTTCCTTTCACATGAATGACCATATATACGCTTTCATCCGCGTCAACGAGATTACGACTGGTCTAGTGGTTAAGACAAGGCGTCCGCCTACGGAGCGGCTGTCGAAGGTTTGAACCTCGTCAGGAGTTCATTCTGATATGGCCGGTTGGTGAGCCGCCAGCTATTTATATAATGGTTACAGATTGCCTATCAGCCAGGCGCATGGCCTTCAAGGATAGGAATCGGCAAGTACTGATGTCCATAAGAGGTGTCTCATAAGTCTGAAATGGCTGGCCCTTTCAATAGGGGTGACACTATAATAAACAAACACTTTTATAGGGATGGAAATACATCTCTATGTTTTAGCAATTTGCAGGGACATAATACCCCCGGATAGCCCCCCCCCAAAAACAATTACTTGTATTAACCCAACATAAAGCACCATAATTTCGAACGAAGGACGTTTCGTTATTGGCCATAAATCACAAAGCTCATTTTCAAACGGAAATGAGTCAGTTTAGTTAATTACAATAAGTGTATTGTCATCATGTCCATGTAATCATCAACAAACACTAATTGAATTGCAAATCCTACCACGGGGCGGTTTCACGAAATTATCAAGAAGAAGAAGAATGGTTTATTAAGACACAAACGTATACAGTTTATGGTCTACAACACATACACTAATTGAATTGCAAATCCTACCACGGGGCGGTTTCACGAAATCATCAAGAAGAAGAAGAATGGTTTATTAAGACAAACGTATACAGTTTATGGTCTACAACACATACACTAATTGAATTGCAAAACCTACCACGGGGCGATTTCACGAAATCATCAAGAAGAAGAAGAATGGTTTATTAAGACACAAACGTATACAGTTTATGGTCTACAACCAAATGAATATAATAATAATACATACTAATCAATCAATCTTGTATTACATATACGCTTCTCTGTCATACATTGTCCCTATTACATATACGCTTCTCTGTCATACATTGTCCCTATTACATATACGCTTCTCTGTCATACATTGTCCCTATTACATATACGCGTCTCTGTCATACATTGTCCCTATTACATATACGCTTCCCTGTCATACATTGTCCCTATTACATATACGCTTCTCTGTCATACACTGTCCCTATTACATATACGCTTCTCTGTCATACATTGTCCCTATTACATATACGCCTCTCTGTCATACATTGTCCCTATTACATATACGCTTCTCTGTCATACATTGTCCCTATATGGTATTGTTAAAGTGTGCTTACTAATTGAAGTTTTTAAATGTTTAATATTATTAATCATTTTGGAGGATAATCTCAAAATATCCTAAAGCTATATTTCGAGGGCTGGGTGCAAAACTACTGTAAGCCTTTCACTAGATCTGTCTTACACCAGTAGACAAATCAGGTAGACATGTCACATCAAGAAAAACAAACGGTATGTTCTTGAAGGATATTTTATAAACCAATCATATCGATCGATACATCCGTTCTTGAGGGATATTTGAAGAACCAGACATATCGATCGATACATCCGTTCTCGGGGGATATTTGAAGAACCAGACATATCAATCGATATATCCGTTCTCGGGGGATATTTGAAGAACCAGTCATATCGATCGATATATCCGTTCTTGGAGGATATTTGAAGAACCAGTCATGTCGATCGATACATCCGTTCTCGGGGGATATTTGAAGAACCAGTCATATCGATCGATACATCCGTTCTTGGGGGGAATATTTGAAGAACCAGTCATATCGATCGATACATCCGTTCTCGGAGGATATTTGAAGAACCAGACATATCGATCGATACATCCGTTCTCGGGGGATATTTGAAGAACCAGACATATCGATCGATACATCCGTTCTCGGGGGATATTTGAAGAACCAGACATATCGATCGATACATCCGTTCTTGGGGATATTTGAAGAACCAGTCATATCGATCGATACATCCGTTCTCGGGGGATATTTGAAGAACCAGACATATCGATCGATACATCCGTTCTTGGGAGATATTTGAAGAACCAGACATATCGATCGATACATCCGTTCTTGGGAGATATTTGAAGAACCAGACATATCGATCGATACATCCGTTCTTGGGGATATTTGAAGAACCAGTCATATCGATCGATACATCCGTTCTCGGGGGATATTTGAAGAACCAGACATATCGATCGATACATCCGTTCTTGGGAGATATTTGAAGAACCAGACATATCGATCGATACATCCGTTCTTGGGAGATATTTGAAGAACCAGACATATCGATCGATACATCCGTTCTTGGAGGATATTTGAAGAACCAGACATATCGATCGATACATCCGTTCTTGGGAGATATTTGAAGAACCAGACATATCGATCGATACATCCGTTCTCGGAGGATATTTGAAGAACCAGACATATCGATCGATACATCCGTTCTCGGAGGATATTTGAAGAACCAGACATATCGATCGATACATCCGTTCTCGGAGGATATTTGAAGAACCAGACATATCGATCGATACATCCGTTCTCGGAGGATATTTGAAGAACCAGACATATCGATCGATACATCCGTTCTCGGAGGATATTTGAAGAACCAGACATATCGATCGATACATCCGTTCTCGGAGGATATTTGAAGAACCAGACATATCGATCGATACATCCGTTCTCGGAGGATATTTGAAGAACCAGACATATCGATCGATACATCCGTTCTCGGAGGATATTTGAAGAACCAGACATATCGATCGATACATCCGTTCTCGGAGGATATTTGAAGAACCAGACATATCGATCGATACATCCGTTCTCGGAGGATATTTGAAGAACCAGACATATCGATCGATACATCCGTTCTCGGAGGATATTTGAAGAACCAGTCATATCAATCGATATATCCGTTCTCGGGGGATATTTGAAGAACCAGACATATCGATCGATACATCCGTTCTCGGGGGATATTTGAAGAACCAGACATATCAATCGATACATCCGTTCTTGGAGGATATTTGAAGAACCAGTCATATCAATCGATACATCCGTTCTCGGGGGATATTTGAAGAACCAGACATATCGATCGATACATCCGTTCTTGGAGGATATTTGAAGAACCAGAAATATCGATCGATATATCCGTTCTTGGGAGATATTTGAAGAACCGGACATATCGATCGAT
Source organism: Archivesica marissinica (assembly GCA_014843695.1). NCBI lineage: Eukaryota > Metazoa > Mollusca > Bivalvia > Venerida > Vesicomyidae > Archivesica > Archivesica marissinica. The sequence continues at coordinate 44,955,357 of CM026401.1, read as the reverse complement.
ACATCCGTTCTTGGAGGATATTTGAAGAATCAGACATATCGATCGATACATCCGTTCTTGGAGGATATTTGAAGAACCAGACATATCGATCGATACATCCGTTCTTGGAGGATATTTGAAGAACCAGACATATCAATCGATACATCCGTTCTTGGAGGATATTTGAAGAACCAGACATATCGATCGATACATCCGTTCTTGGAGGATATTTGAAGAACCAGACATATCGATCGATACATCCGTTCTTGGGGATATTTGAAGAACTAGACATATCGATCGATACATCCGTTCTTAGGGGATATTTGAAGAACCAGTCATATCAATCAATACATCCGTTCTTGGAGGATATTTGAAGAACCAGTCATATCGATCGATACATCCGTTCTTGGAGGATATTTGAAGAACCAGTCATATCGATCGATTTATCCGTTCTCGGAGGATATTTGAAGAACCAGTCATATCGATCGATACATCCGTTCTTAGGGGATATTTGAAGAACCAGTCATATCGATCGATACATCCGTTCTTGGAGGATATTTGAAGAACCAGACATATCGATCGATATATTCGTTCTTGGGGGATATTTGAAGAACCAGTCATATCGATCGATACATCCGTTCTTGGAGGATATTTGAAGAACCAGACATATCGATCGATACATCCGTTCTTGGAGGATATTTGAAGAACCAGACATATCGATCGATACATCCGTTCTTGGGAGATATTTGAAGAACCAGACATATCGATCGATACATCCGTTCTTAGGGGATATTTGAAGAACCAGTCATATCGATCGATACATCCGTTCTTGGAGGATATTTGAAGAACCAGACATATCGATCGATATATTCGTTCTTGGGGGATATTTGAAGAACCAGTCATATCGATCGATACATCCGTTCTTGGAGGATATTTGAAGAACCAGACATATCGATCGATACATCCGTTCTTGGAGGATATTTGAAGAACCAGACATATCGATCGATACATCCGTTCTTGGGAGATATTTGAAGAACCAGACATATCGATCGATACATCCGTTCTTAGGGGATATTTGAAGAACCAGTCATATCGATCGATACATCCGTTCTTGGAGGATATTTGAAGAACCAGACATATCGATCGATATATTCGTTCTTGGGGGATATTTGAAGAACCAGTCATATCGATCGATACATCCGTTCTTGGAGGATATTTGAAGAACCAGACATATCGATCGATACATCCGTTCTTGGAGGATATTTGAAGAACCAGACATATCGATCGATACATCCGTTCTCGGGGGATATTTGAAGAACTAGACATATCGATCGATACATCCGACCTGTGATATGATCTCAGCTCTTCTTCACAGTCAGGTCGGTAGTCCAGTGGTTCACATGGTGAACTACGAACAGTCTTTCAGATAGGGACACTAGACCGAGGTCTCGTGTTGGTGCTTAACACCGTACACGTAAAAGAAGCAGAGGAGACTCTGGAATGGGTCTTTGTCTGTATCATTGCACTCTCCTCCAATAATCTCAAATGACTAATATCTTCAGGAGGCGGCGCTCATGATGGCAACAGGTATAGTGACGATACATTAACGTAAAACACACACACCATTAGATCTACAAGAACCAATAATTTCGATCGATGCAACCGGCGTGTGATATGTCCTACCTTAGAACTTCAGGAACACATCTATTTCATTGAACGAACGATGTAGTTTTATTTAAAGTCGCCACCGCATAAATGCATTTGGGCGACTGTACTCTCCAAGCTGGTTATATTCTAAGGCGATTCTTCTGTGATGATTATCCAATGACGATTATATCCGTGTTCTACGATGATTATGTGTTCTGCGATGATTGTTCCTATTCTTCTATGATGATTATTCCTATTCTTCTACGTTGATTATTTCTGTTGTCGCTGACGATTCTTCTTCTGTGAAGCTTAATTAAGACGTCCTCAGGTGGCTACTTCTTTCCGTGCCAGGGTGACAAGGCCTGGTCTGTACGTGGTCCTTTGTAGGGCCACCCTCCTCACTGTTGGTCACCCCGCAGCAGCATTAATACGGATCTGACAGTTAGACATCTGGTCGTCGATTGTCGCAAACGAGTCTACTATACTCCGGTGTAGCTCGGGGGAGCGTGGATTCACGACCGTTGCCGCTCCCTCAGGTCCGCCATCTCTTCTAAACGAAAGATCGAAAACCAGTGTTCACCTCAAACACCATCTGGAAGAGATGGCAGATCTGTCCTGATGTGCCATAGCCGTGGATCCACATACTTGGAGAGATTCCCCCTTCGCAAGATCGACGACCAGAAGATCCCAGTATCCTACGCTGCTGCTGCGGGATGTGCACCGGTCACGACGTGCACGTCGTGAGGAGATCGACCGGCTATTTCATTGATACAAGCGGCGTATGATATATCATAGCTTGGAATTTCAGGAACCAATCATTTCGATCGATACAACCGGCGTATGATATGTCATAGCTTAGAAATTCAGTAACCAATCATTTCGATCGATATAACCGGCGTATGATATGTCTTAGCTTAGAAATTCAGTAACCAATCATTTCGATCGATACAACCGGCGTATGATATGTCTTAGCTTAGAAATTCAGTAACCAATCATTTCGATCGATATAACCGGCGTATGATATGTCTTAGCTTAGAAATTCAGTAATCAATCATTTCGATCGATACAACCGGCGTATGATTTGTTTTAGCTTAGAAATTCAGTAACCAATCATTTCGATCGATACAACCGGCGTATGATATGTCTTAGCTTAGAAATTCAGTAACCAATCATTTCGATCGATATAACCGGCGTATGATATGTCTTAGCTTAGAAATTCAGTAACCAATCATTTCGATCGATATAACCGGCGTATGATATGTCTTAGCTTTGAAATTCAGTAACCAATCATTTCGATCGATATAACCGGCGTATGATATGTCTTAGCTTAGAAATTCAGTAACCAATAATTTCGATCGATACAACCGGCGTATGATATGTCATAGCTTGGAACTTCAGTAACCAATCATTTCGGTCGATACAACCGACATGCGCTATGTCTCCTTACAGTACTAAACATGCAGTTGAAACACACACATTTTTAGAAGTTCACATCACGATAATATGCACATGACGAAGTAAAGCAGAACAAGCGGAAGAGAATGACTAATTAGAAAAAACTGCAGGAAGTAGAGAAGACATATCAATCAAATAATCAAACCAATATCGGGAAGCAATGGAACGGAATCACATCGGACTTCCAGTCTTCCAACTGGATCAGAACATTGTCCCGGATCGGATTAGCTTAAACATAGTTTTTTTCCCAAACAATACAACATAATATTATATGTCGTGTGGTCTTTGTGTGTTTTATGTTTATTTATCGTCGCTATCGGTTTGCCCATATAAGCGCCGCCTCCTGAAGTGATTGGTCATTTTAGATTGTTGGAGGATAGTGCAATGATACAGACCGAGACCCATTCCAGAGTCTCCTCTGGTTCGTTATTACAGGCTGTGCTGTGTGTTTTACTTTTATTTATCGTCGCTACCGGTTTGCCCATATAAGCGCCGCCTCCTGAAGAGATTAGTCATTTTAGATTGTTGGAGGATAGTGCAATGCTACACAGAGAGAGACCCATTCCAGAGTCTTCGTGTGGTCTTTCTCTCTCTCTAATTCTCGTGTGTGTGTTTAAACGTTTATTTATCGTCGCTACCGGTTGCCCATATGAGCGACGCCTCCTGAAGAGATTAGTCATTTTAGATGTTGGAGAATAGTGCAATGATTCTCTGAGTGTGTGGGTTCAGGTAAAATGAAGTCAAGTCTGTAAAATACATTTCCAATATATTTTACTCCAATGAATGCCAAATGCCTTGATGTATACGTGTATACTCAATGGGGATAACAATGACAATGGGGCTCACGGGAAGGATAGTCTGTGTGCATTAGTAAGTTCCGGTTAAAATAACGAACTATAGGAATGTATAGGTATATGTAGTTAATGAATGACGGATAGGCTATATGGTAGCAACGTATTATTATGTTCGACCTATGACATATACAAATACAAATTTTACACAGAATCTAGATTCATGAATGAAAAACGGATTAGAACCGAAAACTATTATAGCTTATAGAGGTCTTCTCCTATAGCAATGTATTTAATGCAATTACGATATGACAGTGTTTTAATATTTTCTAAACTACTAATTTCAATTTGAAATAATGGTAGGTAAACGTTTTAATCATGAACTGTAATTTAGAATATCAATAAGATAAAGCTATTATTAAGGTGAACAAGTACATATAGCAATTAATTTAGAAGGTTGAAAATTGAGATTGACTCAGAAGAAAGGAGAAATGATAGAACAAGGAACATGATATATTCATTCGTATAGTTCAATGGTAGAGGCAAGCATGCAACACTTAGTGAACATATGCTCATGAAAATCGTCTGCTTTCCCGGATGTAGTTTTGGACTGCTTGAAATATGTTTGCGTTGAAATCATCGCTTACAATTCGCTTTAAAGACAGTGTCCTCCTAATGAGAAACATCGGCGAGTTACTGCCCCTGAATACTCTTTGAGTGGGATGTGTCATCTTAATTGGTTTCCTTTGTTTTCATCGTTGTTTCCTTTGTACAACACCCTATCAAATGTCATCCGTTTGATCGTCTTATGATAATTATGCTATCGTATATCCAATGGATACATTACTGTAAAAAATCAATAAAATGAATTAACACAATTTTTGATATACATGTAATCACATATATCATACATCAACATATGATTAGAGAACAACAGTAAAAACAAAGGATTCCAACTGCAAGGACCAATTTTGAATATAAAAGGTACTAGCATAATAAATCATAAATTAGTTTAAACATATTTTATTTCCCAATATAATACATATTGAACAATCACACATAATCAGAATACAGAAACAGGATTAGAATGGTAGACATAGTCTTATAGAATTCTTCTCCTCTACGAAGGATTCCATCAAAGATATATCACATCTTTATTACAAAACACAAACTGAACAACTAAATATATGTGCGTTTTCTATGTCCTCTAGTTTAATATGTATGTATGCCTGTTCTGTTCTGATAATAAATATATAATGGTCGCATATGTGGAAGTCGTGATAGCGCAGTGGATGCGCGTTCGCTTCAGGTGCGAAAGGTCCGGAGTTCGGATTGTACCCTTAGGCAAGGCATTTAAATTCCACGTTGCCTCTTCTCTCTCCCTCGTGGCGATGGATTGCATCAGGAATGAGGTCTCGAGAGTGATTAATATAAGTGGTAAGAATTTGTTTCGCAATCGAGCTAAAATAAATTTGAATAAACTAATGGTCGCATATAACATTAACAAAGTGTTGGTGGACTATTCACGAATTCGTGGAGGGACATGCCGAGCTCGCTATGTTCGAGAAGACGGCTCCCAAATAGACAGACAAGACGTCTGTATGCATATCGCTAGAATGGGATAAAATGATAGAACGAAACAACATGTATATACACCAAACTAGCAAAATGTGTTTGAATAAAAAAAAGCATGAAGTGTTTATATCTATTTGAAATTGAGAATAAATTATAAATAATGGGTCAACTATTTGATACGACATCCCTTTGATACAATATGATATAACCCGATGGGTGTCTAATTTCTTTATAAACTATTGCAATCATGTGCCAGTTTATTGCTTGCCCTTCAGTGCGTGAAGCTTCAACACAATTACAAAATGATAGTGAATTTTGATACGGTTAATGAAAATATACTAAACCAAAAAAGAAACTTTCGCAAAGTAGGTCTTAAACTTATAAGGTTAAATACAACATGTAGAAAAATGTTTATATGTAGTAGTTTACACTGACGTCCTACTTTCGGAAATCGGTCAGATAATCACCTCATGTCGAACGATATCGTCTGTTTTGACAAAACCTCCATTTTCACGTGCACGCACGGGGTGGACATATCTGGTTTACATGTGTTAACTTTTTCACTGCAAGTTATTGCACATGACGACTACAGTCATACAAATACCTAAACACCTTTATATCGATACAATTTGGGCAAAATTTCGATGCCTCGAATTGCGAAACATTTAAGAGACAGAGCCGTTGGGATGCTGGAGGCAGGAGCTTCAACGGAAGAGGTTGCTGCGCACGTTGGATCATCTGTGCAGGCAGTTAGAAGTCTGAGACGGCGGTTTGTGCAGACCGGAAGCACGGAAGATCTTCCACGTAGCGGTAGACCACGTGTAACCACGCCGGCGCAAGACCGCTATATTTTGAACCAACATTTACGAAATCGTTTTTTAACTGCGACAGCTACAGCGTCTGTCACCCCAGTACAGGTACTTATAACCCCAGGATTTCCGCTCAAACCGTACGAAATCGTTTGGGTGAGAACAATTTACGTGCACGTCGTCCCTACGTCGGAACAGTATTAACGGATCGTCATCGCCGTGACAGGCTTCAATGGGCTGATAGACACATCAACTGGACAAGGCAAGACTGGCGGACGATTCTTTTTTCAGATGAATCCAGGTTTGCATTGTCCAATAGTGATGGTCGGATCAGAGTCTACCGACGTAGGAATGAACGTTACGCTGACTGTTGCGTTCTTCAGCGGGATCGTTTTGGCGGTGGGGGTTCCGTGATGGTCTGGGCCGGAATAAGTTATGGGTATCGTACCCAATTAGTGGTCATTGATGGCAATTTGAATGCTCAAAAGTATAGAGACCGTGTCCTTGCCCCACACGTTGTTTCTCTCTTACAAAATCACGGCGTTATTTCTGTGTTTCAGCAAGACAACGCCAGACCTCACGTCGTCCGTGACAATATCCAGTTCTTGCGAAACAACAATATTGATTTCATAGACGACTGGCCCTCAAAAAGCCCGGATCTAAATCCCATCGAGCACCTTTGGGATAATCTTGACACACGTGTACGGCAACGTCAACATCCGCCTGGTAACGTCAATGAGCTCCGTGACGCTTTGCTAGAAGAGTGGAATAATATACCCCAGGCTCAAATTAATAATCTCATCCACTCAATGCGTCGTCGCTGCCAAGCTGTTAGCAATGCTCGCGGTGGGCATAATCGTTACTAAAGCAAAACAAAATTGAATCGACACCTACCTCAAATGAAATTGAAAAATCCAATGAAATTGATAATTTTCAGACTGTAAATGAACTTTGATGAATTGATTTTAAATTATTGTGCAATAGGCCATAATAAAATAAATCCTAGATTTTCATCCAAATTTTTTTGAAAATGGGGGCGGGGGGTGAAATTTTATTTTTTATTTTATATTTTCAGGATATCGATATTTATGCTGATAAAATGGTGTTTTGACAAGATTCAACTTGACAAGATATTTTTTTTTTTTTTTTCAAATAGTAATAAAAAAAATCGGGGCGGGCCCTAAAAACGGGGGCGGGCGGGGATGAAAATCTAGGAAATATTTTATTATGGCCATAACAAATACGAATAAAAACTGTTAATATACACATATGTGGAAACAGTCCCATTGAAGTCTCGCGAAAGTTTCTTTTTTGATTCAGTATATATAAATATTATGTTATATTTCGGGTTTTACGCCTGCATCAGCACCATTTTGGGCTATATCGCCGGCCGGAAGTTTACCTAACAACATCTTTCCTGGGCAGGCTCCAGCGGTTAACCAGTACTTGGGTGAACCAACCTCCGTAAGAAACTGCCGCCTTTTTCATATAAATGAGGCACGGTCTGAGCGGTAACACGCTGGACTGGTAATCCAGGGATCACAGGTTCGATCACCCGTCTGACCCTAATAAAATTAACAGTCTTTCAGATGGGACATTAAACCGAGGTCTCGTATCGGTGCTTTACACCGTGCACGTAAAAGAACCAGAGGAGACTCTGGAATGGGTCTCTGTCTGTATCATTGCACTATCCTCCAAAAATCTAAAATGTCTAATCTCTTCAGGAGGCGTCGCTCAAATGGGCAACCAGTAGCGACGATAAATAAACATAAAACAAACAAACAAGCCGAAACAAAATATATAAATATGAAATAACCGTAATGACTTGAAAACACACAAAACAATGTATGTATATACTTATATTGACACTAAAAGGAAACAGGAGCCAGTTACCAGATTCCCAATTTATTATTTTATTATACATATGACCACTTATTTATTTTACAACGATTGCGAATCAAGTTCTAACAACTTATATTAATCACTCTCGTTGGCTCGGATGAAAGCGTATATGTGCTCATTCGTGTCGGAGGAAACCGGATAAAACTCACCTGTCCGATCTGGCGACCACCGTACCATCTCACATATTTCCCTGTCCGAGGATCGAGGAATTGACCACTATTAAGTGCAAAGCAGATTCCATTGGCTTGCTGCTTAAGACAGGTTTTTTAATACTTTATTTATTTTACAACGATTGCGAAGCAAGTTTTAGCAACTTATATTAATCACTCTCGTTGGCTCGGATGAAAGCGTATATGTGGTCATTCATGTGGGACGAAACCGGAGTACCCGGAGAAAACCCACCTGTCCGATCTGGCGACAGGTTTGACTGTACTGTAGAAATGTAATGTCGTTATTGTGTTATGGCATAGCAATGGAGAGATGTGCGTGTCATTTGTTCATCCATTTATGCAGTCAAATTGTAGAGAATTAGCTAGATGATATACATTGATATACTTGAAAATGTATATACGTCTATACAATCGCACTCACAGGCACCAGATACAAACATGTTTGTTTGGCCTATGGTATATACTAAACTTTACTTACATAGGCAAACACAAATTGTGTCTGGTGCCTGTGATCGCACTAGCATATAGTAAGCATTCGTTGGAAACGCTTGCCCCTCACCGCTGCTGGTTCGACTCCCGCCCGGGATCACAAAATTATTTCATGTAAGGAAGCTATTCAGCTGGCTTACGTAAGTTGAGTGGTTCTACCCGGGTACCCGCCCATGCCTGAAATGCTGCTCAGAGGGGCACCCGGGGTCTTCCTCCACCGCTAATAGCTGAAGAGTCGCGATATGACATAAGCTGTTAGTGCGACGTTAATCCAAAAAAACAAACAAAACAGATAAATGTCAACAACGGGCAGCATTTCGTTTCCGACTTTTGTGCATACAATTCACACACATGATTTGGATGAAAACCAGCTTCAATTCTGCACAGATAGCACCCAGACATTAAGAGAAAGGTTTTTTTTGTTTGTTTTATTATAAAATTAATGAGATAACAGGTTGCCTTACTAAGCTCACCATAGCGATCTCTGTACGCATTATGCCATATATGGTAGCCAGGCTATCTATTTGTACCAATACTCATAGTATGTCATTATGTTCACCTCCAGTGACAAGTCCACATGTCATATTTCATGCCAAGTAACCATCTACGGTAGGCGCGATTGTTCTATCGTAATACTCGTATAGTCAGCTTACCAATCAGAAATACAATGATTCTGATTGCATGCATAATCCACAAACAATTATGTATGGCGTCTGGGCTTACAGTAGTCCTTTGATATACGGCAAATAACGAAAATAAAACAATAATATAATGTTATTAATTAAGTGATTTCATATTGACCTTGTTCTTGGGATTCAGCCTGTCATAAATCATCTGTCTGTCTGTCTGTTTGTCTGTCTATTGGACCTCGGCCTTCGACAGGCTGAATCCCAACACGAAATCACTTAATTAATGACAATTTTATTAATTAACTATAGAATATAACAATATGCACTATATCAGCGGCTAACAGTTTGAGCACCAGCTCACCTTCATCGTCACTCATCACTACCTGGTATTTCTACTTTCTGTTTAGTGTTTGTAAACACAGCCAGACGACAGTTTTCACGGTTGACGTAAGAAGTTCTGAACTGTGCGTATTGGAAACGCTAGGCCTATCACAAATAAAATTTAATCAATTTTAAATTGCCGTTATCAAATACAGATCGCTATTACACTCTTTTTTAAAAGATTCTAATTAACAAAGTAGCAAAAATTAAGAACGAGTTTTTTGCTTGTTTCCAAGATGGCGACTGCAACAGAATTTCGTCAGGCAATCTCATACAGGCCGAGGTCCAACGACCAATCAGATTTCGACATTTTCATACAGGCCGCATAAATCTCATATTGGCCGTGCTAGCTCCATATTGGCCGAGTTAAGCATCGATACTGACGAGCGCACGCTCGTATTGTACTAACAAAGGACGTCATGTTGCAGACACTATTCCATAGTGAATAATACTGAAATATCAACGATAAACTAGGTAAAAACCCAACACCAGATTGCTGATATATCCTTGTGGTCTTCACATGCAGACCTTATTCTAGCCACAATTACTTTTTATTGGACGGAAATCTGTCAAATAACACCTTAACATGCCGGACATACAGTTTTTGAGATTTCGCTGCCCACGACAAAATGGCTGCGTGGTGTTTTCTAGTCGGTTAGAACTTCCGCTTAATTCCCTAAAGGCAGGCGTTCTCTCAACATGCAGATATACCAGAACAATCTAGAACAAGAACATTTATTACACACAAACATGTAATATAAGGACGATTGAAAACTCACTCTGCATAATACACACTGGGATAGTGTATTGAGTGAATGTATATAAATATGTAATAGAAGGACGATTGAAAACTCACTCTGCATAATACACACTCGGATAGTGTATTGAGTGAATGTATATAAATATGTAATAGAAGGACGATTGAAAACTCACTCTGCATAATACACACTCGGATAGTGTATTGAGCGAATGTATACATATTTTTTATAAAGTGCAAAATTTAGTAATAAAATGCAAACATGTGGACAATAACACGAAACCCTGTCCAACATAATAGTATATACCACATCCCTGCTGGGACATCCGCGAATCATATGGGAACCAAATATTGTTGCAGAATTCCAACTACGTAAATAGATTGACCTGACCATTTCCGGATTCCAGCTCAAGTCTGTATTTCTATGTACACACCAGTGAAAGCTTGGAACTAGTTTCCTGGAAACAACTGGACAATTTTAATTCCTATAATACGAATACGTAGCAGTAATTCTTATCACATAAATTCCCATTCGTCCAGAAAAATGTCTGCACTTCAGTCAACCTTGCAATTACACAAGCGAGTGGTTTTTTTAAAATCTTGGAATCAGATAATTTCGCTCCATAAACATAAATTACTTAGAGATACTTGCTGGAAATCTTCGTTATTCGACATCTCGATCGTTGCTGTTCTGTGTCTGTTACTATTTTTAGATTGCAAATTCGTATCAGTGATGTAATGCCATTAACTGATGTTCAGAATTATTTTTCAGATCTCCTAGTAGCGACGGCAAACCCGCCTAAATATATGTAAAGTACAAACACAGACATAACTACATTACCACAATTTAGTCCTCTAAGTCACCGAGTGCAAATCACATACCGAAAATCGTAACTCATGAATATATCAATTACGGAAATCAATAATTGCACATGCACGTATATGTGACTATGTTACACAGCAGGGGCAGTAGGCAATACTGCGATATGAATGTAATTAACAGTTTCCATGTATTAGTTTATATGTGGCATATAGATTTTTTAACTTTACTCTTTTAAACTATTTTTCAGACATCCTGGTTGCGACGGTGAACATGCCCATAACAGTATACACAATCATCAAGGGGAACTGGATGTTCTCGGACAATGTATGCGTCCTGTTTGGCTTCATGAATATGATGACCCTAGTAACCAGCGTTCTGTCGCTATGCAACATTTCTATTAATAGATTCTTCATGGTTTGTCGGCCAGCAAAGTTCATGGACATATACACTAATAGGAATGCTGTACTGATGATAATTGGTAAGTGTAACAATCTCGCTGCAACGAGAATCTCGCTGTTAAGATCACGCAGTTTACGTTAATGTAACGTGGTTAAAGGGACACTATGTAGGTGGAAAAAAGCTAATTTGTACAGAATGTAATTTCCTATTATATGGTATCATTTGTTCCCAAATTTTTGTAACAGAATCTGGCTATTTTCACAAATAAAAAAGCTTCGTATACGACGTTTATTATCGTGTGTGTTTTAAGTTTATTTATCGTCGCTACCGGTTGCCCATATGAGCGACGCCTCCTGAAGAGATTAGTCATTTTAGATTTTTGGAGGATAGTGCATGATACAGACAGAGACCCATTCTAGAGTCTCCTCTGGTTATTTTACGTGCACGGTGTACAGCACCGACACGAGACCTCGGTTTAAAGTCCCATGTGAAAGACTGTTAATGTTATAATGGTCAGACGGGGGAATCGAACCTGCGATCCGTGGATTACCAGTCCAACATGTTAACCACTGGACTACATATCCGTCTGCTCAAACATTACCCCGAACTAACAAATAGAGTATGCACATTCATATACACGGTGGAGCAAACACAGCATTGTATATGTCAGCGAAGTCAGTTTGTATTATTGCATAATATAGACATATAAACCACAGCACTAGTTGCTTATCTTATGTTTATACAAATTTATTTTAGCTCGATTGCGAAACAACTTATTTCAACTTATATTAATCACTCTCGAGACCTCATTCCTGGTGGAATCCATCGCCACGAGGGAGAGAGAAGAGGCAATGTGGAATTTAAATGCCTTGCCTAAGGGCACACTCGTAACGGCTCCAGCTGGGCTCGAACTCCGGACCTTTCGCACCTGAAGCGAACGCGCATCCACTGCGCTATCACGACTTCCAGTTGCTTATCTGGACTCGATGCCGAAAAACTACACTCAATAGAAGGAAATGGTAGTGAAAGAAAATGTCCGATTAGCGCAGTGGTTAGGTGCGCTCGGTTCTCACCAATGCAACCCGGGTTCGATCCTCGGACCGGGAAGCATGTGAGATGGTACGGTGGTCGCCAGATCGGACAGGTTGGTTTTCTCCGGGTACTCCGGATACTCCGGTTTCCTTCCACACGCATGCCCACATTTTACGCTTTCACCCGCGCCAACGAGAGTGATTAATATAAGTCGTTAAAACTTGCTTCGCAATCGTTGTAAAATGAATAAAGTTTAAACTTTAAAGAAAAAAGTATACTAAATTAATTAAAATAATTAAAACATGTTTTAGGAAAGACACTATCAGATTTGGAAAGGAGCTGATTGGCAAATACCAATACACTAGAACCGTATTAAAGCCAGGACACCTACGCTATTAACACACACAACAAGCTATATCGGTATATAATTGTTCAACTATCACATATCAAGTCATTAGCCATGATGCTGCGGGTGACCACAAGGGAACCGAAATACAGCGCCATGAATTCCCTGACAATGACACGCGACGAATTGAACAATGTCACAGAGGTTACAGCAAACAATAGCATGAACATATGTATACGAGCATAGGCTTATTATCTGAGTGGCTTAATGACATTCCTGAAGAAGACAATTGTTTCATTTTCTAAAATGTCCAACGTTGCATTTTATATGATATTCGTAGATTTCCATAAATAATATAGTAATTGAATGTGCTTCTATTTTGTAAGTATTTGTAAGTATTTGTAAGTATTTGTAAGTATTTGTAAGTATTTGTAAGTATTTGTAAGTATTTGTAAGGGGCTCAGCGTTCCACAATCTCGTTTACGTCTTAACACCACCATTCACAAAATACAACTCAACAACTGTTGCCATGGCTATACAGAGCATTTATTGCGAGGATAGAGCACATACAGCATTTACATACATGTTATAATTCTGTTTCACACCGAATGCGACATATGTACGCAAAATAACCACCACATATCCGTGATAAAAATAGCAAAGCCGCACATGAAAAACATTTTTAGGAAACATGTACCCGTAGCAATGCTCTTAACTGCTTCTCTGGATATAAGATGACGGGATCTTATGGTACCCTGTATGTCCCTCTTACTCAAAAACACAATGTATGTCCCTCTTACTCAAAAACACAATATATATGTGTTTTTGAGTAAGAGGGACATACAGAGTCCCATAAGATCCCGTCATCTTATATCCATGTGAATATTCACCTATGATCCGATGTACCAAGTACCGGTATTGGAACTATTTCTGTCATATAAGCAAATTCGTTTCTAGAATTTCAGTATAAAATGTGAGTTTGAATATTAAATATGGATAGCCCTCGCGTTGCCCTAGCGTAGAAGTGATTATCACATACACTATCCTCTATTAATATCTTTCATAAACATATTTCTGCACGAAATACTCGGCCTAATCCACGCTGTATTTTGTGCACACAAGCAGTGTAAACGCATTCGTTCTCAGCTATACGATGTAGTGTGTGTTTCATGTTTATTTATCGTCGCTACCGGTTACCCATATGAGCGACGCCTCCTGAAGAGATTAGTCATTTTAGATGTTGGAGAATAGTGCAATGTTCTCTGAGTGTGTGGGTTCAGGTAAAATGAAGTCGTCTGTAAAATACATTTCCAATATTGTTACTCCAGAATGTTATTATCGTCGCTACCGGTTACCCATATGAGCGACGCCTCCTGAAGAGATTAGTCATTTTAGATGTTGGAGAATAGTGCAATGCTTCTCTGAGTGTGTGGGTTCAGGTAAAATGAAGTCAAGTCTGTAAAATACATTTCCAATATATGTTACTCCAATGAATGTTTATTTATCGTCGCTACCGGTTGCCCATATGAGCGACGCCTCCTGAAGAGATTAGTCATTTTAGATTTGTGGAGGATAGTGCAATGATACAGAGAGATACCCATTCCAGAGTCTCCTCTGGTTCTTTTACGTGCACGGTGTAAAGCACCGACACGAGACCTCGGTTTAACGTCCCATCTGAAAAACGGTTAATTTTATTAGCGTCAGACGGGGGATCGAACCTGCGATCCCTGGATTACCAGTCCAACGTGTTAACCACTGGACTACAGATCCGTCTGTTATACGATGTAACGCAGAGAACTTACAAATATATACATTGGCTTAAACGTTACTAGCGTGTTTTCGTAGCCTTAATGATGCTAAATTGTTACAACAGTTATTTGTGAGGGTCGATTTCTAATGTGATTTGCACTTGTGAAGTTGTGAGTTGTGGCTCAAGCATTTTGCCTGTATTTTGAATATTGAAGAGGCACTAAAATATATGTTTAAAGCGACATTATATCGCAAAAAGTAAAACAATGTATTTTATTCACGTATAAATGTATTGCTAATACAAATTTTTCCGAGTACATTCCAACACTAACATTGAATCAATAAACAGTGTGGTTGTAATCTACACACTGTGAAAAGTGAAACTAGGAGTTCATATACGATCACCTATGCTCCTGAATTGACGTTTGTTTGTCATTGGAGTCTAAACTAAACGCGTGATACTGTCGCTTAGAGATAATTTAAATAAGATTAGGCTAAAAATAAATACATACATACAGACGGATCTGTAGTCCAGTGGTAACACGCTGTACTGGTAATCCCCCGTCTGACGCTAATAAAAATTAACAGTCTTTCAGATGGGACGTTAAACCGAGGTCTCGTGTCGGTGCTTTACACCGTGCACGTAAAAGAACCAGAGGAGACTCTGTCTGTATCATGCACTATCCTACCTACGCTACCGATTGCCCATATGAGCGACGCCTCTTGAAGAGATTAGTCATTTTAGATTGTTGGAGGATAGTGCAATGATACAGACAGTGACACATTCCAGAGTCTCCTCTGGTTCTTTTACGAGCACGGTGTAAAGCACCGACACGAGACCTCGGTTTAAAGTCCCATATGAAAGACTGTTAATTTTATTAGGGTCAGACGGGGGATCGAACCTGCCATCCCTGGATTACCATTCCAGCGTGTTACTGCTACAATACAGATCCGTTCATATGTTCACTAAGTGTTGCATGCTTGCCTCTACCATTGAACTATCCGAATGAATCTATCATGTTCCTTGTTCTATCATTTCTCCTTTCTTCTGAGTCAATCTCAATTTCAACCTTCTAAATTAATTGCTATATATACTTGTTTCACCTTAATGATCTCTTTATCTTATTGATATTTTAAATTACAGTTCATGATTAAAACGTTTACCTACCATTATTTCAAATTGAAATTAGTAGATTAGAAAATATTAAAACACTGTCATATCGCAATTGCATTAAGTACCTTGCTATAGGAGAAGACCTCTATAAGCTATGATAGCTTTCGGTTCTAATCCGTTTTTCATTCATGAATCTAGATTCTGTGTAAAATGTATAAACAAATTTTAATTTGTATATGTCATAGGTCGAACATAATAATACGTTGCTACCATAAAGCCTATCTGTCGTCCATTAACTACATATACCTATACATTCATATAGTTCGTTATTTTAACCGGAACTTACTAATGCACACAGACTATCCTTCATTGTTATCCCCATTGAGTATACGTATACATCAAGGCATTTGGCATTCGTTGGAGTAAAATATATTGGAAATATTGACTTCATTTTACCTGAACCCACATACTCAGAGAATCAATGCACTATTCTCCAACATCTAAAATGACTAATCTCTTCAGGAGGCGTCGCTCATATGGCCAACCGGTAGCGACGATAAATACACGTAAAACACTAAAAATACATAGGCACACATGTGAGATAAAGCGGTAGATCTGTACGATAAATCGTGTTATTCAGGATGTAGACTCTATTTACATTATGTTCTTATCTCAACAAACCGCGTATACGACGCTTAATTATTGATACCATATAATAGGAAATTACTGTAAATATTTGCGTTTTCACTGATGTAGTGTCGCTTTAAACAATATAAAATAATACTAATATTCAGAACAAACTTCTGAAATGGCAGCAGGCAAGATGATACATAATAAATTTCACAAAGTAATTCATCGATCATGCAAAGCAATTGTTCACGTGGGGAAACTATCCAGCCTGTTTGGGGAAGGTCTGTGGTTCTGTTCGGGTGAACGTCCATGTCTGAAATACTGCTCGGAGGGGCACCCGTGGTCTTCCAATAATAGCGGGAGAGTCGCTATATGTCCAAAGCTGTCCTCTGGACTTTAAGCCACCAAAATAAACAAACAAATATAGGTGCAATCTGGGACATGAACAATGACAACGTGTTGCACGTGTATTTAATAACGTCGTTTTTTTACTTTAGGTACAGTATCCGCCTCGGCTCTCCTGTCGTCACCCCCGTTGCTGGGCTGGTCGCAGTACGTATACACGCCCTCTCATTCGTTCTGCTTCGCTGATTGGGTGAACAATATGACGTATGCCTATGCTATGATTGGTTGTTGCTTTGGGATACCGTTCAGCGTGATGACCTTCTGCAACATCTGTATAATAAGATCGGTAAGGCAAAGCAGCCGCAAGGTGAAATCCTCATGCAAACCTGCAGTATCTTCAACTATGTACAGCGCAAACGACACACCGGAATACAATGTAGATGACACGACAGATGTACAAAATTCAAAACTCGCGGAGAACAATGGTACGGTCAATCAACTAGGAGAACAAGTGAAAGACAATAACGATATACAAAGTGTAACGATGAAAAACAAAACATTCCCGGAACCGGAAACAGAACCGACGAATACACCGACCACTGACCGAGATCATATAAATATCGAAGGTGTCGTCCGAAACAGCTCAAATACGGATGGCTTATCTAATGAATCTTCTAATGAATCGAATGCGTCTTTAATTAATCAGAACACTACACAAAACACGAACATAAACAAAGTGTTCGATGTTTATAAGTCAAACACAGACACACATAAGGAATCACAACTTGAAGATGCAAATGGAATTGAGCCAAACTCAAATACAATTGATAATAATTTATTGCATCCACGCTGGAACGCCAATTCGAAAACAGCAAACGAACGTCGTGCACCGGTTACAGTGAATTTCAGAACTGAAGTTTCAATGAATATTACAAATTCAAACCGTTCTGTCGCAACAAAAGATCAAGCACAAATGCGGTCTAACGGAAAAGACAAAATGCGTAGACGCGAAGAAGTAAGCCTGGCAGTGTCGCTCATTGTTGTGGTGTTATTATTTGTGATATGCTGGCTACCATACTGTGTTAGTATGTTGATATCTATCTACTATCATGGGTATGTCCCACGAGAGTTTCACATGTTTACCTTGCTAATGGGCTACGCGAATAGCGGTTGTAACCCAATAATATACGGGATAATGAATAAACGATTTAAACTAGAATATAAAAAACTGTTCTGTTTTTGGAAAGCTCACACGTTTACGCTTAGTGGCTTTAGTTCGTAATAGACGAACATTGGACAAGTTAAAGCGACATTACATCACAAAAAATATATATAAATAGCATCATTTGATACTACAATTTCTTCCAAAATAATTCGAACACTAACTATACATAAACAGTGCTTTGTTGTATACAAACTCTTAAAAGTGAAAGTAGGATTTCATATCACGGTCAGCTATGCTCCTGAATTGACGTGTGTTTATTATTGGAGTCTATACCTGTTACTGTCGCTTAGAAAATTTTAAGTCGTATTAGTCTAAAATAAATATGTACAGGCACAGGGGTTAGATATAACTGTAAATATGTACCATAAATCGTGCTATTCAGGATGTACACATTGCATGTTGACCCTATTCACATTAGTTTGTTATGTCAACAAATGTCGTATACGACCTTTATTAATTAGTTGAAATACTCATCTTTTGAGGCAAATATTTAGAAAACAATTATACCATATAATAGGAAAATACATTCTGTAGATATTTGCGATTTCACCGATGTAGTGTCGCTTTAAGCAACGCAAAACAATGCGCACATGAGTTTCGTTTACTCGTTAATGCAAATTTGTTTTAGCTCGATTTCGAAACAAGTTCTTACAACGTTTTATCGCTCTCGAAACCTCATTCGTGAAGGAATTCATCGTCATGACGGAGAGAAAAGAGACAATGTGGAATATAAGTGCCTTGCCTGAGAGCACCATCTTAATGGCTACATCTTAATTGCTACATGTTAATGGCTACAGCTGGCCGCGAACACCGTGCCTTTCACACCTGAAGCGAACACGCTACCGCTGCGGTATCACGACTTGAAACAGTGAGTTTCAAAATGGAATGTGCACTTGCGAAGGTCTAGCGAACATCTAAATTCTGGACGTGTTGTAGAGAAAACTAACGCGCTAGAATTGGACTTAAACGCGAGATGTATCCTCCGCACCCTAACGTAGACAGTACTACAAAGGATTGTATCCATTCCTGGAAATCTGCTGAGAATCAGTAAATGAATTTAATTGATAACATATCAAGATGAACACGTGACTATATTGAGCAAATGACAGCTATGATGCTATACGTGATTGCATGTATAATTCTACTTGCTACCATTGCGGCCTTGTATATCTTAGTATTTAGCTTAACGGCGTTTATGAACGAACATTCCCATATTTCGTTACTTTTCTTTTCATAAATTGGTTTATACAATCTAATTTATATCATGAAATTAAATTTCACCACTGTTGCGACCTATTGGAGAAACCATAGCATGCCTGTTTTAAGGAATGAATCGCGGGTTAATAGTTTCCATCGGGGTATGAACTATACTGGAGGACATAGTCCGCCTCCGTGGTCGAGTGGTTAAGGTCGCTGACTTGTATACCACTGTAACCTATCATCACTGATGGTCACGGGTTCGAGCCCCGCTCAGGCCGTGTCTCATTTATATGAAAAAGTTGGCAGTTTCTTATGGAGGTTGGTGCACCCAAGTACTGGTTAACCGCTGGAGCCTGCCCAGGAAAGGTGTTGTTAGGTAAACTGCCCGCCGGCGATATAGCCCAAAATGGTGCTGATGCAGGCGTAAAACCCGAAATATAACATATAACATAACATAACTGGAGGACATAGAAAATGCACACCTACATTATATGATTATTATTACATGAAAACGAAATACGAAGGATTCCATCAAAGATATATCACATCTTTATTACAAAACACAAACTGAACAAGTAAAAATATTCCAAAATGTTTAAAACTATGTATTTATATAGTTATTGTTTTTCATGTGAAAACACACTTACCCGAAGTGTGCGTTTTCTATGTCCTCTAGTATATATACAGATATCTAATTCTCCAAATAGCTAGCAGCTATAACACCCACAGTATCATTCCCCCCACCCAGTCGTTATTATATTATATATATTATATATTTTCTCCATTTTCTCCAATGTCACCATTACTTCCACAATCAAATGATAACTCGATTTACAGACGGATCTGTAGTCCAGTGGTAACACGCTGGACTGGTAATCCAGGGATCGCAGGTTCGATCCCCCGTCTGACACTAATAAAATTAACGGTCTTTCAGATGGGACGTTAAACCGAGGTCTCGTGTCGTTGGTGTACACCGTACGAGTAAAATAACCAGAGGAGACTCTGGAATGGGTCTCTGTCTGTATCATTGTACTATCCTCAACAAATCTAAAATCACTGATCTCTTCAGGAGGCGTCGCTCATATGGGCAACCGGTAGCGACGATAAATAAACGTAAAACACAAACTCGATTTAAGAAATAACACTATATATACATACACCTTTAAGAAATAACACAATATATACATACACCTTTAAGAAATAACACAATATATACATACACCTTTAAGAAATAACACAATATATACATACACCTTTAAGAAATAACACAATATATACATACACCTTTAAGAAATAACACAATAAACCTTTAAAATATATATTTCAGATGATATGTAACATCACTTTCTAAATAACAAATTTATACTCAAGTGAAGATAGAGTGGAGGAATTTGATATAGAAATATATTATTTAAACTGAATGTAAAAATGTTGTTAAAATGTTGCGTTAGGTTGGTTTAGATTTAAACTGAGTTGACGCTGTGTATGCCTTGGTTTAGATTTAAACTGAGTTGACGCTGTGTATGCCTTGGTTTAGATTTAAACTGAGTTGACGCTGTGTATGCCTACATGGTGCTCATATTTTCGCATAGTTTAAAGCAGCATTACATCGTATGAAATAAAAGATACTTGAAAAATTCAATTTTTGCATATGGGTAGCAATGCTGCTACACATTCTAACATTATACTTTGTATGCTTATGTTCATTTGGTAAACAGTGTTTTTTTTGCGATAAAACAAACTCGAAACCGAAAGTAGGACTTTCCGAGTCGATCGGTCACGCACATGTTTTCAACCGGAACGCATCGTCCGCACTTGTTTACATTCGGAATGCATCGTCCCCATTTGTTCCACATTGTCTTTTTTAAAATTAAATTACTTGATATGTTGATTCATACCTCTGTTAGCTAAGTCTTTTAGGGAAATTTCTACATCCCCGCGAGGAGTTCGATATTAGAGGAAGATAGATAGATAGTCTTTCATGTTCAAACTATATACGTTGTTTTCTACATCCGCTGTTGTTTCACGCATGCGCGCTGTGCGTGTTTACAGTTCGTGTGTTGATAAACAAATTCGCGTATACGACTGTTTAAAAATTTATTGGAATTTTATCGTTTCTGAGCGACTATTTCGATTTTTGTAAACACACACATATTTGTATTTATATTTTACCCAACACATCCTTTATTACGATTTAATGCTGCTTTAATCATATGTTATTGCTCTTTGACACATTTTTACACAAATATAAATTATGACAATATATATATATATATATATATATATATATATATATATGAATATAAAAAACATAAGGGTTGGACACAAGTTCTTGCAACATTAGATATTGTCCTCCCCTGATGCTTTAAAGAAAATGATTTACGAACATTGACGAACAAATTAACAGCAATAGGTAATAATTAATATTATTGATGCTGAATTCCCCCCCCCCCGCTTTTATTTTATTTTAAAATTTATTTTAGCTCGATTTGATGTTGTCGTCGTGTCCGATCCAAATGCCCCACCCCATGACACAATCAACGAACAATGGACCTGGGATTCATATTTTCACATTTAAGGAGGATGTGCCTTGTGCTTGTTCATACATTTGGTATACAAGCGTATTTGTTTACATGTCTGTATTTTGTGTTCCTTATATATCTGCACATTGTTATATAGATTCATTGTCATTAATTGTTTCATTCCACTTTTCTACTCTACTAGCCAATTCCTTATATCATCCTATTCCATAACATAGTATTATGTAGTTTCTCTACTTTTCAGCTTTAAATGTTGAGGTCCCATGGGTATATTAACTTTAAATGAGTTTTCTCGTAAAATAAAGTATTTATTATTAATTTATACAAATATAATTATATAATTATATATTATATAATTATATATTATATAATTATTGCTTACAACTTTTATTAATCACTCTCGAGGCCTAATTTCTGATGGAATCCATCGCTACGAGGGAGAGTGAAGAGGCAACGTGGAATTTAAATGACTTGCCTAAGGGCACAATCGTAACAGCTCCAGCGGGGCTCGAACACCGGACCTTATTATTAGGCCTACCTTAGTATTTCATATTATTATGATATAATATATATCATATATATATTAGGCTCTTCGTATTGAGGAATATAAACTATTATTATTATTGTTTGCTTAAAAGATGTATTTATTTGCATGATAGAGATACTACTACAGACGAATATTTTTCTTCATGAATTGTGAAAAGAACTGCTGTGATTTATGACGTCATCGTTAAATAATTATGACGTCATAAAATTCGAATAATTGAATTTTAATTGATACTAATAATAATATCTGTAATAATTATGATAATATATTTAGGAATCATTGAGCGTTACAATGTTTTCTGTGATACCCTGTATATTGGCATGCAAGCAGATATAGCGTGCTGTAAATCTAAAATAGTCCCAGCAATTGCGGCGGAAGGGTTGAAAGGGGTTCCATATATACCATTGGCGTACCGGTAATCGGCCGTCTAATGCTTTTCGGTGAATGTCTTCTAGTCAGTCTCTTTTACGGCAAGTGGAATAATATTACTAAGTAAAATGATCATTTCTGCATTTAATGCAATTGTCTAAACTGAGATTGCATAACAAATTTTCAAAATAAAATACACTTTCACTCGCTTGTGATTTCAATATGGCGTCGAAAAAAGTACCTATTATCGGCCGATCTTGAAAATTCATGTAACAGAAATGTTGATTACAGTTAAGTTCCAAAATACTAATTAACATTGGGCATAGTGATAATTGTTACTCGAAACGGAGGAATTTAACACCCAACAAATTATGATTACTCTTCAATATGAGGTAAGTTGTGATATGGAGAGAAATGTCACTTAATGTGAAGAGTGGCACACCATACTGTCTTGCTGTCGGTTTTACTGGCAAACCCATGTCTCTAATAGCATGATATGCCTTTGTCAGTGCACTTGATGAATAGACGCCAGGTTGGATTTGGGGGGGAAATGGATGAAACAGAATTAGCATATATAGTAAAATGTCTTGAACAATAGTATATTTAAATAAAAAATGTTAAAAAGCTGTAAGAGGAACACTATATTTGAATTGACCTGTAAAATGCGCATTATGATGTTGTCACATAACTATCACGTGACCTTCCTCAACAGACGATGCAATTTCGCATTTTACAAAAAACAAACACATATTTCTTTATATTGACCCCTGTTTAAGGGATTTTTAGGCAACACATAAATGGGATTAATGAAAACATGAACATTTGTATACTTTCAAATAAAATGTGACAATTTATTTGCTTTACGTGCAGTTTACTCTTTGATAACTAATATGTGTACT
The DNA here is from genome assembly GCA_014843695.1 of Archivesica marissinica. Lineage (NCBI taxonomy): Eukaryota > Metazoa > Mollusca > Bivalvia > Venerida > Vesicomyidae > Archivesica > Archivesica marissinica. The sequence continues at coordinate 44,931,555 of CM026401.1, read as the reverse complement.
CCATAAGTACCAAAACAGCTGTTTTTAAATAGAAATGACGTCATTCGCGTTCTGGATATAAACAAAAATCACGTGAATAGGCCGAAAATAGGAAGATATCAGGGATAGAAAACGCACACTTCGGAAATCAATTTACTCTCGTCCAGGTAGATTCGAATCCAACTGAGAGTGGCGAATTATTTCAATCGAGGAAGCTATCCAGCTGGACTGGTATTCCAGGGATCGCAAGTTAGTTATCAGGACTACATTCGATAACGTATACATCATTGAACGAGTTTCAAATCTCAATTTCGATTCGATTCACTCTCACTTTTGGTGTTATGCGGGACATTCTAATTAAGCGCAACTAATGTTTGTAGTTAGTACATGTTTTGTACATCACAGGTTAGTGCTTAGCCCAATTGCACAATAGATTGACATTATATAATGCACAATAGATTGACATTATAAAATGCACAATAGATTGACATTATATAATGCACAATAGATTGACATTATAAAATGCACAATAGATTGACATTATATAATGCACAATAGATTGACATTATATATTGCACAATAGATTGACATTATAAAATGCACAATAGAATGACATTATATAATGCACAATATATGGACATTATAAAATGCACAATAGATTGACATTATATAATGCACAATAGATTGACATTATAAAATGCACAATAGAATGACATTATATAATGCACAATATATGGACATTATAAAATGCACAATAGATTGACATTATATAATGCACAATAGATTGACATTATAAAATGCACAATAGATTGACATTATATAATGCACAATAGATTGACATTATATAATGCACAATAGATTGACATTATAAAATGCACAATAGAATGACATTATATAATGCACAATAGATTGACATTATAAAATGCACAATATATGGACATTATATAATGCACAATAGAATGACATTATATAATGCACAATAGATTGACATTATAAAATGCACAATAGATTGACATTATATAATGCACAATAGATTCACATTATATAATGCACAATAGATTGACATTATATAATGCACAATAGATTGACATTATATAATGCACAATAGATTGACATTATAAAATGCACAATAGATTAACATTATATAATGCACAATAGATTGACATTATAAAATGCACAATAGATTGACATTATAAAATGCACAATAGATAATGCACAATAGATTGACATTATAAAATGCACAATAGATTGACATTATAAAATGCACAATAGATTGACATTATAAAATGCACAATAGATTGACATTATAAAATGCACAATAGATTGACATTATATAATGCACAATAGATTGACATTATAAAATGCACAATAGATTGACATTATAAAATGCTGACAAGACAGTTACAACTGGATACAAACGGATCTGTAGTCCAGTGGTAGCACGCTGGACTGGTAATCCAGGGATCGCAGGTTCGATCCCCCGTCTGACCCTAATAAAATTAACAGTCATTCAGATTGGACGTTAAACCGAGGTCTCGTGTCGGTGCTGTACACCGTACACGTAAAAGAACCAGAGGAGATTCTGGCATATATCTCTGTCTGTATCAATGCACCATCCTCCAAATATCTAAAATGACTAATCTCTTCAGGATGGGTCGATCATATGGGCAACCGGTAGCGACGATAAATAAACGTAAAACACACACACACACACATCCAACAATCTCGCGCAGGCTCGGTGGTTCTACCCGTGTGCTTGACCTTCCAATAATAACTGCAGAATCGCTAAACTGTTGATCAGGCGAAGTTACACTCCCAAACACAAGCAAACAACACTATTGTATATTAGAGGAGATATAAAACAAGCAAACAACACTATTGTATGCTAGAGGACATAGAAAACAAGCAAACAACATTATTGTATGCTAGAGGACATAGAAAACAAGCAAACAACACTATTGTATGCTAGAGGACATAGAACACAAACAAACAACACTATTGTATACTAGAGGACATAGAAAACAAGCAAACAACACTATTGTATACTAGAGGACATAGAAAACAAGAGAACAACACTATTGTATACTAGAGGACATAGAAAACAAGCTAACAACACTATTGTATACTAGAGGACATAGAAAACAAGAGAACAACACTATTGTATACTAGAGGACATAGAAAACAAGCTAACAACACTATTGTATACTAGAGGACATATAAAACAAGCGAACAACACTATTGTATACTAGAGGACATAGAACACAAGCAAACAGCACTATTGTATACTAGAGGACATAGAAAACAAGCGAACAACACTATTGTATACTAGAGGACATAGAAAACAAGCAAACAACACTATTGTATACTAGAGGACACAGAAAACAAGCAAACAACACTATTGTATACTAGAGGACATAGAAAACAAGCGAACAACACTATTGTATACTAGCTAGAGGACATAGAAAAGAAGCGAACAACACTATTGTATACTAGCTAGAGGACACAGAAAACAAGCAAACAACACTATTGTATACTAGAGGACATAGAAAACAAGCAAACAACACTATTGTATACTAGAGGACATAGAAAACAAGAGAACAACACTATTGTATACTAGAGGACATAGAAAACAAGCTAACAACACTATTGTATACTAGAGGACATAGAAAACAAGAGAACAACACTATTGTATACTAGAGGACATAGAAAACAAGAGAACAACACTATTGTATACTAGAGGACATAGAAAACAAGAGAACAACACTATTGTATGCTAGAGGACATAGAAAACAAGAGAACAACACTATTGTATACTAGAGGACATAGAAAACAAGAGAACAACACTATTGTATACTAGAGGACATAGAAAACAAGAGAACAACACTATTGTATACTAGAGGACATAGAAAACAAGCTAACAACACTATTGTATACTAGAGGACATAGAAAACAAGCGAACAACACTATTGTATACTAGAGGACATAGAACACAAGCAAACAACACTATTGGATACTAGAGGACATAGAAAACAAGCGAACAACACTATTGTATACTAGAGGACATAGAAAATAAGCAAACAACACTATTGTATACTAGAGGACACAGAAAACAAGCAAACAACACTATTGTATACTAGAGGACATAGAAAACAAGCGAACAACACTATTGTATACTAGCTAGAGGACATAGAAAAGAAGCGAACAACACTATTGTATACTAGCTAGAGGACATAGAAAACAAGCAAACAACACTATTGTATACTAGCTAGAGGACACAGAAAACAAGCAAACAACACTATTGTATACTAGAGGACATAGAAAAGAAGCGAACAACACTATTGTATACTAGCTCGAGGACATAGAAAACAAGCAAACAACACTATTGTATACTAGAGGACATAGAAAACAAGCAAAGAACACTACTGTATGCTAGAAGACATAGAAAACAAGCAAACAACACTATTGTATACTAGAGGACATAGAAAACAAGCAAACAACACTAGTGTATGCTAGAGGACATAGAAAACAAGCAAACAACACTATTGTATACTAGAGGACATAGAACACAAGCAAACAACACTATTGTATACTAGTGGACATAGAACACAAGCAAACAACACTATTGTATGCTAGAGGACATAGAAAACAAGCAAACAACACTATTGTATACTAGAGGATACAGAAAACAAGCAAACAACTCTATTGTATACTAGAGGACGCAGAAAACAAGCAAACAGCACTATTGTATACTAGAGGACATAGAAAACAAGCAAACAACACTATTGTATACTAGAGGACATAGAAAACAAGCAAACAGCACTATTGTATACTAGAGGACATAGAAAACAAGCAAACAGCACTATTGTATACTAGAGGACATAGAAAACAAGCAAACAACACTATTGTATACTAGAGGACATAGAAAACAAGCAAACAGCACTATTGTATGCTAGAGGACATAGAAAACAAGCGAACAACACTAGTGTATACTAGAGGACATAGAAAACAAGAGAACAACACTATTGTATGCTAGAGGACACAGAAAACAAGCAAACAGCACTATTGTATGCTAGAGGACATAGCAAACAAGCAAACAGCACTATTGTATACTAGAGGACATAGAAAACAAGCGAACAACACTATTGTATGCTAGAGGACATAGAAAACAAGCAAACAGCACTAGTGTATACTAGAGGACATAGAAAACAAGCAAACAGCACTATTGTATGCTAGAGGACATAGCAAATGCACACTTCGGATAAATAGTTTTAAACATTTTGGAATATTTTTAGGTGTTCAGTTTGTGTTTTGTAATAAACATGTGGTATATCTTTGATGGAATCTTTTCGTATTTCGTTTTCATGTAATAATAATCATATAATGTTGGTGTGCGTTTTCTATGTCCTCTAATATATAATGTAGGTGTGCGTTTTCTATGTCCTCTAGTATATAATGTAGGTGCGCGTTTTCTATGTCCTCTAGTATATAATGTAGGTGTGCGTTTTCTATGTCCTCTAGTATATAATGTAGGTGCGCGTTTTCTATGTCCTCTAGTATATAATGTAGGTGCGCGTTTTCTATGTCCTCTAGTATATAATGTAGGTGTGCGTTTTCTGTGTCCTCTAGTATACAATGTAGGTGTGCGTTTTCTATGTCCTCTAGTATATAATGTAGGTGTGCGTTTTCTATGTCCTCTAGTATATAATGTAGGTGTGCGTTTTCTATGTCCTCTAGTATATAATGTAGGTGTGCGTTTTCTATGTCCTCTAGTATATAATGTAGGTGTGCGTTTTCTATGTCCTCTAGTATATAATGTAGGTGTGCGTTTTCTATGTCCTCTAGTATATAATGTAGGTGTGCGTTTTCTATGTCCTCTAGTATATAATGTAGGTGTGCGTTTTCTATGTCCTCTAGTATATAATGTAGGTGTGCGTTTTCTATGTCCTCTAGTATATAATGTAGGTGTGCGTTTTCTATGTCCTCTAGTATATAATGTAGGTGTGCGTTTTCTATGTCCTCTATTATATAATGTAGGTGTGCGTTTTCTATGTCCTCTAGTATATAATGTAGGTGTGCGTTTTCTATGTCCTCTAGTATATAATGTAGGTGTGCGTTTTCTATGTCCTCTAGTATATAATGTAGGTGTGCGTTTTCTATGTCCTCTAGTATATAATGTAGGTGTGCGTTTTCTATGTCCTCTAGTATACAATGTAGGTGTGCGTTTTCTATGTCCTCTAGTATATAATGTAGGTGTGCGTTTTCTATGTCCTCTAGTATATAATGTAGGTGTGCGCTTTCTATGTCCTCTAGTATATCATGTAGGTGTGCGAGAAATATATTCATTAATAGCATTATATTGGTTCGTGTTAGAACGGAAACAAAACAGTCAAACCTGTGTTAGTGGTCACCTCCATTAAGCAGCCAACCTGTATTAAGCAGTCAGTTGCCAGATTCCCAATTTGCTGTTTTATTATGCATTTGACCTCTATTAAGCAGCCACCTGTGCTAAGCAGCCACTTTCTGTGATTCCCTTGGCTGGCTGCTTAATATAGGTTTGACTGTATGTGTCTTGTCGTTGTTTATCTGCGAATAAAGGACGGTTTTCATTTATGATGTTTAGGAAATAACCGCGCATGTTTTACGTCTACAACAGAACTCCAAAACCGTGTTTTATTCGCCAATAAAGAACGGCAAGACAAATAGGCTTAAGTATATACTAGTACATTTATGTCGCTCGGGCATCAGGAAAGGGCGAGTATTTCGATCTAATGTCAACTTGAAATTGTGCCTCCTGTTGAATTAGGCTGGCTACGACCATGGATATAGTACAGTCATACCTGTGTTAGTCGCTACCTATAATTAAACAGCCAACCTGTATTAACTGAACGCTTGTATTGCTGGTATAAGAACGAGTGAGTGAACGCTTGTATTAAAGGTATAGGAACGAGTGAGCGAACGCTTGTATTGAAGGTATAAGAACGATTGAGTGAACGTTTGTATTGAAGGTATAAGAACGATTGAGTGAACGCTTGTATTGAAGGTATAAGAACGAGTGAGTGAACGCTTGTATTGAAGGTATAAGAACGATTGAGGGAACGCTTGTATTGAAGGTATAATAACGAGTGAGTGAACGCTTGTATTGAAGGTATAAGAACGATTGAGTGAACGCTTGTATTGAAGGTATAAGAACGATTGAGTTAACGCTTGTATTAAAGATATACGAATGATTGAGTGAACGCTTGTATTAAAGGTATACGAACGATTGAGTGAACGCTTGTATTAAAGGTATACGAACGATTGAGTGAACGCTTGTATTAAAGGTATACGAACGATTGAGTGAACGCTTGTATTAAAGGTATACGAACGATTGAGTTAACGATTGTATTAAAGATATACGAACGATTGAGTGAACGCTTGTATTAAGGGTATAAGAACGATTGAGTGAACGCTTTTTTAAAGGTATAAGAACGATTGAGTGAACGCTTGTATTAAAGGTATAAGAATGATTGAGTGAACGCTTGTATTAATGGTATAAGAACGATTGAGTTAACGCTTGTATTAAAGGTATACGAACGATTGAGTGAACGCTTGTATTAAAGGTATAAGAACGATTGAGTGAATGCTTGTATTAAAGGTATAAGAACGATTGAGTGAACGCTTGTATTAAAGGTGTAAGTTGAAGGCAAATATTTCTAAATTACGTGAAACTGGCATTGAAATTAAACAGACACGAGAACATGCAGATGACGTGCATTCAATTAACATCTCCAGAATAATGATATTTTATCGGCACTGCAACTTCTTCATTAAATTAGTCTTTAAAAAGTCGTTTCCTTATTTTAATTAATGCAATAACAATGATTTATCTTCAAGAGAAGCAAACTTGACAAAAAATGCCAGTTTCACGTAATTTAGCGATTAATTGTTGATGACATTAAATTTTTAATCATCATTAGATTATCAGTTCATAATGAATAGTGATAATGTCACTCTATCATTGTGTAGCCCACGGAGTTCTTCATCCATCGACCGGCACCCTGTGTCCTTCATCCATCGTCCGACGTCCTTCATCCATCGTCCGGCGTCCTTCATCAATAGTCCGACGTCCTTCATCCATCGTCCGACGTCCTTCATCCATCGTCCGACGTCCTTCATCCATCGTCCGGCGTCCTTCATCCATCGTCCGACGTCCTTCATCCATCGTCCGACGTCCTTCATCCATCGTCCGACGTCCTTCATCCATCGTCCGGCGTCCTTCATCCATCGTCCGACGTCCTTCATCCATCGTCCGGCGTCCTTCATCCATCGTCCGACGTCCTTCATCCATCGTCCGACGTCCTTCATCCATCGACCGGCGTCCTTCATCAATAGTCCGACGTCCTTCATCCATCGTCCGACGTCCTTCATCCATCGTCCGACGTCCTTCATCCATCGTCCGACGTCCTTCACACATCGTCCGGCGTCCTTCACACATCGTCCGGCGTCCTTCACACATCGTCCGACGTCCTTCATCCATCGCCCGACGTCCTTCACACATCGTCCGACGTCATGTTCACAACTTGGCGATATTACCCGTCTGCAGCGCAAACTATGCTTATACATTTTATACACCTTTATTTTAGCTTGATTGCGAAACAAGTTCGTACAACTTATATTAATCACTCCCGAGACCTCATTCCTGATGAAATACATCGCCACGAGGGAGAGAGAAGAGGCAAAGTGGAGTTTAAATACCTTGCCTAATGGCACAATCGTAACGGCTCCAGCTGGGCTCGAACTCCGGACCATTCGCACCTGAAGCGAACGCGTCAATGTGATACTGGTACTGGCGTTGTTTAGTTTTAAACATGTTTTGTCCGCCTTCGTGGTCGAGTGTTTACGGTCGCTGACTTGTATACAACTGTAGCCTATCATCACTGATGGTCACGGGTTCGAGCCCCGCTCAGACCGTGTCTCATTTATATGAAAAGGTTGGCAGTTTCTTACGGAGGTTGGTGCACCCAAGTACTGGTTAACCGTTGGAGCCTGCCCAGGAAAGGTGTTGTTAGGTAAACTGCCCCTCCGGCGATATAGCCCAAAATGGTGCTGATGCAGGCGTAAAACCCGAAATATAAATAAATAAATATAAATAAATTAAATATATTTTATTTATCAATATTTACATCATGTTGTAACATTAATATACAAGAACAGATGGATAGTGTATTCCAGCAGTGGGTAGTGTAATCCAGCAGTGAGTGGTGTATTCTAGTAGTATATGATGTGCAAATTTAAATTTTTGAATAAAATAATAAAAATAATAAAAATATTGTTTATATCTTTTTCTGCTTTTCTGGCAGTGAGCAGTGGGGAATGTACGAGTAGTGTATTCCAGCAGTGGGTAGTGTAATCCAGCAGTGAGTGGTGTATTCTAGTAGTGTATGATGTGCAAATGTAAATTTTTGAATAAAATAATAAAAATAATAAAAATATTTACATTTGCACATCATACACTACTAGAATACACCACTCACTGCTGGATTACACTACCCACTGCTGGAATACACTACTCGTACATTCCCCACTGCTCACTGCCAGAAAAGCAGAAAAAGATATAAAAAATATTTTTATTATTTTTATTATTTTATTCAAAAATTTACATTTGCACATCATACACTACTAGAATACACCACTCACTGCTGGATTACACTACCCACTGCTGGATTACACTACTCACTGCTCACTGCTAGCAGTACAGCAGTACACTGCTCACTGCCAGCAGTACACTGGCAGTAAAAAAATAAAATAAAAAAATTATTATTTTTATTTATTTATTTTTAGAAATTTGGCATATACACATCATTCACTACTAGAATACATAACTCACTGCTGGATTACACTACTCACTGCTCACTGCTAGCAATACAGCAGTACACTGCTCACTGCCAGCAGTACAGCAGTACACTGGCAGTACACTGCTCACTGCTAACTTCACCCACATTAAATCGGAAGCTAGTAGCTTATTTTGATTTTCTCCATGACAAACATAATTTTCATGAACTATGGCAGAGTTCAGTTTAATAAGAACGTGACAAGATTTATTCAACTGTAATGATATAAGTGTAAATAATATGGAGATGATGATGAAGTAATCAATCAGACTGGCTTACCAGTCGGATTACGTGCAGTCGATTTAGGAAATGGTGAGGCGAGAGAGAGGATGCTAGAGGTAGAGAGAGAGAGAGAGAGAGAGAGAGAGAGAGAGAGAGAGAGAATGAGGTGTGCGGTGGGAATCGTTTAGACGAAGCTGGAAGAGGAAGATAGGCTACACACATTACAGTATCCGGTATCAAATCTCCTTGTTGCTGTTATAAACTGGTGAACTGCATCAAATATCGCCTTGTGTATCTCTTCACTTAGATTACCATCACCATACAACATACTACTGTTGTTTGTGTGATACAGCAACGATTAAGATAGTGTATATGCTATTATTATAAAGCTTGAACAAGAATGATAAAATCCTTGCAAAGATTTTGTAGTATGAAGTTTAACAAGAAAAATTATTACATATAAATATGTAATAGAAGGACGATTGAAAACTCACTATGCATAATACACACCCGTATAGTGTGCTGAGTGAATGTATAAATTATAAAGTGCATACTTTAGTAATTAAATGCAAACATGTGGACAATAACACTGAACCCTATCCAACATAAAAGTATATACCACATCCCTGCTGGAACATCCGCGAATCATATGGGAACCAATTATTGTTGCAGAATTTCAACTATAAATAGATTGACCTGGCCATTTCTGGGTTCCAGCTTAAGTGTGTGTTTCTATGTGCATACCAGTGAAAGCTTGGAACGAGTTCCTTGAAAACAAGTGGAATATTTTAATACCTATAATACGAATACATCGCAGTAATTCTTATCACATAAATTCCCATTCGTCCAGAAAACAATATATTATTTTGATATAATTATGTAATTGTACACTTGATTTCCATAAACAAATTAGAATTATGAAATATTCAGAATATAATTATTGGGAAACATATGTGCGTGCAGGGATTAGATACTGATCTGAAATGGAGGTTTGACTATAACCCGAAAAAGTGTGCCGTAATTGTGTACAATGAATCGAGTACAGAATTTGAGAATTCTACAAGAATATGGAAACTGGGCAATGCTACTATTAAGGAGGACACCAGTTATACTCACCTTGGCATTTTAAGTAATACATACTGTATGTTGCACGATAATCTACATAACGCGAGTGTGAATCTTCGGGGGACCTTATTAAATATATCTAACAGTGGGATAAGTTCAGGTGACTTAAATCCCTTAAGTCTTTCCAGGATATATAAATCAGTTGTTTTACCAAAAGCGTTGTATGGGTGTGAACTATGGAATTATTTGACTAGTGCCAATATCTTAGAGATTGAACGAGCTCACAGATTTTGCGTAAAATATATGCAAAAGTTGCCAATTTATGTGAACAATAACGTTGCATTGCAGTCAATTGCAAATGTGCCGATATCAACTGAAATAGACTATAGAAAATTGCAATTCCTTGGACAGTTATTTAGACTTCCCTGTCAATATCTTGCAAAACAGATTTTTACCAATAGACTCGTCCGATATAATAACTGTAGTGAAAGACAAAGCCTGGGCTTCTTACCGGATATTTTCCGTCTTCTCCACAAGTACAACCTATTAGACTACGTGAATATCTATTTTGAAAGTGCCTCATTCCCTACAAAATGTGTGTGGAAGTCCGTTCTCAAAAGACATGTATATCAATATGAACACAATAAATGTATGATAAATTTAGAGAGTGAATTAACGCCGCGGTTATGTAACAGTTTATTCCCTAATCAGGGCCCTTGTCTACTCTGGCGAATTAGTCGCAAATATCCAAATGCAAAAAGATACTGTGTTACTGCCGTATATGTGTTATGCAAATTAGTGAGAAATGTGAAAAATGCAGTCTGCATGTTGAAAATATTCTTGTCCATAAAATTCTTTTCCGCTGTTGTAACGAAAAACTTCGGACATATTTATGGCAAGATATTGTCTCATATGCACATATTGCATTATATTTGTAGTTCATTACTCAAGAGCCAGTCATACAGATATATGACTTACTGTCCGGTCTTCAGCAACACGGTGTTTCTGATTATGCAAATGAGAGAATAATATTAGCCAGTGTTAAAGCATTTCATTCAATGCTACTTTAGAACTGAGTTTCTGCTAATGACTGTATCTGGACATATGCAAATACATTGTTGAATGCATATAATAACATTATGTAATTAAGTACATAATAACGTTGATATATTGTATTTCATACACCTAATTCACATGCAATCTGTAATATTGTTTTCACAATACATATTACAATTGTTCGTACATGATTCCTTAAATAATTCTTGTATTTCGTTTCGTCAAGGTTTTTTTTTGCTGGTTATCAAAGATGCATTGGAGAACGTCTTGTGAAATATACGTACATATGTAATAGCTCTGAATAGTTCTTGATGATAAATATGTAATTATTTCATTTATGTATATACTACAATATATGTCATTTATGTTTGTCATTTCAATGTCTATATGTTTTGCACTTGTATGTGCTTTTGTGTAGCTCTCCCGTCAGTGGAGGTAATAAAGATATATACCCATTAGCTATTTTCGTACGACCCGACGTGGCCTCCATTAGCTCCCACAATGTATACTTCCGGTACGAAGCTTTTAATTTAGATACATATCGACACTCTCTTACTACAACTCGCGTTACCGTAAAGCTCGCTGTGCTCGCTTATAGCTCGCTATTATATTAAGATTCCGAGCAAATGAAGTGAAATGGGATAAGGTATTGTGCATGTATATGGGTTAATGGATTCCTTATTATGCCACGTCTATTAGAGCTACATTATCGCAAAAAGCTAAACACTTCTCCCGAATACATTCGAATACAAATATGGAATAAATAAACAATGTTTGTGGTCTACGAACTTTGAAAAGTGAAAGTAGGATTTCATATACCTGTCATCCACGCATCCCTGAATTGACATTTCTTTGTCATTGTAGTCAATACTAAACGCTTGATACTGTCGCTTAGAGATAATAAATTTAACTAAGATTAGTCTACACATAAATATGCATAGGCACGTATGTGAGATATAACGATAAATCTGTATCATAAATCTCGTTATTCGGGATACACAGGTTGTATTACACATGTATGTCGACCCTGTTTACATTATGTTGTTATGTCAACAAACCGCGTATACGACGCTTGTTTATTAGTTGAAATACTCAGTTTTTGAGGCGAATATTTGGATAAAAATTATACCGTATAATAGGAAATTACATTCCGTATAAAGTTGCGATTTCACTGATGTAGTGTCGCTTTAAATTAATGAGCTCATTTATAAACCGTGTACATGTAGCTAGCTATACATACAATATTCATCGTAACTCGTCAGCTCCATATGATTTCTTCTCAAGTATGCAATTCCCGCTTGTATGTAGCATCGATTTATGATGCCGTAGATTAAAAAATTCCTGTTCCAACTGATGTTCACAAATTCTAAAACTATGGTGAACTGGGGGTAACCCGATATGGTGCAACTACTACTTAACGTGACCTAGCCAATAATGTCGTTGACTTCAAATCACTTTCCTCTCGTCCAGGTGGATTAGAATCCAACTGGAAGTGGCGAATTATTTCAAACGAGGAAGCTATCCAGCTGGAATTTTAATTAAGGGGTCGCAGGTTCGATCCCCAGTCTAACCGTAATAAAATGAACAGTCTTTCAGATGGGACTTTAAACCGATGTGTCGTGTCGGTGCCTCCTGAAGAGATAAGTCATTTTAGATGTTTGGAGGATAGTGCAATGATACAGACATATACCCATTCCAGAATCTCCTGTAGTTCTTTTACGTGCACATTGTAAAGCACAACTCGAGACCTCGGCTAAAGTCCCATATGAAATATTATGAATTGTATTAGGGTCAGACAGGAGTAGAACCTGCGGAACCAAGATCGCATTCCAAAATGTTAACCACTGGACTACGTATCCGTCTGTAAGTTTAACATACAATGTATGCATATACTTTAACGATGGCGGATTAAGCATGCATACATTCTATCAATATGCATTTCTGTTTTCCACAAATGTGCTTGCAATAAATAAGTAATTTTGAGATTAAAATAAATGTTGTTGCTATGGTAACATAACTGGAGAAAATACACGATAACACGACATTACGCATCTTGCATATTATTCTAACATGGCTCGGAATTGTATCTGTACACGCAAAGAATGATCTTACCGTATTTAAATCAGTAAAATATAACTTGACGTCATGTTACTAGCAATTGTGTATGGTTGTGACGTCATTTTACTAGCAATTGTGTATGGTTGTGACGTAATTTTACTAGCAATTGTGTATGGTTGTGACTTCATTTTACTAGCAATTTTGTGTGGTTGTGACGTAATTTTACTAGCAATTGTGTATGGTTGTGACGTAATTTTATTAGCAATTGTGTATGGTTGTGACGTCATTTTACTAGCAATTGTGTATGGTTGTGACGTCATTTTACTAGCAATTGTGTGTGGTTGTGACGTTTTTTTGTGTGGTTGTGGTTTTTTGTTTTGTGGTTTTTGTTGTGTTGGTTTGGTTTTTGCATTGTGTGTGGTTGTGACGTCATTTTACTAACAATTGTGTATGGTTGTGACGTCATTTTACTAGCAATTGTGTATGGTTGTGACGTCATTTTACTAGCAATTATGTATGGTTGTGACGTCATTTTACTAGCAATTGTGTATGGTTGTGACGTCATTTTACTAGCAATTGTGTATGGTTGTGACGTCATTTTACTAGCAATTGTGTATGGTTGTGACGTCATTTTACTAGCAATTGTGTATAGTTGTGACGTCATTTTACTAGCAATTGTGTATGGCTGTGACGTCATTTTACTAGCAATTGTGTGTGGTTGTGACGTCATTTTACTAGCAATTGTGTGTGGTTGTGACGTCATTTTACTAGCAATTGTGTATTGCTGTGACGTCATTTACGCACTCTTAGCATCAATTTCTTTTGCGCTTTTTAGATATTATGGTCATCTTAGAATCGAACTCATATTTGTATTGCGTTATTTAGTGGCGAATCACATGTGTGGAGTTCTTAGCGCAGGCATTAACAACGCAGCCTATAGGCTGCTTAATTACACCATCAAAAGGCACTGAAATAGCAATACGTTAATAGATAGATAGATTTATTAATTTATAGAGGGTGACCTAATGATTTCTGAACTATTCTTCCCTTATATAGCTCAGGCCTAACATTAATTCGGCATTATTGGCCTACACGCATTAATTTCTTATCTCATACAGTCAAACCTGTGTTAAGCAGCCAGCCAAGGGAATCTCAGAAAGTGGCTGCTTAGCACAGGTGGCTGCTTAATAGAGGTCAAATGTATACTAAAACAGCATATTGTGAATCTGGAAACTGGCTGCTTAATACCGGTTGACTGCTTAGTAGAGATGACCACTAACACAGGTTGACTGCTTAGTAGAGGTGACCACTAACACAGATTGGCTGCTTAGTAGAGGTGACCACTAACACAGGTTGACTGCTTAGTAGAGGTGATCACTAACACAGGTTGACTGCTTAGTAGAGGTGACCACTAACACAGGTTGACTGCTTAGTAGAGGTGGCCACTAACACAGGTTGACTGCTTAGTAGAGGTGGCCACTAACACAGGTTGACTGCTTAGTAGAGGTGACCACTAACACAGGTTGACTGCTTAGTAGAGGTGGCCACTAACACAGGTTGACTGCTTAGTAGAGGTGACCACTAACACAGGTTGACTGCTTAGTAGAGGTGACCACTATGACTGCTTAGTAGAGGTGACCACCAACACAGGTTGACTGTATTTCAAAATATTGAACAATATATTGGAACTAATTTTTAAAACAAATTGCTTGACCAAATTGAAACTCCATTCCCACTTAAATCTCATTACTGTTCACTTTATTATCACTTTATAGTCAACAAAATGGCCGCATTAACGGATTCGGCTATTTTGTTTTGAAATCGGTTTAAATTGTATGAAGGGATTCAAGGAAATGGATTTAGGAAATACGTTTATTTATGTCGCTACCGGTTGCCCATATGAGCGACGCCTCCTGAAGATATTAGTATTTAGTTGGGGGTGTGTGGTGTTTTGGTTTTTGTGGGTGTGGGGTGGTGTTGGTGTTTTTTTTGGTGGGGGTCGAACTGTTCACTTTATTATCACTTTATAGTCAACAAAATGGCCGCATTAACGGATTCGGCTATTTTGTTTT
The DNA here is from genome assembly GCA_014843695.1 of Archivesica marissinica. Lineage (NCBI taxonomy): Eukaryota > Metazoa > Mollusca > Bivalvia > Venerida > Vesicomyidae > Archivesica > Archivesica marissinica. Next base: position 44,916,233 of record CM026401.1, on the reverse strand, counting down.
GAAATCGGTTTAAATTGTATGAAGGGATTCAAGGAAATGGATTTAGGAAATACGTTTATTTATTGTCGCTACCGGTTGCCCATATGAGCGACACCTCCTGAAGAGATTAGTTATTTTAGAGTTTGGAGGATAGTGCAGTGATACAGACAGAGACCAATTCCAGAATCTCCTCTGGTTCTTTTACGTGCACGGTGTAAAGCACCGACACGAGACCTCGGTTTAACATCCCATCTGAAAGACTGTTAATTTTATTAGGGTCAGACGGGGGATCGAACTGTTCACTTTAGTATCACTTTATAGCCAACAAAATGGCCGCATTACCGGATTCGGCTATTTTGTTTTGAAATCGGTTTAAATTGTATGAAGGGATTCAAGGAAATGGATTCAAATAAGTTACTATGTAGTATGTTATGTGTTACAACTATTCCTATGTTTTTATATGCAACATTTCTTGCAGAATAATACTATAGTGATTGAATTAAATAAAATTATAAAAGGATATGTTTAGTTTCTTGAGATATTTCGGGTTTTACAGTGTGGGTTTTACGTTTATTTATCGTCGCTACCGGTTACCCATATGAGCGACTCCTCCTGAAGAGATTAGTCATTTTAGATTTTGGAGGATAGTGCATGATACAGACAGAGACCCATTCCAGAGTCTCCTCTGGTTCTTTTACGTGCACAGTGTAAAGCACCGACACGAGACCTTGGTTTAACGTCCCATCTGAAAGACTGTTAATTTTATTAGGGTCAGACGGGGGATCGAACCTACAATCCCTGGATTACCAGTCCAGAGCTAGTGTGCGTTTCCGAGGCAACATTTTATTATTATATATTTGTTCATCATATCGCGAAAACCAATTAAGAGATCTACTTGACATTTGCAGGATGTGTTTTTTAAAAGGATGACTCTGCAAGAATCTCAAAATGTCATATTGTTTAATTATTATCCCGATGGATGCAGGCATGGTCATAAAAATGATTATCAATAAACGTACATTCAAGCATTTATAATGTCTTATTTTGTATAGTCATCATTTTAACTATCTCTATATGTATCTAGTAAAACTGCCATCGCCTCTACGAGCAGTATTTCAGACAGTGTGTGTGTGTGCGCGCGCGCGCTCGCACGTGCGTGCGTGCGTGCACTCGCGCCAGTGACCATCAGTGATGATAAGTTATATTGTTATACAAGTCCGCGACCGTAACCAGTCGACCACGGTGTGTGTTAGGCTACGTGGTGACTCTCCAGCTATTATTGGTGGATGACGACTCGGGATGCCCGTTCGAGCAGTATTTCAGGTACGGTCGGGTACCCGGGTATAACCACTGACCTTCCACAAGCCAACTGCATAGCTTCCTGAAAGAATCCGACACACCAGTGGGATTCGAACTTGCAGTGGTACAAGTGATTTGAAGCAGATGACCTTAGCCACTCGGCCACGGTGACTCATCCTGAAGAGATTACGCATTTTAGGTTTGGATGATAGTGCAATGATACCGTCAAAAACCCATTCCAGAGTCTCCGGTGGTTCTTTTACGTGCACGATGTAAAGCACTGTCTCCGGTGGTTCTTTTACGTGCACGATGTAAAGCACTGACACGAGACCTCCAACGTGTTAACAATTGATTAATGACCAGTCGTCTAATCGCATTTGTACAACCGCGAAATGAATATAATTTTATAGCATAGTATTAATTTATAATAGTACTAATATGAATAGCAAAGCATGAAAGTTTGCTGAAGGCTTTGGAGTAGTTATAATTTATCTAAATAATATGAAATAGGCACTACAGTCAATCCTGCGTCAGTGGTCACCTCCATTAAGCGGCCAACCTGTATTAAGCAGCCAGCATCCAGCTTCCTAATATGTTGATTTATTATACATTTGACCTCTATTAAGCAGCCAACCTGTATTAAGCAGCCAGCATCCAGCTTCCTAATATGTTGTTTTATTATACATTTGACCTCTATTAAGCAGCCACCTGTGCTAAGCAGCCAGCATCCAGCTTCCTAATATGTTGTTTTATTATACATTTGACCTCTATTAAGCAGTCACCTGTGCTAAGCAGCCACTTTCTGTGATTCCCTGGTTGGCTGGCTGATTAAGACAGGGTTGACGGTACATCTCAACTGGGAAAGCCAATAAAAGGTTGAAATCAAAATCAAGTATTGGCGTTGATTTATACTAATTTATTTTAGCTCGATTGCGAAACAAGTTTTTACAGCGTTAGATTAATCGCTCTCGAGACCTCATTCCTGATGGAAACCGTGTTCGTGAGAGAGAGAGGGGGAGAGGGGGAGAGGGAGAGGGATGCAGGAGACCTCATTCAAGGTGGAATCAATCGCCATGAGGGAGATGTGGAATTTATTGGCAGAGCCTAAGGGCACAATCGTAACGGCTCCTAGAGAGACTACTAAACGAGACATTATATGAGAGAGATGAATGTACCCCCCGCGAGGGATATCTGAGAAAGATGGACTGATGACAACGATTATGTTGTTTTCTTATAAACGTCGGTTTGCACGTGTGCGCGTCGCTGTTTAATCGTCTGTAAACAGAATAAATACGGCAGCCATTTTTCTTTCGATTCACCGGCTGATCTCCTCACGGCATGCACATCGTAGGATGCAGGAACAGTCTGATTGTTGAACATGCGACACGGGACACACGCTACAGCAGTGCTGTTCTACAGAAATGGTGGAGGTGTGGATGGACCCTGGATCGACCTAGACGACAATATGTCTAACTGTCAGATCCCATAGTTGAGTGTGCTAAGAACGCTCGACATATAATATTCGGAGAACGTTCGTCTACATGGTTTGCTGGAGGTGAAGGCAAGGAAACTAAATCATCATCAACTTTAAGTTCGACTTTAAAAGAGGCTTTTTTCAATGAGAGACATCTGTAATTTTCTATTATCTCCCTTGGCAGATAAAGTCCGGTTTATTCCAATATGTGAATAGGTCGTTTTAGTTAGAATCCTTTGTTTTTACTGTTGTGCCCTAACCAGATGTTGCGGTATGATAAATGTGGTTTTATCAAAAACGTGTTTATTAAGTGATAACATTATTTTACAATACAATTACCCAATGCATATACTGTGGGAGATCTGTTGAGATATAGTAATTTAATAATCATAAGAAGCGATAGTGGGATAACATTTCTAGCATGTTGTGCAAAGGAAACAACGATAAAAACAGAGGAAAACACTTAATAGGACCTATCTACTTTTAGGGATTATTCAGGGGCAGTAACTGACCGATGTCTTTCGTTGCGTGTATTGAAAATAAACTCTTCCCAACGATGTGTTATTGCATTCGTTATATTGGCATGCATTTTATTTCCCCAAAAATGTTTACAATGTACCATAATGAGGGTGACACCCCCCCCCCCTTTGGTACGCGGGATTCAGGGCCTATTTAGCCCGTATTCGGGACGCAAGAGCGTCGTACGCGGTACGCAATAAAAACATCTTTTGGTATTCAGTACGCAAGATTTCCAATATAAATTGTTTTCTTGGACAATAATATACGCTCTATTACCAATTTAACGACAACAATACCACGAAACATGCTTCAAAAGCGATTGTATGTGTATAAAACGTAAATTGTTGATGTATGGACCTATACGATCTATTCGGACTTTAGATAATGTCCAGGGTTACTTCCCTTATAAACAATTTTACCATTTGCACTACTGTAAACAGACAAAATGTTCTTGGGGGCGTGTTTTCAATGTGTTAAACTGGTTAAAAAGTATTCGGGATTCAGCGAAAATATAAGGTGGTATTTGGGACTCACTGAAAAAATAAGAAGTATTCGGGATTCAGAGGGGATGGGGGGTGTCACCCTCCATACTAGTGGAGTTTATCTGCAAACAAACCGAGCCAAAACCATCAAATGTTACTTAGTTAATTAGAACGCGGAAAGCCGACTGTGCCTCGTTTTAAATTTCTTTACGTCAGTGATTTACGTCATTGAAACTCTCCTGTACTGCCGTGTATAGATGGTAGCTATTTCCGGCAACCCAATAGATCAATATCGACACTATTTTGTCTCGACTCTCGTTACGACGTGCATCAACCCTTGATTAATCTGTATATGAAAGAAGTTCGCATATATTATACTGAACCAACGCTTAATCGTGCATTATTTAAGTGCATCTTGTTAATAACGTTAATAGAAACGGAATCATATTCATTTAGGCCTACATAACATGTCACCAAGCGAAGCAGGAAGCAACTTGATTGTGTGCTAGTGTGCGGACACTGACGACATTATAAACGACTATAATGCTATTTATGTTCTACCAGACACGGCATATTATTATGCGTAATTGGGACATAAGTAGATAAGTGCGTACTGCCGTTCGTTTTTATGACAGCAATGCGTTGATTGTTCAATGGTTTCCAAATCAATAGCAAATTATATACACTCTCTATTTAATTAATGATAAAAATGATTCCGTATCTTTATTCATAGGCAATAACAGAAATCAATGAGACGTCTCAATCAATCAGATCGATTAAGTTATAGTATCCGCATTAGATGCAGACGATGCCTTATTCACAGGTGTTTGAACTCGACAATTGTTCTAAGGGTTATGTTACAAGCATAGTGTGATCCCACACTGCTATAGCAAGTTCAAGTTGGTGCTCCCAGTGCAATTGAACAGAATAGAATAGTCCAGACATGTATTTACAATTATGAGTGCAATTATAAACCATATTTAGAACTCTTTCGAACCCGCGCCGCTAAGGCCACGTTGCTTAGCAACAACAAATCCGACAACGCTACGACTTATACATCTCCTCGACACCATACAATGCTGAGCATTGATCATAAATGGCACACAAGTACTAGTACGTTATCATAAATATAGCAGAGAACATTTATAGTGTTTCAAAACTACCCCATACTGAGAATTAAATTAGACCGCGTAAGGCTGAAATCTACCCTACAACATAATAGATAGTGGAAAACAACAGACGGATCTGTAGTCCAGTGGTTAACACGCTGGACTGGTAATCTAGGGGTCGCAGGTTCGACCCCACGTCTGACCCTAGTACAATTAACAGTCTTTCAGCTGAGACTTTAAACCGAGGCTCTCGTGTCGGTGCTTTACATCGTGCACGTAAAAGAACCAGAGGAGACTCGGGAATTGGTCTCTGTCTGTATCAGTGCACTAACCTCTAAACATCTATATTGACTAATCTCTTCAGGAGGCGTCGCTCATATGAGCAACCAGTAGCGAGGATAAATAAACGTAAAACACAAAGAGTGGACAACAATACAATAAACATTTTATTGTTCCATTGATCTCCTATGAGATGTATTATATTTGGCTGTCCGATTAGCGCAGTGGTTAGCGAGCTCGCTTCTCACCAATGCAACCCGAGTTCGATCCTCGAATCGGGAAGTATGTGAGATGGTACGGTGGTCGCCAGATCGGACAGGTGGGCTTTCTCCGGGTACTCCGGTTTCCTGCAACATGAACGCTTTCATCCGCGCCAAAAGTTTAAACTTTATGTATTATATTAAATAAGTCGAACGTACTGAGGTATATGTGTACAGAGTAACACCTCGAAATGACCTCCCCCCCCCCCCCCATAAAGAAGCTGGCTACGGGGCCTGAATTATAGCTCACACGAGACATTAACAGCATACACGTGGTTTTAATGAGAGACATTACTGGTTTGTCTATTACCACCCTTGATGGATAAAGTCAGATTTATCCCTAAATGTATATTGTCCTTTTAGTTGGAAATCCTTTGTTTTTACTGTTGTCGTCTAAACAGATGTTGCGTTAGGATAAATGTAATTTTATCAAAATTGTGTTAATTAATTGAACCAATTTTTACAGTAAGGTATCCATTGGACATGCTAAAGGATATCTGTCGATATTTAACAATTTCATAATTATAAAAGGCGAATACGGATAAGAATGGAAAACATGTGGTGCAAAGGAAACAGCGATAAAAACAGAGGAAACCAATTGAACAATATACTATTTAGGAGTATTAAGGGGCAGTAACTGACTAATGTTTCTCATTAACCCTTTCAACACCACATACCTCTATATAGGCTTACAAAAAGTGTAGATCCAGATGAGCCGGCTCGTGACGAGCCGTCTCATCAGGATCTGCACTTTTTGCAAGTAGTATTACTAATTTTAGACAAAAGTACCCATCTTGATAAATGAACTGGTCCGAATGTAATTTCATAATTATAAGACTAGAATATGGATGAGAATGGAAACATGTGGTGCAAAGGAAACAGCGATAAAAACAGGAAACCAATTAAGAGGACCAATATTACGAGTATTCAGGGGCAGTAACTGACTAATGTTTCTTATTAAACCTATTATCGTAACTAGGGATTTGAAAACAGCTTGCACAGCACGCTAATACACATTCACATCAAACAGTGAAGGTGACTCTGAGGACAACAGCAGTAGGTTACAGACATGAGATTGTTAGATCATTGATTGTAGTAGAACATGACGCCAATGGTGATGGCATAAATCTGAGATAGTGCATGAACATATATGGCGACAGATTTAGATTATGATATTTATTTATTTTTCATTTTGAGGCCCCTATCCGGGTAACCCCATTTATTTCTATATACATGTACATTCACATATTATGGAAACACTTTTCATGAATCGAATTGTATACAATTATCTATATGTATAAAGAAATATAGCTTTTTGTTTAGAGTGTTGTGAAAAATGGCATTACGAAATTGAGCGAAAATATTGAAAATGTATTAAAAAAACAATAAAACCAATTGTTAATAATAATAATAAAGACTATATTTTACGAGATAACTCATTTAGCAAAAGTTAATCTACCACGAGGCCCTCAACATATATACAAATAAAATGATAGGACTATATAGGTGAACACTGCATATTGGAATTATATTGAGCACGTGTTTATTGTAGTAGGGACGACAACGAATAACGAGTTCGGTATTCGAATATTCGGTCGGAAGATATTCGAATATTCGGTCGGAAGATATTCGAATATTCGGTCGGAAGATATTCGAATATTCGGTCGTTTTTTTGGTGGAAGATATTCGAATATTTGGTGAAATTCTGTGAAAAACTCAAACTATCTCAAACACATAAATGTTCACAATCAATCTACTTTCTGTTTTATGCCCTACGTCATATATTCTTCCTGTAAATTTGGCGATGACTCAATCAGTTATTGTAATAGAATTCGAATATTCGGATATTCGTTGCCATCCCTAGTTTATTGTTTTATTTATCCTTTTAGGATAACGCTACGTGATTTATTATATGACAACGCCTTTATGTTTGGCTGAACGTAATGGAAATAATTTGTGTGCTTTACGTTTATTTATCGTCGCTACCGGTTTCCCATATGAGCGACGCCTCCTGAAGAGATTATTCATTCTAGAATTTTGGAGGATAGTGCAATGATACAGACAGAGACCCATTCCAGGGTCTCCCCTGGTTCTTTTACGTGCACGGTGTACAGCACCGACACGAGACCTCGGTTTAAAGTCCCATCTGAAAGACTGTTAATTGTATTATGGTCAGACGGGTGGATCGAACCTGCGATCCCTGGATTACCAGTCCAGCGCTTAGAATAGCTCAATGTGCAGCGTATTATAAAGTACAGACAGTATGGGACTTTAATGCATGAACTATATACTCCTGCGAGACTAGTTTTACTGCATCAAAGAGTAACGCTGTATAATGCAATTCTACTCGTGGTAAACCCATTAAATTGGGATTCATTGATAATTGTTTATGCAAATACCTTAGCAACCAGACAATATATAGTTTCATATGAGTTACATCGATACACTATCCGACGTTCTACTCTTTTTTCATTATTATAATGCACAGGGTACAATAGGCAGTTAGGGATTATGTATGTAGCACACGCTGAACAATGTTGTGAACTTTAATTATTATAATGCTCAGGGTACAATAGACAGTTGGGGATTTTATTTCGACGTACGGTACATGTATGTAGCACGCGCTGAACTATGTTGTGAACTACTGCTGAAAATGTAATTATTTCCCTGAACAATACACTAGGGATATTATTACCAGTGACCCTAATAAAATTAACAGTCTTTCAATTGGGACTTTAAACCTAGGTCTCGTGTCGGTGCTTTACACCTTGCACGTAAATGAACTAGAAGATACTCTGGAATGGGTCTCTGTCTGTATCATTGCACTATCCTCCAAAAATCTAAAATGACTAATCTCTCCAGGAGGCGTCGCTCATCTGGGCAACCGGTAGCGACGATAAATGAACGTAAAACACACACACACACACACCAGTGGTTTTAAGTCGCACCGAAAGCTTAGGCAATGTGTTGGTTGGCACGGTGAGACACCGACAGTCTCGTACGATTTGAACCTACAGCGGCGAGAGGCACGTGATTTGAAATCAACGACCTTAACCGCTCGTGTTTATTGATGACGCAATCTGTATTTATGGAGATACTCATTATTTAGCAATTGTTTGAAGTGACCATATTGATATCTGCGTAATATGGTGCAAATCAGTCATGTGTGATATTTGGCATAGCCTCGGACTCGGTTCTTTGCAGGCATCGTCAGCCCTCGGGTGGGGTATCGTTATCTCGGAGCCTCGGCCTCGTTCAGTGCAGGCATCTTTAGCCCTCGGGTGGGATTTCGTTGTCTCAGAGCCTCGGCCTCGTTCTTTGCAGGCATCTTCAGCCCTCGGGTGGGATTTCGTTATCTCAGAGCCTCGGCCTCGTTCTTTGCAGGCATATTCAGCCCTCGGGTGGGATTTCGTTATCTCAGAGCCTCGGCCTCGTTCTTTGCAGGCATCTTCAGCCCTCTGGTGGGATTTCGTTATATCAGAGCCTCGGCCTTGTTCTTTGCGGGCATCTTCAGCCCTCTGGTGGGATTTCGTTATATCAGAGCCTCGGCCTTGTTCTTTGCAGGCATCTTCAGCCCTCTGGTGGGATTTCGTTATCTCAGAGCCTCGGCCTCGTTCTTTGCAGGCATCTTCAGCCCTCGGGTGGGATTTCGTTATATCAGAGCCTCGGCCTTGTTCTTTGCACTACTACGATCATATTAAAAAAATCCAAATGAAGCACAGTGTCGTAGCCAGAATCTGAAAATAACCGAGGCGACCCCCACCCCCGAATTTTTGTGTGGATGCTAGTCTGTGCATTCTGAAGGCAGTTTTATCAGAGATTTCCTATACCTGTCGTTACTTGCCAAATTCTAACCGAGGCGAGTGCCTCATTTTCCTCGGTGTGGCTACGGGCCTGAAGCAGAGTGTTTTATCAATATAATTTAATTGGTTGTATCCAGTTCATCGTTCCATGTCCAACTCATTTTGTCGATTGTATATTGTTTCCACAGTTAGGCGCAGGAGACGTCGCGCGACGTGCGCCCCATAAGCAATTCCCGATAATGCAGTATTGCTTAATTATCAAAGGATATAACAGTTAACATCCAGCCACATGCTGTGTGTTTTCCTTTCGACATTACTAAGAATGTGACATTTTCATTTACATAAGCGGTTTACGAGGTGAGACAGCCACGAGACAAATTGGCAAAACAATAATTGCGCGCACCTCTAACTTGAAATCCACGACCGACCCCTGGTTTTACCGGTTGATGAAAGAGTCCAGGTTTCTAGATATAACAGCAAAACAATAATTGCGCGCACCTCTAACTTGAAATCCACGACCGACCCCTGGTTTTACCGGTTGATGAAAGAGTCCAGGTTTCTAGATATAACAGCAAAACAAAACGGTGCGATAACAATAACACTCTATATTTCAAAGTAGTATGCTTTCTAGAGCAGATGAAAGTGAACCGTGTGTTCAAACAATCATCAATAAGTGATAGCAATGCGGTATATGAAGGTTAGCATTGTATGGAAGCCCCGGAAGTGACATCCTGTGTGTGGCGTCCGTCGTCCAGTGGTATAGCGTCCGATTTGGAATAGAAGGGGCCCGGTTTCAATACTATGTAAGGGCACCTATGTAGAGTCCTTGAAAAGGGCACACCACACACGTTGCTTTGTACTGGTTAACCGCTTAGGTCGATTAAGCCTGCCCAGGAAAACATTTCTAGGTTTGACATCATTGGAATTGTGTGTGTTTACGTTTATTTATCGTCGCTACTGGTTGCCCATATGAGCGACGCCTCCTGAAGAGATTAGTTATTTTAGATTGTGGAGGATAGTGCATGATACAGACAGAGACCCATTCCAGAATCTCCTCTAGTTCTTTTACGTGCACCGTGTAAAGCACCGACATGAGACCTCGGTTTAACGTCCCATCTGAAAGACTGTTAATTTTATTAGGGTCAGACGGGGGATCGAACCTGCGACCCCTGGATTACCAATCCAGCGTGTTACCACTGGACTACAGATCCGTCTGCTGTACTGTATGTTTTGTGTGTTCTTGTTTTTGTATAGGCCCTAAAGTTGGAGCTTAGAACCGTGAGAGAAGTTCTTACCAACTTATATTAATCACTATCGAGACCTCACTCCGGATGGAATCCATCGCCACGAGAAAGAGAGAAAATGCATGTGGAATTTAAATGCCTTGCCTAAAGGCACACTCGTAGCTGCTCCTTATTTCCGTTAGCGAGCAATCTCAACTATTATAGTGGTAAATGTACTCATTTGGTTTAGAATAAAAAGGCTTACAGTCGTGCAAGGTGTGTTTTACGTTTGTTTATCGTCGCTACCGGTTGCCCATATGAGCGCCGCCTCCTGAAGAGATTAGTAATTTTAGATTTTTGGAATCTCCTCTGGTTCTTTTACGTGCACGGTGTAAAGCACCGACACGAGACATCGGTTTAACGTCCCATCTGAAAGACTGTTAATTTTATTATGGTCAGACGGGGGATCGAACCTGCGATCTCTGGATTACCAGTGTGTACAGCGTGTTACCACTGGACTACAGATCCGTCTGCTGTACTGTATGTTTTGTGTGTTCTTGTT
>CM026401.1:44831389-44904244 GCA_014843695.1 Archivesica marissinica | reverse complement strand
GGACCCAATATATGCGACTGGTATATATATATATATCGACCACGCAGGCGGACCCAATATATGCGACTGGTATATATATATATATCGACCACGCAGGCGGACCCAATATATGCGACTGGTATATATATATATATCGACCACGGAGGCGGACCCAATATATGCGACTGGTATATATATATTCGACCACGGAGGCGGACCCAATATATGCGACTGGTATATATATATATCGACCACGGAGCGGACCCATATATGCGACTGGTATATATATATATATCGACCACGGAGGCGGACCCATATATGCGACTGGTATATATTATATATCGACCACGCAGGCGGACCAATATATGCGACTGGTATATATATATATATCGACCACGAGGCGGACCCTATATGCGACTGGTATATATATCGACGACGGATATATATATAATATATGCGACTGGTATATATATATATATTTATTTACCGTGTGTTAAGCAATTCAATATATTTAAATTGTGTAAAATGTCGAAAAATTACCCCCATACTTATTTCAGCAGATGTATTGTTCATCATCAAGCCGCATGCGCAGCTTCCGGTTTTATTCTAAGAATCCCGAGGCGCGTCAAATGCATTTTTATATCCGTATAGCCTGGAGCTATGACAATATATTTACTGCATGGTTATCCAATCAAAATAATGAAAACTGCATTGATGTGTAATACATATATTTGTGTGTATATATTTTACACAATTTAAATGTATTGAATTGTTTAACACACGGTAAAACTAACAGCGAAATACGATAGGAAAATCCATTGTACATTTATGGGATCCCAACTCTGGACGTGCCGGTGTCAGGGTAAAATCACACATTCGTGAAATTACTCAATTTAGCAGTCGACGGAGTAAAACTTATAAAATAAAGTCGATGAAAATCCCCAAAGCAAAAAATGTGACTGAGAACATTGTGTACGTCGTTTTTCATCATGCGATTCTGGGAGTATCACCCAGGGCCACCATTATATACTCATATACCCTTCAACAAATATCATATATATATATATATATATATATATATATATATATATATATATATATATATATATATATAATATACTCACACTAAAAAGAAAGTATGCACTTGGTTAGAGGGGATATTTTATACTTATAGAATGTGCAACAATGTATTGGCTTCACGATGTTTTACTTTTAATTGAAATTTGATAATTATCAGAACATTGTTTTTTACGTGTGAATATAAGTATATAATTTCCCTTCTAACCAAGTGCACACTTTCTTTGTGAATATAAGTATATACTTTCCCCTCTAACCAAGTGCACACTTTCTTTTTCGTGTGAATATAAGTATATAATTTCCCTTCTAACCAAGTGCACGCTTTCTTTTTCGTGTGAATATAAGTATATAATTTCCCTTCTAACCAAGTGCACACTTTCTTTTACGTGTGAATATAAGTATATAATTTCCCCCTCTAACCAAGTGCACACTTTCTTTTTCGTGTGAACATAAGTATATAATTTCCCCTCTAACCAAGTGCACACTTTCTTTTTCGTGTGAATATAAGTATATAATTTCCCCTCTAACCAAGTGCACACTTTCTTTACGTGTGAATATAAGTATATAATTTCCCCTCTAACCAAGTGCACACTTTCTTTTTCGTGTGAATATAAGTATATAATTTCCCTCTAACCAAGTGCACACTTTCTTTTTCGTGTGAATATAAGTATATAATTTCCCCTCTAACCAAGTGCACACTTTCTGTTTCGTGTGAATATAAGTATATAATTTCCCCTCTAACCAAGTGCACACTTTCTGTTTCGTGTGAATATAAGTATATAATTTCCCCTCTAACCAAGTGCACACTTTCTGTTTCGTGTGAATATAAGTATATAATTTCCCCTCTAACCAAGTGCACACTTTCTGTTTCGTGTGAATATAAGTATATAATTTTCCCTCTAACCAAGTGCACACTTTCTGTTTCGTGTGAATATAAGTATATAATTTCCCCTCTAACCAAGTGCACACTTTCTGTTTCGTGTGAATATAAGTATATAATTTCCCCTCTAACCAAGTGCACACTTTCTGTTTCGTGTGAATATAAGTATATAATTTCCCCTCTAACCAAGTGCACACTTTCTGTTTCGTGTGAATATAAGTATATAATTTCCCTTCTAACCAAGAGCACACATTCTTTTTCGTGTGAATATAAGTATATAATTTCCCTTCTAACCAAGTGCACACTTTCTTTTTCGTGTGAATATAAGTATATAATTTCCCCCTCTAACCAAGTACACACTTTCTTTTTCGTGTGAATATAAGTATATAATTTCCCCTCTAACCAAGTGCACACTTTCTTTTTCGTGTGAGTATATATATATATATTCACAAAAGCAATGCACATTTTAACTTTGCCAATATTTCATGTTTAATCAATTCCTTTTACAATAATATTTAAATATGTTCCCATTTGGTTTTTGTTTTTGTTATTAATGAACCTTTGGTGTGTTCTGTTTATTGTGTAATGTTCTTGTTCCTGCTGTTTAGGACTCTGACCTTTGCTTCTGTGTCTTTGTCTGTAAATCACCGTTTTCGTCTTCCAAATCAGACTCGCTCCTGATCGTTCTGCGGCCATCGATACTGAGCGCCCTCAGGAGCGTTCGATTGAAACCTTTCGGATCAGACACCATTCTGTGAAATAGGTTCCGTCTTTCGCACGCACGTTTGAGTGTGGATCGCTGCTGATCAAAGATAAGCTCCCGATCAAACAACTCTTGATCAAATACCTCGTCTTCGCTTTCCGTTTCAGATAATTCGTACGTTTCCATTATACGTTCATATCGCGTTTTCTCAAGTTCAGATTTCGAAGACATCAAGTTCTTGGCGGCGCTCGCGATTTCGTTCCAAGCGTATTTGATGTCATCTTCTTTCGCATTTTCAGCGCAAACCGCAAACCGTATGACGTAGTTCTCATTTACGAGAGCCGGTACCATATGAATTCGTCGTGATTCATTGATATTCTTCAATAGACGCTGCGTTAAAGCATTTGGGCCCTGCAATAAAAAAAGAATAAACGAAACATGTAGAACAGACGGATCCCTAGTCCAGTGGTTAACATGCTGGACTGGTAATCCAGGGATCGCAGGTTCGATTCCCCGTCTGACCATAATAAAATTAACAGTCTTTCAGATGGGACGTTAAACCGAGGTCTCGTGTCGGTGCTTTACACCGTGCACGTAAAAGAACCAGAGGAGACTCTTTAATGGGTCTCTTTCTGTAGCATTGCACTATCCTCCAAAATCTAAAATGACTAATCTCTTCAGGAGGCATCGCTCATATGGGTAACCGGTAGCGACGATAAATAAACGTAAAACACACACACACACACACATGTAGAACGAAGCTTGCATTGGTATACAGACACAAACAAGTAAAGTACTAATTTCAAACATCCGGGCCTTTGTGGTCACGTGGGTACGGTCGTTGACTTTCAAAATCGCTTAGAAAGAAGCTGAATGCTTTCATTTGAGGAAACCATATACTGGTTTCTCAGAACACCGCGATGTATGCCAATTTATGCTGCATGTGTGACAAACTTCAGACATTTACAAACATTTTGGTATGTAACTCGTTTTGTTAGCTGACCGGGTAAGGTTGAACATTTCGTATAGCCCGAAAGTCACCTAACCATAACCTAAGCTGCCAGTGTGACTTTAAATCTTTAATTCAAACAAACATTGATTTAGAATAAAATTATCAATGTATTATGAATATTCGGCTGTCCGATTAGCACAGTGGTTAGCGTGCTCGCTTCTTATCAATGCAACCGGGGTTCGATCCTCGGACCGGGAAGTATGTGAGATGGTACGGTGGTCACCAGATCGGACAGGTGGGTTTACTCCGGGTACTCCGGTTTCCTCCCAAACGAATGACCACATTTACGCTTTCATCCGCGCCAACGAGAGTGATTAATATAAGTTGTTCAAACTTTGTTTATGCAATCGTTGTAAAAATAAATAAAGTTTAAAACATTTTAATTCGTATGACCTCTAAAGGAGACAGGTCAATCTGCATTAATACTACTTTACATTCAGATATGACAGGAAGTGCGAACTGTAGGCCTATAGACTGTTCGGCATTATAGAAGTATTGCAAGTTTCTAATGAGAAACAGAAACAATAGTCAGTTACTTCCCCTGAATGCTCCTAAAAGTAGTTCGTCCCAGTACAAATGTACACATTTGGTTATCAATTAATTAAAATGATATTGATCAAATTACATTTATCCTACCGCAACGTTTGATTAGAAAAACAAAGGATTACAAATCAAATGACCACTAATTATACATTTCGAGCTAAATTGGACTATGTCTGTCTAGGGAGGTAATAGAAAAACGAGCAATGATTATAAAATGGAAATGATGTGAGTTGTATATACAGTCTACATCCGTTATGTCAAAGTCGGTTATGTCGAATTCTCCGGTTATCTCGAAGTCGGATCAAAGTCCCGTTTCAGACACTATCATTTTACATATACATGTAACTGGGTCTGTTTATATCTAATTTCGTTAAGTCAAACTTTGGTTATGTCGAAGTATTTTGTTCGGTCCAACGGAATTCGACATAACGAATGTAGACTGTACAATGTATGTGAACTGGTTACCTTAAGCCTGAAGCAGACTAGACCCATGGTTACCTTACCAACAACTTCGAACAGGTCGTTATTGCGCACGTGCTTCTCAAAGAGTTTTGCCAGTTGTACGTGCTGAAATATTTAGAAATTCAAAGGAAATGTTAAAAACAATTGCTGAGTTAACATGTATAAATTATCATAAATACATTATTTACAAATTTTACAACAACAATTTGTTTGGGTTTGTTTGGGTTTTACGCCTTCATCAGCATTGTTATATTCCGATTTCGAATACTTGGCAAGGCGTGTTTACACGTACAATGGAAGAACTCTTCGCCAGACGGATCTGTAGTCCAGTGGTAACACGCTGGACTGGTAATCCAGGGATCGCAGGTTCGATCCCCCGTCTGACCCTAATAAAATTAACAGTCTTTCAGATGGGACGTTAAACCGAGGTCTCGTGTCGGTGCTTTACACCGTGCACGTAAAAGAACCAGAGGAGACTCTGGAATGGGTCTCTGTCTGTATCATGCACTATCCTCCAAAATATAAAATGACTAATATCTTCAGGAGGCGTCGCTCATATGGGCAACCGGTAACGACGATAAATAAACGTAAAACACACACATAAGATTAGTTTCTTTGTTTTTGGCGTTTAAAGTCGCATCAACTGCTATTAGGTAGCATCGTGACTCTCCAGCTATTAGTGTTGGACAAAGACACCGGGTGCCCCTCCGAGCAGTATTTCAGGCACGGACGGGCACATGGGTAGAACCACCGACCTTCCGCAAGCCAGTTGATATAACTTCCTCATATGAAAAGAATTCAACACCCCCAGTACGATTCGAACCTGCAGTGGTGATGGGCTAGCGACTTAAGTCAACGACCTTAACCACTCGGTCGCGGATGCCTCTCGCCTAGAAGACAGAACATTAACTGCTAATATAGTTTTGGGTATTCTACCCGTTAACGTGGAAGTGCATATTATGTCTCATAAACATCCACGAAGAGTTCATAGTGTGCCCATTTAGGTTGCGTATAAAGTATCGAAGTATATTAGTATTATTTTTTTTATATTAGTAATCAACAATTTTAGTATTTGCACAACTCATAGAGACACGATAGAGACATGTGTCTCTGTTATTCGTTGACGCTAGAGACACGTGCCTCTGTTATTCTTTGACTTTCGGGACACGTGCCTCTGTTATTCATTGACGCTAGAGACACGTGCCTCTGTACTGACACTAGATAACTTGCCTCTGTTATTCTTTGACGCTAGAGACACTTGCCTCTGTTACTCTTTGATGCTAGAGACACTTGCCGCTGTTATTATTTGACGCTAGAGACACGTGCCTCTGTTATTCTTTGACGCTAGAGACACGTGCCTCTGTTATTCTTTGACGCTAGAGACACGCGCCTCTGTTATTCTTTGACGCTAGAGACAAGCGCCACTGTTATTCTTTGACGCTAGAGACACGCGCCTCTGTTATTCTTTGACTTTCGGGACACGTGCCTCTGTTATTCATTGACGCTAGAGACACGTGCCTCTGTACTGACACTAGATAACTTGCCTCTGTTATTCTTTGACGCTAGAGACACTTGCCTCTGTTACTCTTTGACGCTAGAGACACTTGCCGCTGTTATTATTTGACGCTAGAGACACGTGCCTCTGTTATTCTTTGACGCTAGAGACACGTGCCTCTGTTATTCTTTGACGCTAGAGACACGCGCCTCTGTTATTCTTTGACGCTAGAGACACGCGCCACTGTTATTCTTTGACGCTAGAGACACGCGCCTCTGTTATTCTTTGACACTAGAAACACGTGCCTCTGTTATTCTTTGACGCTAGAGACACTTACCTCTGTTATTCACTGATGCTAGAGACACTTACCTCTGTTATTGTTTGACGCTAAAGATACTTGCCTCTGTTATTCTATGACGCTATAAACACGTGTCTCTGTTATTCACTGACGCTAGAGACACTTGTCTCTGTTATTCACTGACGCTAGAGACACTTACCTCTGTTATTCACTGACGCTAGAGACACTTGTCTCTGTTATTCACTGACGCTAGAGACACTTGTCTCTGTTATTCACTGACGCTAGAGACACTTTCCTCTGTTATTGACTGATGCTAGAGACACTTACCTCTGTTATTCACTGACGCTAGAAACACTTACCTCTGTTATTCACTGACGCTAGAGACACGTACATCTGTTATTCACTGACGCTAGAGACACTTGCCTCTGTTATTCACTGACGCTAGAGACACTTGCCTCTGTTATTCACTGACGCTAGAGACACTTGCCTCTGTTATTCACTGACGCTAGAGACACTGGCCTCTGTTATTCACTGATTCTAGAGACACTTACCTCTGTTATTCACTGACGCTAGAGACACGTACCTCTGTTATTCACTGACGCTAGAGACACTTACCTCTGTTATTTACTGACGCTAGAGACACTTTCCTCTGTACTGACGCTAGAGACACGTACCTCTGTTATTCACTGACGCTAGATACACTTGCCTCTGTTATTCACTGACGCTAGAGACACTTGCCTCTGTTATTCACTGACGCTAGAGACACTTACCTCTGTTATTCACTGACGCTAGAGACACTTGTCTCTGTTATTCACTGACGCTAGAGACACTTGTTTCCGTTATTCACTGACTCTATAGACACTGACTCTATCAGTCAGAAAAATACTTACCCGGCGTATGTATTCTTGTAAACCATCTACACCATATACCCTCAGTACGAACCATAACTTCAATGCCCTGAATCGCCGGCTTAGCGGTATGCCCCAGTGCTGGAATATGAACACGCCAAAGATTAATGAATCTATGATCTACCAAAGGCATGACTGTGCTGGAATACGAACACGCCAAAGATTAATGAATCTATGATCTACCAAAGGCATGACTGTGCTGGAATACCAACACGTCAAAGATTAATGAATCTATGATCTACCAAAATCATGACTAATACCCTCATCAAACCATTGGTTCGATATTGTGGAGCCTGCGAGGTATAATGGATACGGGGTAAGGTGAGTTCAAGCCTCGACGAAAGCACGTTGGTGGTGTCTTTAGCCGAGACACTTTACTCCTTTGTTTTCCACACCATGGCGCTGTGTACCATCATCAACGAGGTCTCAAGAGCGAGTTGTCTAAGGGTTTGCAAGAATTTACGTAAATTTATATAAGCTGTTTTGTAAGTTATGATATCTAGATCGTCGACATTCCTTATCATTAGATGTACAGTATACATGCGTTATGTCGAATTCCGTCGGACCGGACAAAATACTTCGACATAACCGAAGTTTGACTTAACGAAATTCTATATAAACAGAGCAAGTTATGTGTAAAATGATAGTGTCTGAAAACGGGACTTAGATACAGAAATCGGAGAATTCGACATAACCGACTTTGACATAACGGATGGAGACTGTAGTATGAATGTGTAAGTTCAAATCTCGAGTTTTATATTTAATAAAACTGTGATACTTAAGATTGCAAACGTACTCACACGAAAGTCTAGTTCTTTATCTGAAATGGAAAATGACTGAAAATTAATGAAACCACATCAAATGCATGCTTACAAAATTAGCTAAAATTTGGGGGGAAAACCACATGAACCGAGTGCAAAAGGGAGATCACTACACGTCACTTGATATATTCGTCTCTGTTATAAAACACTATGGCAGGTACGAAAATGCAGGTTCGATCCCTCGTCTGACACTAATAAAATTAACAGTCTTTCAGATGGGACGTTAAACCGAGGTCTCGTGTCGGTGCTTTACACCGTGCACGTAAACAAACCAGAGTAGATTCTGGAATGGGTCTCTGTCTGTATCATGCACTATCCTCCAAAAATCTAAAATGACTAATCTCTTCAGGAGGCGACGCTCATATGGGCAACCGGTAGCGACGATAAATAAACGTAAAACACACAATGCGAAAATGGGCGTTCGACTAGTTTTCATAAAAATGGGAAGAACATGAATTGTTTAAAGTAAACAACATTTACTACATTACTCTATACTTTCCAGGAAGTAATAGGTAATGTTATGCTGCATAAATTCCGAGATCAAATAGAGTATACATTCCATAACAACAACTGTTGTCATACGAACAATGTGTCCAAGCTGTCTACATTACTCTATAATTTCCAGGAATTAATAGGTAACGCTATGCTGCATACACAAATAGTGTAAACATTTCGTAACTGTTGTCATACGAACAATGTTTCCAAGCTAGCTCTCTACATTACTCTATAATTTCCAGGAATTAACAGGTAAAGTTATAGTGAACCCGGGTTGCATTGGTGAGACGCGACAACGCTAACCACTGCGCTAATCGGACAGCATTTTTTAATTGATAGTACAGTCAAACCTGTGTTAGTGGTCACCTCTATTAAGCAGCCAACCTGCATCAAGCAGCCAGTTTCCAGATTCCCAATATGTTACTTTATTATACATTTAATCTCTATTAAGCAGCCACCTGCACTAAGCAGCCACTTTCTGTGATTCCCTTGGCTGGCGGCTTAAGACCGGTTTGACTGTATAGTAAAAATGCTTACTTCATTAGCGACAATAAGTACATATAATAGAACGCCATTAATGTTGGTGCGACGTTTCAAACGTTCTTTAAAAAATATATGTTTATGTTTATACAAATTTATATCAGCTCGATTGCGAAACAAGTTCTTACAACTTATATTAATCACTCTCGAGACCTCATTCCTGGTGGAATCCATCGCCACAAGGGAGAGAGAAGAGGCATGTGGAATTTAAATGCCTTGCCCAAGGGCACAATCGTAGCGGCTCCAGCGGAGCTCGAACGTCAGGCCTTTCACACCTGAAGCGAAGGCTCTACCACTGCGCTAATGTTTATGGGGTACAAAATAAGTCAATTGGTAACATATTGAGTTGAAATTTTCAGAATTTGCTTTCGAAACATTGCGGTATATACCTGGTATATCAACTTCATCTTTATTAATAATGTCTGAGTGACCATTTTCGTGTGTCGCTTGGCAAGAGTAGTATATATATATATTTAACACCCCACCCATTAATAATAAGCTACACCGAATTTGTGATTTGCCAGTAGTAACACATGCGGACAATCGACAGACTTGAACCCAGGTTATGCATACCGTCGTGTTCGTGCTGTAGATAGACAGGGTCAACCGTGAGTGCACTCGTCAGCGCCTTACGATCACGTACCCTGCAAAGACAAAGAACATGGAAATGTTTCATAATATGTCATTTTGTTTTTGAACAATGGAGGCACTTCCGGTTGTAAGCAATAATGGCGGCATATATTGCTGTTCTACCATCCTTTGGTTCCCATGGAGGATTTTCGGTACAGTATAATAAAGTTTAAATACTAATGCATTCGAAAAGACACGCCAATAATTTACATACATGTCTTAATTACATGGGCAACGGTCATATATTCTATATATATTGCGTGACTTAGGAAAGAGGTAACCATATAAGCACGTTGCTTTCTCCTCAATCCTACATGTATGTACATAGTATGTATACGAGTCTATGTATATTTAAAGAAATACAATATTGTTTAAACTATTGCGTGACATATTCTACATTATCTTAAACGTGGGGGCTACGTTGCCGCTTGGTTCAGCTCGCTACATTCAAAGCACTTGCCCCTCACCACTGTAGGTTAGAATCGTACGGCGATTGTCGAATTATTTTAAGTGAGGAAGGTCGGTGGTTCTACCCGGGTGTAATAGCTTGAGAGTCGACATATGACCTAAGCTGTTATGAACTAAGCTGTACGATTAGCGCTCGCTTCCTGTCAATGCAACCCGGGTTCGATCCTCGGACCGGGAAGAATGTGAGATAGTACGGTGGTCGCCAGATCGTACAGGTCGGTTTTCTCCGGGTACTCCGGTTTTACCCCACCCGAATGACCACATATACGCTTTCATCGGCGCCAACGAGAGTGATTAATATAAGTTGTTAAAACTTGCTTCGCAATCGTTGTAAAATAAATAAATTAAAACTTTAAACCTAAGCTGTTGGTGCCACTTAAAAAACAGTATCTTAAATACAATTTTATTTATTATTTTCTACTAGTCATCCCGTGAAATACACTCTATACTGGGTTGTCTCCCATATTGATATGTAACTATATACTGGGTTGTCTCCCATATTGATATTTAACTCTATACTGGGTTGTCTCCCATATTGATATTTCACCCTATGCTGGGTTATCTACCATATTGATATTTAACTATATACTGGGTTGTCTCCCATATTGATATTTCACCCTATACTGGGTTATCTACCATATTGATATTTCACCCTATACTGGGTTATCTCCCATATTGATATTTAACTATATACTGGGTTGTCTCCCATATTGATATTTAACTCTATACTGGGTTATCTCCCATATTGATATTTAACTCTATATGGGTTATCTCCATATTGATATTTAACTCTATACTGGGTTATCTCCCATATTGATATTTAACTATATACTGGGTTATCTACCATATTGATATTTAACTATATATTGGTTATCTCATATTGATATTTAACTCTATACTGGGTTATCTCCATATTGATATTTAACTATATACTGGGTTATCTCCATATTGATTTTAACTATATACTGGGTTATCTCCCATATTGATATTTAACTATATATTGGGTTATCTCCCATATTGATATTTAACTCTATACTGGGTTATCTACCATATTGATATTTAACTATATACTGGGTTATCTCCCATATTGATATTTAACTATATACTGGGTTATCTACCATATTGATATTTAACTATATACTGGGTTATCTCCCATATTGATATTTAACTATATACTGGGTTATCTCCCATATTGATTTTAACATATACTGGGTTATCTCCATATTGATATTTAACTATATACTGGGTTATCTCCCATATTGATATTTAACTATATACTGGGTTATCTACCATATTGATATTTAACTATATACTGGGTTATCTCCCATATTGATATTTAACTATATACTGGGTTATCTCCCATATTGATATTTAACTATATACTGGGTTATCTACCATATTGATATTTAACTATATACTGGGTTATCTCCCATATTGATATTTAACTATATACTGGGTTATCTCCCATATTGATATTTAACTATATACTGGGTTATCTCCCATATTGATATTTAACTATATACTGGGTTATCTACCATATTGATATTTCACCCTATACTGGGTTATCTACCATATTGATATTTAACTCTATACTGGGTTGTCTCCCATATTGATATTTTACTATATACTGGGTTATCTCCCTTATTGATATTTAACTATATACTGGGTTATCTCCCTTATTGATATTTAACTCTATACTGGGTTGTCTCCCATATTGATATTTAACACTCTGTACGCTAACAGGCAAAAATAACAGTAAAATATGTCATGGGATTTCATTAGAATGATATCGACATAATTCTAATGAAATTTCCTGACATATTTCCAGTTACAAGTAAGGAATTGTCGTCTGCTATTTATATCCTTTATTTTACCCAGCATGCACAGAGGAAAACATTATTCAGTACGTGTTTCGGTAATATTAATTATATTCTGGTGCACGTATTTTTAATTTATTGTCTAATTTTAGGATGAAATACCAGTCAACTCAGCGAGGTAAAAGGCGCTTTAAGTTTAATCATATTTTATTGCATTGATCAAGATATAATATACAAAACATAGGTATAACAATATAGCCTGATAATACAAATGGTTTGGGCCACAAGTTTTAACAACATTAGAAAACGGCCCGCACCAGAAAGGTAAAAGGCGCAACTTACCACATCAGAGAGCAGTCAAAATTCACAAGCATCCATTTATTCGGGTTGAAATTTATAGACGATGCGTTCTACAATAATATAATATATAAGTCAGTAGTCCAGTGGTTTACTCGTTCGACTGCGATATTGGTTCCGCAAGTTCAATCCTCCCGTCTGACACTAATAATATTAACAGTCTTTCAGATGGGGACGTTAAACCGAGGTCTCGTGTCTATGCTTTACACAATGCATGTAAAAGAACCAAAGGAGACTCTGGAATGGGTCTCTGTCTGTATCATGCACTATCCTCCAAACTCTAAAATGACTAAGCTCTTCAGGAGGCGTCACTCATATGGGCAACCGGTAGCGACGATAAATAAACGTAAAACAAACAAAGCATAATTCGTGTACAAACTCAGAAAGAATGTATAGTATAAAGCACAGAGATGCTATTTCCCCGGATATCCGGATTCTTTTAACTTCCGGAAGTGTTCCCGATTTTATATAATAATAAAAATCACCAAAAACAAAACATTTTTTTTAGAAATGTCCGAACTGTACGTGTACATTTATTTATACTCTCGAGACCTCATTCCTGGTGGAATCCATCGCCACGATGGAGAGAAGAGTCAACGTATTTAAATGCATTGCCTAAGGGCACAATCGTAACGGCTCCAGCGGGGCTCGAACTCCGGACCTGAAGCGAACGCGCATCTACTGCGCTATCAAAATATGTCCGTGTTGCGAACTGATCGTCCCCGAAGTTTCGTTGGCACACACAGTAGTTGGATACATGAGGAATTTGGCATGTAGCGCCGTCTTGTTCGTACGAAAGCATTCACAACCCGACTCGCCACATCGTACACATATACAATAATGGAATGCATCGCCACGAGGGAGAGAGAAAATGCAAGGTGGAATTTAAATGCCTTGCCTAAAGGCATAATCGTAACGGCTCCAGCGGGGCTCGACCTTTCGCATCTGACGCGAACGCGCATCCACTGCGCTACCACGCCAGCATCTAGGAATAGTGTGATCTTATACACTGATTGTGAATAGTTTTGTGTCCTGTATGTACGTTTGGAAACTTAATATCATAGTAATAAATAATAGCGCAGTGGTAGAGCGTTCGCTTCAGGTGCGAAAGGTCCGGTGTTCGAGCCTCGTTGGAGCCGTTACGATTGTGCCCTTAGACAAGGCATTTAAATTCCACGTTGCCTCTTCTCTCTCCCTCGTGGCGATGGATTCCATCAGTAATGATGTCTCGAGTGTGAATAATATAAGTTATAAGAACTTGTTTCGCAATCGAGCTAAAATAAATTTGTATAAACTAATAGATAATAGTGAATTAATTATGTCACCCGATCTCATAAAAAATGATGATGATCACATGTCTTTGAATAGTTAGAAAATTACAACACTGGGTAAATACAAACCTCGACTCCTTTCAGAAGATCTTGGAACTCTGGACAAATGAGAGCGTTTCCGGCGTATGCGGCATCCACGTGCAACCAGACTTTTTCCTTAGCACAAACCTCACCAAGTTCCTGGATGTTGTCAAATGAACAGCATCCGGTTGTCCCTAATGTGGCACACACCTTAATGGACAATGTATGAGTTGTATTAATCTATAACTTCCATAGTTTGTTTATTTCAGGTGTCCGATTAACTTGAAGTGTTATGGCTGTCCGATTAGCGCAGTGGTTAGCGCGCTCGCTTCTCACCAATGCAACCCGGGTTCGATCCTCGGACCGGGAAGTATATGAAATGGTACGGTGGTCGACAGATCGGACAGGTGGGTTTTTTCTCCGGGTACTCCAGTTTCCTCGCACATGAATGACCACATATACGCTTCTTTCATCCGCGCCAACGAGAGTGATTAATATAAGTTGTCGAAACTTGTTTCGCAATCGTTGTAAAATAAATAATGTTAAACTTAAAACTTTTTTTCGGCGGTTTAACGTCGCACCAACAACTTAGGTCATATCATATAGCGGCGACTCTCCAGCTAGTATTGGTGGATAAAGATTCCGGATGCCCCCTAAAAGTAGTATGTCAGACACGGACGGACACACGGGTAGAACCACGATACTGGACGAAATAAGAAAGAACTTACATAAAATGGAATCAGACCCATCCGTCGATCTTCCTGTGAAAGGAAAATATAAGTGAATCTAACAGTAAGTAAATATAACAGCAAGTAAATATAACAGTAAGTAAATATTACAGTAAGTAAATCTAACAGTAAGTAAATATTACAGTAAGTAAATCTAACAGTAAGTAAATCTAACAGTAAGTAAATATCACTGATGGTCACGGGTTCGAGCCCCGCTCAGGCCGTGTCTCATGTATATGAAAAAGTTGGCAGTTTCTTACAGAGGTTGGTACACCCAAGTACTGGTTAACCGCTGGAGCCTGCCCAGGAAAGGTGTTGTTGGGTAAACTACCCGCCGGCGATATAGCCTGAAATGGTGCTGATGCAGGCGTAAAACACGAAATATAACATACCATATAACATATTATGATATTGCCTTGTCGTACCTCAATTGCTCTTTGTAGTATGTATATTATGATATTGCCTTGTCGTACCTCAATTGCTCTTTGTAGTATGTATATTATGTTTTTGCCTTGTCGTACCTCAATTGCTCTTTGTAGTATGTATATTATGTTTTTGCCTTGTCGTACCTCAATTGTTCTTTGTAGTATGTATATTATGTTTTTGCCTTGTCGTACCTCAATTGCTCTTTGTAGTATGTATATTATGTTTTTGCCTTGTCGTACCTCAATTGCTCTTTGTAGTATGTATAGTATGATATTGCCTTGTCGTACCTCAATTGCTCTTTGTAGTATGTATAGTATGATATTGCCTTGTCTTACCTCAATTGCTCTTTCCAATGTATACCCACGGAGAGCATAGTTTTCATCTACGTCCAGCTGTCGCATCTTCACCAGGCCTATCATTCCGGCCTTCTCTACGCATGAATGAGCCTGATTTATATAATAGTCCTTATTACTTAGATATGGATTTCTATCCTATTTGTTGTCGTTATTTGCCTACAACAATACTTTCTACCACCCAGGTTGATACGCCGTGTTTTCTAGTCTGATATCACGTGTTCTGGTTTGATACGGTCACGAGCCCGTATTAACCAGCTCCTTAGAAAATAACGTATGCGCACTCAGTGCTAGTTTGTTTACTTCCTGTAGCGTCTCTGAGTGTCAAATATGACAGATGTTTGTAATTTGGTGGTAGTATTTCATGTGTGTAGCTTCATGGTAATATTTCAATCGTTTTCGTATATATAATCTATTTATTATGTTTATTCGTGTTGTTTATATGTTGCATTTAAAAGCAACACAAGAACAAAGTTTTATAAAAGCTACTCTAAGCTTCCTACTTGATCCTTTGCATTATGTATATTGTTGTATGCTATATATGTGCAAAAGAAAACAATAAAAACAATATAGATATCAAAGTATTATTTACATAGAATTCATTACTTAATAAAAACGATATGATTGTTTACTAATTTGTTCAAGCTTTCGGCTGTGAATATTTTAACGACCGGTGAGTGATTGCTCGAAAACAATATAAATACGAACCAGTATTGAGGAATATGCGACAAGCTTGGACAGAACATATCCATCGTCAATGTATGGGAAGGATTTGGACCGCTCTATAGTCGCATGACGTGACGCCAGTAGCGTCACCAATACACATTCACTTGCCGATCCCTAAAAGGCAAAGAATAATGTGTTAATATACTCCAAAACATCTGTATTGATGTGTGTCAGAGGTCAATGGATGGGCAAATGTGATGTACACGTGGACCGCTCTATATTCGTATGACGTGCCGCCAGTAGCGTCACCAATACACACTCACTTGCCGATCCCTAAAAAGCAAAGAATAATGTGTTAATATACTCCAAAACATCTGTATTGATGTGTGTCAGAGGTCAATGGATGAGCAAATGTGATGTACACGTGGACCGCTCTATAGTCGCATGACGTGGCGCCAGTAGCGTTACCAATACACTCTCACTTGCCGATCCCTAAAAAGCAAAGAATAATTTGTTAATATACTCCAAAACAGCTGTATTGTTGTGTGTCAGAGGTCAATGGATGGGCAAATGTGATGTACATGGGGACCGCTCTATATTCGTATGACGTGACGCCATGTACACGTGTACCGCTCTATATTCGTATGATGTGACGCCATGTACACGTGGACCGCTCTATATTCGTATGACGTGACACCATGTACATGTGGACAGTTCTATATTCGTATGACGTGACGCCATGTACATGTGGACCGCTCTATATTCGTATGACGTGACGCCATGTACACGTGTACCGCTCTATATTCGTATGACGTGACGCCATGTTTCTGTTCGATTTCCATTCTTAGGTTATACACATTTTATCTTAGCTCGATTCCAAGTTCTTACAACTTATATTAATCACTCTCGAGACCTCATTAATGATGGAATCCATCGCAATGAGGGAGAGAGAAGAGGCAATGTGGAATTTAAATGCATTGCTTAAGGGCACAATCGTAACGACTATAGCTTGGCGCGAACTCGGAACATTTCGCACTTGAAGCCAACACGTCACTACATTATCACGACTTCGATCCATGGACTGCGCAGAATGGTTACGATGCAGTATTCACGGGTTCTCACAAACACTCCAAACTGATGTATTGCAGATGGTCAACCCAATATTTCATACGATCCATGGTCTCTGGACACTATATTTATCAGAGGTATGTCCACAACATAATTCTTTATGAGCAATTTACATATGAAATGCAAAAGATAGAAACAATTAACCATCGAAAATGAGTGATAGTTCATTTTATTTACGAAAATAAATTAGATATGTTCCGCTGTCGTTAGAACTCGTTCTTCGACATGAGAATTCACGACCTAACATGGTTAAGAGTGATTAATGGTGACGCGTTAATGGAGACAGTGGTCAGTCGCTGACAGAGGTTAAAGAATATGGTAATGGTTCTTATCCAGGAAATGTAGTTTGCCTTCTACCCACCACAAACAGACTGGCTTCCCAGATATAATGAGAAAATGACTTCTGTGCAGAAAGGGAAGAATACCATGTGTAGAGTAAAGACATGTTTACTACCTGGATGACACCACCTCCTTTCCCGCCTTCGTGTAGAAACGAAGATGGCAGCTTGATCAGCTTTCCTAAAACCAAAAAATGAATATTTGAATGTCAACATTTAAATCCCCCATCATTGACAAGACATTCGGAAACCATCGGTGAAACTAATTTGCATACGGTGTGCTATTTTTAGAATATATTTAAATTACGATCACGTAAGTAGAATTTGATTGGTTGCGTAAAAATCTGAACGATATTCGGCCAAATTCGGGAGAATAGTTTTCTAAAAATAGATTAGGCTAGTCAAAAAAGATTTTATTAATTTTGAATACATTAAAAATGTCTACTGGGACACTTGGGCAATAATGGTTTATAATTAATACAATTACATGTACATTATAGGGTTATAAATCACTAGAGATGATGACAAAACCCTAACTCTTTTAGAAATTGGGTCAATGATTTTGGACAGGAATACATCGTTAGCACAGACAGTTCGACAGTAGTTCCGTATCTCCTTTCACATTTCGCAATATCTAAGATGTATCGCTAGTCACCAGTACTGGTATAAATAACGTTGCTACATAAACATGTAAGGGGTTCGATCCCTCGTCTGACCCTAATAAAATTAACAGTCTTTCAGATGGGACGTTAAACCGAGGTCTCGTGTCGGTGCTTTACATCGTGCACGTAAAAGAACCAGAGTAGACTCTGGAATGGGTCTCTCTCTCTCTCTGTGTATCATTGCACTATCCTCCAAAAATCTAAAATGACTAATCTCTTCAGGAGGCGTCGCTCATATGGGCAATCAGTAGCAACGATAAATAAACGTAAAACACACACACACACATGTAATGGCGAAGAAACTGGTGGAAGAATGTGAAGATGGCCACATCAATGCCACATACCGGACACGCATACACGACCACGGATTTACAATCACCAATTATTCTTTCAAATAATTTGATTTGTTTTTATTTCTAGGATTAAAATCGCAAAAAAACAGCTTCTGTCACAAGGCGACTCACTAGCTATTATTGGTAGAGGAAGATCTCGGGGTCCCCTCCAATCAATGTTTCAGGCACCTATTATCCAGCTTAAAACGACACCCCCAGCGAGATTCGAATCTACAGCGGTAAGGGGCATGTGATTTAAAGTCAATGACCTTAAACACTCGCCCACGGAAACCCGATCTCTCAAACGACGCATGCATTCTTGATATCAGCCTGAGATCGAAGGTCTTTATTACTTTGATATGAATTTGAACATTTAATAATCGAATCCATGCTCTCCGTTATCCATTTAACAAGAATAAATCACAATTACTGAAATAGATACACGAACATTATTGAAATATTATCACAAACTACAACACGCTGCAATTTGACACGCTGCGAAGCTACGAGAAGTAAACAAACTAAACTAACACCGAGTGCGCATGCGCTATTTTCACAGGAACTAGTTATGATACGGCTTTTTCTGGTTTGATGCGGCCACAAGACCGTATCAATCAGGCAAACGTAACATCAGTGTTGTGGAAGGCAAAAGAAACGGCCCAAAATAGGCTAACATTCAAGTAATAAATTAACATAATGCAAATTCAAAAAATTGTATAGATCGGTACAATTCTCAAATGATGACAGACTACATATTGCGCTAGCACTAGCAGCATATATTACCTAGCCAATCCAGCACAACTATTTCCAGTTCAGTACAGGCAGGGCTCGCAGCCTGAAACAAAATAACTTGTAGCAATGAAAATATGCCAGAATGTGCATACAGTCAAACCTGTGTTCGTGGTCACCTCCATTAAGCAAGCCAACCTGCATTAAGCAGCCAGTTTCCAAACCCACAATATGTTGTTTTATTATATATTTGACCTCTATTAAGCAGCCACATGTGCTAAGCAGTCACTTTCTGAGATTCCTTTGGCTGGCTGCTTAAGACGGGTTTAACTGTATACTCAACAACTTGAAAACTGCACCACCTATATGGGGTGATTTTTTGCACCTTTGTAATTTGCGGACTGTCATCAAAGTTGGCACATACTAAGACTGGCTACTGTTCTTGACATCCATCTCAAATCTATCTCGTACACTTTACTGCAGACATGCTATTGTTGCAAACGGGTACCACGACAAAAATATACGCCCCGACAAAAGTGGTGCGTTTTTTAAAGTCGTTTGACAGTGTATGATAAAATATTAAAATATGGAAGCAAAGAACCAAATAGGAAATAAAACACCTCCTTAGTTTGTGTTGCAATGTTTTGTTTATACAAATTTATTTGAGCTCGATTGCGAAACAAGTTCTTATAACTTATATTAATCACTTTCGAGACCTCATTCCTGATGGAATCCATCGCCACGAGGGAAAGAGAAGAGGCAACGTGGAAATTAAATGCCTTGCCTAAGGGCACAATCGTAACGACTCCAGCAATGTTTGAATGCATAATTATATGCAATCTGTAGAGTTTTAATGAATCATCCTTTAATGCATATCCTTTACGCAGTTCTCTTCTGTTACTTTGCACGGGTTATCACATCACAGGCCTATCCACCTGGTTTGTGGAAGATCAGTGGTTCTACACTGTGGTAGCCGTTTCTATATTACCTACGCTGTTGATGCGAATTTAAGCCCCGTCTTTCAGATGGGACTTTAAACGGATCTGTAGCCCAGTGGTAGCACGTTGGACTGGTAATCCAGGGACCGCAGGTTCGATCCACCCGTCTGACCCTAATAAAATTAACAGTCTTTCAGATTGGACTATAAACCGAGGTCTCGTGTCGGTGCTGTACACCGTGCACGTAAGACAACCAGAGGAGACTCTGGAATGGGTCTCTGTCTGTATCATTGCACTATCCTCCAACAATCTAAAATGACTAATCTCTGTAGGAGGCGTCGCTCATATGGGCAACCGTTAGCGACGATAAATAAACGTAAAGCACACACATTTACACCCGAGAAGCAAACAAAACAACATACCCAGGAAAATCCAACACAACCGATAGCACCAGACAGCATATCTCCCAGAATAGACGGATATGAGTTTCCGGCGGGAAAGTACGCGTGGAATTGTGGGTGCTGCCAGTGGGTTACCTGATGTTAACAATAAAATCATATATGAGCTGATTGGTCTTCAGACAGTGGAGCTGAAGCACATGCCCGAATATAGCCTGGGTGCCAGTCTGTCGATTTTTCACTTTTTAGCTTCTGGTTGACAGGATCAGAAACTCAATACGTACGGCCCAATTAATAGTCTCGGTGTTAACAAATGACGCGTTGATATTCTCGGTGTTAAAATATATTTATTTGACTGACCAGGCAACATATATCGACGCCTGTTCCCAGGCTAGTCCGAATAGCAAACAACATAGATCCTGATTTGGATCTATGTTGTTTGCGCATGCTCTGAATTTATTCGGCGCTGAAAGTGTTAAATAGCGATATATAATAAACAGAATGCACAGTAGAAATGAAGATTACACGGGGCTCAGTAGCCAAGTGGTTACGTCGTTGTTTTCAAATCACTTTCCCCTCGCCGGTGCAGGTTTAAATCCCAAGTGAGGACGCTGTCCAGCTGACTTGCGGGTGGTCGGTAGTTCTACTCGGGTGACAGCCCATACTGGGTTGAGGGGCACCATGGGTCTTTCTCCACCAGTAATAACTAGAGAGTCGATAGATGATCTAAACTGTTGGTGCGACTTTAAATCGCCCCCAAAAAGAAACACAGAAATGAAGATTAACACTTGACACCGTTTGGGACATATTTGCACAGGCACATATATTGCTTTATATTAGAAGTTCGATGTAGTGTTTCAATAACATATCTGGTAGAAATGTAGTTTATACAAATTTAGTTTAGCTCGATTGCGAAACAAGTTCATATAACTTATATTAATCACTCTCGAGACCTCATTCCTGATGGAATCCATCGCCACGGGGGGGGGGGGAGAGAGAAGAGGTAACGTGGAATTTAAATGTTTTGCCTAAGAGCACAATCGTAACGGCTCCAGCGCTCTACCACTGCGCTATCACGACTTCCACTGCAATGTCGTAGTAATGTGACAGGTTTAATTTCTTTAATTTGCAATGATAATGTCTCAATTATATGATGCATAAAACGTACACATACCCCTGGCATAATGATATTTTCAACATCTTTCAGTATGTCCTTAAAGTTTTCTCCCTTTACCGGGGCTTGTTGCGGCAGCAGCCCACGCAGATAACCCGGTTCTACGTTAGAGCTCACGGGGCGCGCTGGCAATGTTCGCATGTATTGCGCGATGTACTTCACCATTTCCGTCCCGCATTTTTCAAAATCATCGGCGTTCATGCTTTTTTCCGTCCAACCCTGGCTACCTTGTGGAAGATGTCTGAAAATAGATTGATTCGAATGATTCCCAAGAAATATGCAATGTTTGGTTCTGGACGAAATGGTTATTGTGAATACCATTCACCGTGACAGTGTGTGTTTCGTTTATAGATCCAACATGTACAAAAACAGCTAACCATAAAATGTCTATTTGAGTTATTGCCTGGTGTGAAATTCATGCACAATTCACGTATCCCCATCACTTATGTCAAATATTAGCCTGGGTTCCAGTCTGTCGATTTTTCACTTTTTAACTTCTAGCCAAATGACGCGTTGATATTCTCGGTGTTAAAATATATTTATTTGACTGACCAGGCAAAATGTATCGACGCCTGTTCCCAGGCTAGTCAAATATATGTGTTTCGCTCAACAAAGAATATTATTTTCCAAACAGGTGTATGTTTATCTAAAATAGCTCAAAGCTTGTGCCCGTGTATCACGTGTTCAATATAATAAATCGCTTGCTTTAAAGCGACACTACATCAGTGAAAACACAAATGTATTTTCCTATTATATGGTAAAAAATTTCTC
This sequence comes from Archivesica marissinica, assembly GCA_014843695.1. Lineage (NCBI taxonomy): Eukaryota > Metazoa > Mollusca > Bivalvia > Venerida > Vesicomyidae > Archivesica > Archivesica marissinica. The sequence goes on along the minus strand of CM026401.1, from coordinate 44,881,764 downwards.
CAAATAGTTGCCTCAAATACTGAGTATTTCAAGTATTAATAAACAAACGTCGTATACGCGGATTGTTGACATAACAAAATAATGTAAACACCCATGCGTAATACAACACGTGTATCCTGAATAACACGAGTTATGGTACAGATTTACCGTTATATCTCACATGTGTGCCTATATATTTGTAGACTATTCTTAGTTAAAGTATCTCTAAACGACATTATCTAGGGGTAGTATTGACGCCGATGACAAACAAACGTCAATTCAGGAGCATGGATGACCGTTATATGAAATTATACTTTCAATCCACAAAAACACTGTTTATACCAGAACAGGATCACGATAATGTTGATATCACGGACATTCTTATTTATGACAATGACCTAGATACAGAGTTTACTGAGTCTGAGATATGAAATGCTGTATTCGCGCAAAATAATTCGAAAAGCCCTGGAACAGACCAATTAATTGCCGAAGTATTTAAATATTCGTTCGATATAAGCGCGTCTTTCCTGACTAAACTATACAATACTATATTTAGCTCTGGGGGTTTCCCACAAAGCTGGGGAGAAGGTATCGGTATACCGATATTCAAGGGTGGTAACCGTGAAGCCAAATATTTTCGAGGAATTACTCTTCATAATATAATTTCAAAAATATATTCAAAATTATTGGTTAATAGATTAATAAAATGGAATGATAAGCATGAAACACTAATTGATAATCAATTTGGTTTTCAGAAGAATAAATCCACTAGTGTCTGTATTTTTATTTTGCATGCCCGTATATGTAAAACACTTGCTGCCAAGGAAAAACTATATGTAGCCACAGGAACTTGAAATTTTATCCATAAGCCACCAAAGGTCTCGTACCTCTATCCTAGGACACCCCCTCTTTTTAATAGAGGGGGGTGTCCTAGGATAGAGGTACGAGACTTTTGGTGGCTTATGGCGGCTTATGGATACAATTTCAAGTTCCTGTGATGTAGCCTACCTTGATTGGCAAATGATGTTTGATAACATTTATAAGATTTACTTATGGGGGAAATTGCTAAATCCAAATGTTAGCACTAGGTTTATAACGGCTCTAAAATCTATGTATACAGTAGTACGATCATATATTCGCTATGGATCAAACAAGTCTGATTTTATCACATCTAATATTGGGGTAAAACAAGGAGACCCGTCCCGTCCAGTAGCATTTTGTGTCTATTCTTTTTGAATGATATAATTATTAAACAATAGTAATGCGGATCTAAATTGAATACTGAACATTGATGATTTACAGATAGTTTTACTATTGTTTGCTGATGATGCTGTTGTGTTTGCACAAGATCCTGACTCATTGCAATCTATGTTGAACGGCATTGAGACTTGCTGTAATATGTGGGGCTTACGCATTAATACTAATAAAACAAATATTGTCGACATTTTCGACATGATTTTTACATATATAATTCACTTATTGCGATTGTGGATTCGTTTAAATATTTAGGTATTCCTCTATACAAGAACGGTAATTAGAATCGAACACAAAACCTGGTAGCTCAGCACTGGTAAACCTGTTTGACTCTCTTGTCGCACCAATTTTAAATTATTCAGCAGAATTATGGGGCTACCATGATGCACCCGATGTTGAATTAATACTTTCAAAATGCTGTAGAAACATACTATGCGTAAGGCACTCAACAAACCTGAATGCGCTATATGGAGAACTTGGTTGTTTCCCCATGTCGATACGTAGAAAACTATTAACGATAAAATACTTGTTAAAATTATTAACCTTACCAGAAGATTCTATGCTAAGCTTTATAAAAACTTACCTAATGTTGAAAACTGATTTTGAAAATGGAAATTATCACAACAAAATGAACTGGGTTTATCAACTAAAAATATTATCGATACATGCGGACTGAGTTATTTGTGGCAAAACCAGTCAAAAATGCTTATTAATTACAATACTATAAAATCACGCATACTAGACATATATTATCAAAGTTGGTACACTGCTATCAATAACTCTGCACGTTTAGAGACATACAGTTTATTTAAATATGAATTTATCTTTGAAGCTTATCTTGATTATATTAAAGATAAAAATACAGAATTTCTCTTACACGATTTAAAACATTCTCGCACGATCTAGCTATCGAATGTGGTCGCTACATACACCTACAACGAAAGGAAAGATTATGTATTTATTGTAATTCTAGAATCTTGGCAAATGAGCATCACTTCATATTAATGTGCCCACATTATTCAAACATAAGATCGAAATTCATTAAAAGATACTACCATACTTGGCCGACTGTACAGAAATAATGTTGTCATGCAAATCAAAACAAATCTCCATTGGTCTTTCCAAATATATATATTTTGCAAATAAGCAACGAAACTAACGCATATTTTACACATATATTTGAAATTGTGATTTTGTAACGTTCCATGTCACTCCCTGATTTTACTTAATTGCTACAAACATGTATACTGTTTTAGGCAATAAACTTATTGTATTGTATTGTTTATTGATTCAATGTTAGTGTTCGAATGTATTCGGAAGAATTTGTAGTAGCAATGCATTTATACATAAAATAATCCAAAATTATTTCAGAATATAAATAATTTCAGTTATTTTTCGAGATCCCCTTCAGAAATGTGGTTGGCTACGCACCGGCTTTGTTCAAATTACATTAGTCATAGTCGAACGATTTTATTGGTTTCTGTTGGTATAGCAGTACGAAGTTATCAAAGTCGGGTACCAACCTGGGGTATATAGTTGGGAAAAATCGTGCTAATGTCACGTGCTTACATATTCTCTTGACAGTCGGACTGCATTTGTTATCCCTCCCGCCACACCCCATTATATGTGGACCAGTGTTATGTTTTTTATGTTTGCCTCTTTTATATTGTTTAATATATCAGATATTACCATATTAAGATGGTGTTTACTTGAACGATTGATTGTATTTAAATAATTACTCTTGTTCACAGTGCTACATATGAACGCATTGTTGTGGTTATTAAGCGAAAACAGTTCATGTATGTAAGAGGAGCCAAACGATCACATGTGTTATATCATTGATAACAGGTTTCATAATTTATCCATATATACTGAGTCAAAAAAGAAACGATACCAAACTAAAAATGACGTAAAACCATAGAAAGGTTTAATATATTATTACGTATCAGTACCGGGTATCTTATTGCAACGTCAGCCAACCATAAACACAGGTAAATAAACACCCGATAATCCTGGAACGCCGAATTTCCGATTTGCACGTGCTCCTCAACAAAGACAACTTCCTACACATGTACAAATCGGAAAACCGGTTTATTGTACTGGTATTGCATTATCATCGAGGAAAAACACCTTACAATACCCATTGTTACCTCTAACAAAATGCCTAGGCTAAACCGCAATCAGAGAATGCGTGCCATTGGCATGATTGACGGCGGTTTACGTCAGCGTGACGTCGCAAATCGACTCGGGGTTACGCGGATCACGATAACACGTCTACTTCGACGTTATCGAACACATGGATCGGTGGACGACCGTCCAAGATCTGGTCGACCACGTGTGACGACGCGTGAACAGGACCGTCACATTCGGACGTCACATTTACGTGACCGGTTCCTACCTGCTACGCACACAGCTGCCGTTACTCCTGGGATGACCAACAATCGCATCAGTGCACAAACAGTCAGGAACCGGCTCGGTGAACGTGGCATTCGTGCCTATCGGCCATACGTTGGACCCATCCTGACACGACGTCACCGTGACGTACGGCGGGAATGGACGACGGAACGTGCTCGCTGGACTCGGTTACAGTGGAATTCGGTGATGTTTAGCGATGAATCGCGGTTCTGTTTGCGTCGAGCGGATGGCAGAGAGCGGGTATATCGCAGACGCGGTGAACGTTACGCCGACGCATGTGTACGTCAGGTCGATCTGTTCGGGGGCGGAAGCGTTATGGCGTGGGGCGGTATCACCTTCGGCAGTCGCACTGAACTGTTAGTGGTGGACGGGAACCTAAACGCCCAGCGGTACTGTGATGAGATCCTTGCGCCAGTTGTTGTGCCGTTCTTTAACGCCAACAGAAACGTCACACTGTTCCAACAGGACAACGCCAGGTGTCATACTGCTCGGATTTCCACCACATTATTGGAGCAGAACAATATTGAAACCCTACCGTGGCCTGCTTTGTCACCAGACTTGTCACCCATAGAACATGTGTGGGATACGTTAGACCGCCGCGTCAGACGACGTCAGCCGGTAACGTTAAACCAACTGAGGGATGTTTGGACAAATATTGACCAGCAAGAGATTCAGACACTCTTCCGTTCGATGCGACGGCGGTGCATTGCAGTGAGAGACGCAAATGGTGCCCATACTCGGTATTGACGTCTGTGTGAAAACTCCATTAGACCCCTGTCCGACGAATTACGTCATCACGCAGCAGACAGTTTCGGAGCAGTGTACTGCTGTACTGCTAGCAGTGAGCAGTGAGTAGTGCAATCCAGCAGTGAGTTATGTATTCTAGTAGTGAATGATGTGTATATGCCAAATTTCGGGAATTTTTTTTTAAAAATCCGTACTTGCTTTTCTGGCAGTGAGCAGTGGGGAATATACGAGTAGTGTATTCCAGCAGTGGATAGTGTAATCCAGCAGTGAGTGGTGTATTGTAATAGTGAATGATGGGTAAATGCCAATTGTCAAAAAAAAATATTTTAAATTGCTAGTTATTTTGTTTCAGGCGTGACACTGCGTGCTGATCAGGATCTATGGTGTTTGCTACGTAGCCAAGTATCTTAGCAAGATCATCTGAATAGCAAACAGCATAGAGCCTGATCAGACGGCACATTCCATGGCGGCTGATCTGGCTCCATGTTCTTTGCAAATACTGTTTGAACGGTATCCAGAATAAATGGGTTAATAACTTAATAATAAAAAATATTAATTAATTGTCGTCTGCTACAATTATTTGAACTATTTATAGCCTTTACTTTACCCAGAATGCAAAGAGTTAAACGTATCTAAGCGCAACATTGTCCAGAAATAAAGGGCCTGACTATATAAGACAATGTGACTAACAGACGGATATGTAGTCCAGTGGTAACACGCTGGACCGGTAATTCAGGGATCGCAGATCTGACCCTAATAAAATTAACATTATTTCAGATGGGGCGTTAAATCGAGGTCTCGTGTCGGTGCTTTACATCGTGCACGTAAAAGAACCAGACGAGACTCTGGAATGGGTCTCTGTCTGTATCAGTGCACTATCCTCCAAAAATCTAAAATGACTAATCTCTTCAGGAGGCGTCGCTCATCTGGGCAACCGGTAGCGACGATAAATAAACGTAAGACACACACACAATGAAACTAAATAGCGTCCTTTTATTCAGATTCAACACCCATACCCATGACCGTTATTTGTTTATGTGTTCTCAACTGAAATTGTGTCCATTTGCGGGGCGGACGGTGCACATATGGCTGGTTGAGGGAGTGCACTGGCTAGTATAGTGGGTCAATATGCTGGTCGGCTACTGCCTTGTTCTCGGTGAGCTGTTCCTGCGCGCTTCTGCGAATGGACCCTTTTTTCCGCGGAGAATTATCCGTTCACATAGTGTTACTATAATTGTTATTATATGTAACCTGTGTCTTTTCACATATAAAGTTCTGTTATGTTCTGCAAAACAACACAAAACAGACTTTCCTGACTTCATGTATAGTATGGTATGTACAATTATATGCTAGAAATTCATCCAGAAATAGGTAGTATGCATAACTTAGTCATAGAAGTATTCTATAAAAGTGATCCATTATGACAATCCACATATCTTCTTCTTCTTCTTCGTGTATACAGCACTCCTTCACTTATGAAGATTAGGTGCCGGCGCCGTAACAAAAACTGTCAGTTAAGTGCTTGATCAGAAAGTGCTCATTAGAAAGGATACAGTGAATACTGAATAGACATATTTTTAGATATATTTTTAAGTGTTTTTTTATAAAACTATGTACATAATTGTGACAATTTATGCAAAGTATATTGGGGTAAGGACAGACACAGGGATCAGGGCCTTGAAGGGGTCCACTGATGTCCATATGATGTGATAAAAAGCGTAACTAACCTGAAAGCTATATATTAATATCCGAGATATTTATTATCTATGTATATTACAATACTAAAGCATACGGTACACATAACAAGTATTCAAATGTATTGGCATAATAAGCAACTATATTGCCTTTGGCCGTTTACAATGATAGAATGATGGCAAAGAACATATAACAATGTCCAGATTTCAAGTGCAACGAGGCATTACACAAGATACCCGAGCATTTAGCTACGGATGACAGGTTAGTGTTCAGAAAGTATATATTAGTTTAGAAGACTATAATTGGGTTTAGTTGATATATATTTATTTTCGCTAGATGCGAAACAAGTTCTTAGAGCGTTATATTAATCGATCTATAGATCTCATTCCTGGTGGAATCCATGGCCTTGAGGGAGAGAAAAGAGGAAATGTGGAAATTAAGTACCTTGTCTAAGGGCTCGATCGTAACAGCTACAGCTGGGTAGTATGTGTAAGTGGAAGTCGTGATATCGCAGTGGATGCTCGTTCGCTTCAGGTGGGAACGGTCCGGAGTTCGAGCCCCACTGGAGCCGGTACGATTGTGCCCTTAGGCAAGGCACTTAATCTGATTCCATCGGGAATGAGGTCTCGAGAGTGATTAATATAAGTTGTTAGAACTTGTTTCGCAATCGAGCTAAAATAAATTAGTATAAACTAAACAGTAGCCTATGTATAAGTATTACAACGGAAGTATTGGGTTTTAGGTTAAACGTTATTTATTTGTTTTGTTACATGTTGAAAACAATCTTAATACAAAGCTTATGTAAACGAATCTCCATGGTAAACATAAAATCTAATTATCCGATTAAAGAAATTGTATGTATTATGAAATGGTCCAGTTATAATATTGTTTGTTTCAAACAAAACATATAGTCTATATTTCCCGATTGTAATTGACAATGCTGTGGAAACGTAATAGGTTTTAGGTTTTAATCTTTATTAAAGTCTCATCTATGTACATACATGTAATACAAACACAAATATAAATAATCAGATTAAAAGTACATAGCCATTCTGAATAGAATATGTTGTCCCCGGTAAAACTAATTCAAGCCGAGACACTGCAAGTTATTAACAACCATGGGGTGGACCAGGGCCGTGGCTACTATAAGGCACGGAAGGCCTGCAGATTGTCACAGAAAATGAAAAATCCAAATTGGCCAAAAATGCAATAAAAGGTGGAGTGGGTATTAGCATGTCCAGTGCCGTAGCCAGAATCTGAAAAGAAACGAGGCGACCACCCCACCCCCGAATTATGTGTGTGTATGCTTGTTTGTGCATTCTAAAGGCAGCGTTATCAGTTTTCCTATATCTGTCGTTACTTGCCAAATTCTAACCGAGGCGAGTGCCTCATTTTCCTCCGTGTGGCTACGGGCCTGATGTGCGTATGGACTAGTATCTAGACAAGCAGTTACATATCTCACGACGCGATCATATACCTGTGTTGTCAATGGTACCTTTCATCTCTGTGCATAGCAATTTTTTTGACTCAATATGGTATCAGTTTGTAAACTGCATCGAATTTTGAACGACTAAAACGTGCATTTAAAAAATACGTCAGAACGCACTATCGATGTTCTAGGATTCAAATATGTCCAGGGTGGTGCAAGCCCACACACCCATACAGCACCACCGTACCGTCGGTGTTCAATTTAAGATAAGATCAATTTTATTTTGAGTCGGCAAGATAGCAACAGTACAACACAAGCTCTGAGTGAGCTTTTTTGAACCAACTATAAGTTAGGCTTACACATTCAAACAGATTAGCTACGCCCTTTTTTCTGGTTAACATATAAAATTATAATAAATTAATACGGAATTAATATAAACTTCTGACCTACGACATATATATATATATATATATATATATATATATATATATATATGCGTACTTCACTCCCTTCATTAATATTTATCTATAAACTAATCAATGACCCTGTAAATGTTTGTTTGCTAATGTTGCCCATAGAACAGGATTGTTTTATCGTTTTATTTCTGAATTTAAGAAAAAATAAATCTTACCTATTTTACTGAAGAATCTGATCTCTTCCCTTAATCCGTCCGTGTTAGATATATTGGGCAGCTCTGAATGCGTTATCACATATTGCAGTCATCAAGTCTAGTTGAGAAATTTATACTTCATTCCACGCACCCACATAAACCAAAATGGAACCAAAAGGTCAAGACTGGTTTTCAATTTATTTGGCTTTGGTTAGCACTTGAAGTTTTACGACAACCAGTCAAGTGCCATGTTTCTGACAGCTCCTTAAATGAAGCGCGCGCAAAATCCGAGGCAAAGTTAATCTCGCAGAAACGGTTGCGTTTGATTGGATAAAATATGGCGTCTGCTACTGAGAAGTTGAATCAAAAACCGAATGACGGCTATAGAAATTGAATAAATTATTTTCCGGCCGATTATATCAGTGTCAAATATATCTCCGATTTGTTCCACTCGTTTGGCAATGAAAGATGCAAACGACGCAAACCCTGCAAACTGTCAAGTAATCTTAGATGAATTTGGGATTATTATCTATATCTATTTATATCTATATCGATATGTGTCCTCTAGCTTGTTAATTTCAAGTATGAAAAGTACAAACAAATATTAATATTTAAAATTTTGCCATTGAAGATTTTATCGTTGAATATGGCTGTCCGATTAGCGCAGTGGTTAGCGCGCTCGTTTCTCAACAATGCAACCCGGATTCGATCCTCGGACCAGAATGTATGTGAGATGGTACGGTGGTCGCTATATCGAACAGGTGGTTTTTCTCCGTGTACTCTGGTTTCCTCCAGCAAGAATGACCACATATAAGGCTGTCGACCGCGCACACGAGAGTGGTTGATATAAGTTGTTAAATATTGTTATTTATAATCGTTGTAAAATAAATAAAGTTACTTTGTTTTTCTTTTGAAGTATTGTTATATCGCGGCAATATCTATTAAAAACTAAAATACAGAAATAGTATTGAGTTCCTGAATTTAATCCTCGTTTTTGCATCCTCCTATGACTTCTCAACTTTAACATTACAAAGTCACAACTAAGAAAATATATTGGGAATCACTTGTTCACATCATAGTTTGCAGCCATTATTGTCAACAGTTAGGTAAACGTCATTGTGTGTGTGTGTGCGTGCGTGCGTGCGTGCGTGCGTGCGTGTTTCACAAGTTCAATTTGCTGATTATTTTAACCGAAAGGGGACCTGACAATAAAAATGTACTTGCCTTTTTATTTCTTATTTCCTTCTCATAGAGTGTGTATATCTGGATGATGTGTTCTATAGGTTATCATTGCAATGCTGTTTTAAAACGCACTTTACAAGCACATTACATAATTCCTCGATACATACATAAATATTTAGATATCGTTAGTGGTATTGAGGTGTATTTCGTTGAAGTTGAGGTTGAATTATTCTGCAAAAAGAGTTGGTTAGTTAACTAGTCTCAAAGCATATATAGAGCACACGTAACGACGCCAGCGTTATGATCAAGTGAACAAATTGCTTAGTTATCTAGTCTCAAATCATCTAGAGAACACACATAACGACGTCAGAGTTATGATCAAGTGAACAGTTTATGTTTTGTGGACAAGCCATGTTTCACATAGACGATTGCATGAGAAAATGTTAAACCACAAAGAAACGAAAACATAATTTTGAAATAACCATAGCTAATCTGAGCTCAGCAGTTCTATGCATGTCGGATTTTAATATTCAACGATTTGTTAAGCGCATCGCAATGTTGCAATTACTTGAAATGCAAGCTCACGTGTATGCCTAGTGCAAGTCATTTGAAATTCGATGAAGCATACAAGTTTAATAACATTCACTATATCTAATTATAGGTCAATTACGCAACATGAAAAATAAAAAAAGACATATCAACGTGGGTTGAGATTATGTTAACATTAAAATTGTAGGTTAAATCTGAGACCTGTATTCCATTTATACTGGTGTCGCTTTAACATGGTACCTAATATAAAGGTACATTATAACATATGTGTCGACTAATTAATCAGAAGGGTCAGTGATCTACTACCGGTCGATCTCCTCACGATGTGCACGTCGTGACCGGTGCACATCCCGCAGCAGCAGCAGCATAGGATACTGGGATCTTCTGGTCATCGATCTTGCGAAGGGTGAATCTCCCCAGTATGTGGATCCACGGCTATGGCACACCAGGACAGATCTGCCGTCTCTTCTAGATAGTGTTTGAGGTGAACACTGGTATTTTCGATCTTTCTCCACCGGCGTTTAGAAGAGATGGCGGACCTGAGGGAGCGGCAACGGTCGTGGATCCACGCTCCCCCGATCTACATTTGAGTGGACGTAGACTCGTTTGCGACAATCGACGACCAGATGTCTAACTGTCAGATCCGTATAAATGCTGCTGCGGGGTGACCAACCGTGAAGAGGGTGGCCCTACAAAGGACCGATACGAAAGAAGCAACAGGACTTGTCACCCTGCGAAGATAGAAGTTACCTTCCTAGATGTCAACTTAAGCAACTTAGAGAGATCGACATAAACACCATAGAGAAACCAGTCGCCCAAATGCATTTATGCGGTGGCGACTATAAATAAACCTACATCGTTCGTATGTCGACTAATTAATCAGATGGGTCAGTGATCCAGTCGTTAACACGTTTGATTCAGGATGCAGGGGTAGCATGTTCGATCCCTCGTCTAACACTAAGAATATTAACCGTCTTTCAGGTGGGACTATTAACCGCTATCTCGTGTATGGGTGCTATTCACCGGCTATGTTAAAGAACGTAGATCAATTGGAGCTTCTTTGTTATCTTCCAATAAATTAAATTGCTAATATTTAAATCGCTAATTTGCATTTCCTTCAATGGACGTATATGCCCTGTTATGCCGGAATTCGAGCCCTGCTGTAGCCGTTAGGAGTGTGTCCTTAGGCAAGGCATTTATTCCGCATTGCTTCTTCTCTCTCTCTCTCATGGTGATGGATTCCATCAGGAATGAGTTCTCGAGAGTGATTAATATAAGTTGTAAGAACTTGTTTCGCAATCGAGCTAAACTAAATGTGTATAAACTAGTAGTGTGGTTATTATGAGAACAATTCACACTATTATGTACATATTTCGAGTAATTATTCCAAGTTTTGTAATACATATAAGATGTAATACTGTTTGTATTTATTTGCATGTGAATTTCCCCGCTTCGCCTCAATCATGGATGCTGATTGGACATTCAAAACATGGTCGTTTGTAGTATTCTTGTTAAGGTAATATAGATTGGATTCTGTTATAATGACCAATCGTGAAAATATTGCTAGTAATGGAATTAGGTCGCCATATCGGACAGGTGGGTTTTCTCCGGGTACTCCGGTTTCCTCCCACACGAATGACCACATATAAGCTTTCACCCACCCCAACGAGAGTGATTAATATAAGTTATTAAAACTTTCTTCGTTGTAAAATATATAAAACATATTTAAAAAATGTAGTAAAATGCTATTTATATCGGTCGGTATACAACGACCAAAGGATATACGAGATGCTCGTAAAGAACTATATTCGGTTATGAAACGCGAGGAGAAGACAGTAAAACAGGTGAAATTGATAGGAGATAGATTGTATATCAACGATGTTCTATACAAACCAGAAAAAACACCGACGACAGGATCTGTCTGAGGAAGTCAAGAGGAAGAACTCCGGATTCTTACATGGAATGTGAGCGGATTAACGCGCAAGTTATCTGACCCAGACTTTCTTTACTATTATATGTGACTATGATGTTATTCTCTTAACAGAAACGTTGTTAGTTTATACAAATTTAGTTTAGCTCGATTGCGTAAAAAGTTATTTCAACTTATATTAATCACTCTCGAGACCTCATTCCTGATGGAATCCATCGCCACGAGGGAGAGAGAAGAGGCAACGTGGAATTTAAATGACTTGCCTAAGGGCACACTCGTAACAGCTCCAGCGGGGCTCGAACTCCGTAGAAACGTTGTTAAGCTAAAACACTAACTTAATTTATGCATAAAAGATTATACATGAGATGATCTATATGGCAATACGACTCCAAATTTAAAACGAGGTAGATGCAATGGTGGCATCTCCATATATTACAAAAATAAACTCAGAGATAAAATAACTATTGTAGAACAGTTAGAGTGCGGAGTTTTATGGGAAAAATCTGATCATGACTTGTTTCATTTTCGGCAAGATATGTTTATGTGTACTGTATATATTCCCCCTAGTAATTCTAGAGTCTTGGAACAATCCGATATAGAATTTTTGAACAAATAGAAAACGGGATTGAAAAATACCAGCTATTAGGTAAAATACTAATAAACGGTGATTTCAATAGTAGTACATCAGATTTATTCGATACGCTCAATTATTTCCTGTGAATAAGCTAACCGACAGGCTTGCTGGAGGTCGGTGGTTTAAGCAGGGTACCACCCCGTTGCTGAAATACTGCATATAATAGGTAGTATATTGGGTATATACAATATATACTGAATATTTACACTATTTACTGAAACATGTCACACGTGTGGGCATTAAATAGATCGAGTCATCTAAAGTACGAACTATATAGCAAGTATTTGCATTACCTGAGCTTTACAACAATTCACTGCGGATGCCTAGGGTCAGCTTTCTGCTTCATACATGGTGCATCCAATTAATATTCGGTCCCATTGGGCAGACTAATTGACGGTACCATTAATCACGAAGCTGTTCATAGCCAACGGGCCTCGTTACTGGACTGGTGATTTTAGAGGTATGTGGCCACCACAGGCACGTACAGTCTGCTATAATAAAACAGTATGCTACTGTTCGATCCGCTTAAATATGTAAGTGTGTGTGTGCTTTACGTTTATTTATCGTCGCTACCGGTTGCCCATATGAGCGACGCCTCCTGAAGAGATTAGTTATTTTAGATGTTGGAGGATAGTGCAATGATACAGAGAGAGACCCATTCCAGAATCTCCTCTGGTTCTTTTACGTGCACGGTGTAAAGCATCGACACGAGACCTCGGTTTAACGTCCCATCTGAAAGACTGTTAATTTTATTAGGGTCAGACGGGGGATCGAACCTGCGATCCCTGGATTACCAGTCCAGCGTGTTACCACTGGACTACATATCCGTCTACCAATGTAAGTTCTGTGTAGGCTCTCATTTAACGATATGACGCCACGCCAACGCTGGAGTGTGCATTGTCCTTGCTGTTGTGTGTATGGATGGGGTACAACATTCACCTCGCACAACGGTTAATATGTGAGCAGAAATAGTAGGTACATTTCAATTGTATACACCAGTTTCCGCCTACTCTAAGGACAGAGATGGGACGATGTGACTGTTAAGGTGGAGTGGAGTGCAGTCTTGAATAATCAAATAACGGACACACTTCCATTTGGCCAGACACAACATTTGTAGATTTTCCTATTTAATTACAGTCTCCATGGCCTAACAGTTGATTTTCTCTGGTACGACGGTTCTCGAATGCCACAGCATATGTACACTCACAATGGGCTCAATGTGCCACGATGTGCCACGATGTTCCACGATGTTCTACGATAGTCTACGATGTTCCACGATGCTACCGTCGTAGCCCATCGTAAACCACCGTACGCTCTGTGGGACCGTACCATTACCAGTTAATTATGCATTGTTCGTCTGATTTGCACACCCCTGGAGTGCATTGTTTTTATTTCTAACGACAAGTATTATATCTATGGTAAAAGTATAACTTACACCGATAGTTGCGCATGTATATATACATGTACCAGTTTGCGAATTTTGTTGAGCTGTTACACGTTAGACTGTGTTGGAATCTCTGTGCCGAACACTGGACACTTATGCCTAACACAGCAACACATGCGGCAAAATGCGGCTCTAAAACGCGCACTTATACAACAATATAGCAAGAATATCAGAGGATAGCTAAAATAAACGGTAAAGTTTGCCACCCTGCTCATTAGGTTCAAACTTTTTTCGGTAATGAATTGTTCATCGTGGATTTCCGCCAGGGTCCAAAAGATTAGTATAATCCCTATCGGCAACTCAACAATGATTACTATGACGATAGCGATGATGACGACCACTGTCATTCGCTTGCTTTCATAATACTTCATTCTGCTCTGTGACGGCGTCTGCGTCTGCATATGATTGAGAGCTGTGGTTGAAATTATGTGTCGAATATGTTCTGCGTGGCGCAAACTTTTTATCATCAATGAATCGAGTATAATCATTCCTGTGCATGGTATAAACTTCACGAACAATATCACAAACCAGTAGTAACAGAATTCGTATAGTTCAAAATCTGCAAAGAACGGTGTATAAACTGCTCTGCAAGTCTCAATTCCCTCAATGGAATCACAGACAGAATGTAAATCAATCGAGTCAGCCATTAACGGTGTGTTAGTAACATTGCTATTCGTGTAATTAATGTACGACACGATTCTCGTAATATTGTGTATTTGACTTGTCGATATTATTTTTACCGGAACGTAATCCGTGTCTATAAACCTGCAGATATGTCCGAGCGTAGCGCAGATGTAGACGACAACGATAATTGTCACACTTGTTCGTGGTAGGCATAGTCGTCTGACGAGGAAAGGGTGACGTATTGCGACATACCTGTCGCAGGCGAGCGCAAATGTTAACCAGACGGAAGCATTGTGGGTAATTGTGGGTAAATACTTGGTTAGATAACTCCACACTCTGCAATACTCAAACGGAATATAGACCGGGAATATACCATCAAAATACATAAACAATGTTGCAATGGTGGGAATGAGCACTGTTAATGTGTCTGACACAGATATTCCGATGAGGATCACATTAAGAGCGGACATCATTTTTTCTCTGACGAATGTTGCTATGACGAGGACGTTCGTTACCAAGGTAACGAAGGCTATTGGTATTAAACACATGTTTCCAATTGCAACACCATCCGTTCCGTTCCAAGCCCATGGTGTTATCACATATGAGTCATAGTCTTCGTTTAGAAGTTCTGAAAGCAAAGTATTTTACATAATATTATTATCTTCTATGCAGCACAAATGCGATATAAATGGTGCCACTTGCTGACGAAGTACCTGTTTGGCAACTCTGACGTGACAGACTTTATCCAGTACCAATGGGGTTGTGCTATTTTAAGAATCAATATTATTGACCAATGTAACTGACGTATGTCTCACGTCATTATAATGGTTGCAACGCTATTGGCTGTCTATTTTAAGAACCAATCATATTGATCGATTTAACTGACGTATATCTCAAGTCAATGGTTGCAATGCTATTGGCTGTCTATTTTAAGAACCAATCATATTCATCGATGCAACTGACGTGTGTCTCAAGTCAATGGTTGCAATGCGGTATAAACGGTGTCACTTGCTGGCATACGCAGGTTCGATCCCCCGTCTGACCCTAATAAAAATTTAACAGTCTTTCTGATGGGACGTTAAACCGAGGTCTCGTGTCGGTGCTTTACATCGTGCACGTAAAAGAACCAGATGAGACGCTGGAATGGGTCTCTGCCTATATCATTGTACTATTCTCCAAAAATCTAAAATAACCAATCTCTTCAGGAGGCGTCGCTGAAATGAGCAACCGGTAGCGACGATAAACAAACGAAGAAAAAAATAATAGAAGTGCCTGTTTGACAACTCTGACCAGACATACTCTATCCAGTACCAATGGGGTCATGCTATATTAAGAATCAATCGTATTGACCAATGTATCTGACGTACGCTTCAGGTCAGTATAATGGTTAGTTTAAACATATTTCATTCAGTTCATTCAATATATTTACAGTATACAAATACACAGGATATCTGAAAACATTGGAAAACAAGCTGAGAGCTTATGTAAATTCCTTTCCACGAGGATGTTACAATATAAAGTTGTTAGCATTGAGCGCGGTTAGTGAGACATGACGGGCTTTGTCTTAAGTTCTTTAGCCCCGAGTGGTCCTGGATCCATGCGTACTTGTGATTAGTGGGGCAATTTGTAACATGTTTACAAGTATAATGGTTGCAATGCGATTGGTTGTGGTTAGTTTGAATTGAAATAATTGATATATTAGTATTACATATATGCATCTACTTCTACATTATAATAATAATAATAATAATAGTAGTAATAATAAATAATAAATACTTTATTAAATTTTGCGAGAGAACTCATTTAACAAAATTTAATCTACCTCAACATATATGTGCTCTTAGGCAAGGCATTTAAATTCCACGTTGCTTCTTATCTCTCCCTCATGGTGATGGATTCCATCAGGAATGAGGTCTCGAGAGTGATTAATATAAGTTGTATGAACTTGTTTCGCGATCGAGCTCAAATAAATTTGTATAATTTATAACAACAAGAGAGAAAAAACATATATTTTTTGTCTAACCTGTAAAAGAGTCATTATCAAATATACATTTGACGTCACTGCTGTATTGACTGGAATGGTGTGTAAACACCAATGGCAACGCCATGGGAGACCGCGTACCATCTGCCGCCGCCATACTAGTGCCACTGGCCACAACAGCTGTCTGTCCTGGAATGCAGAAACACGAATAGTGGATACAATACATATCTATACGATCTTGTTATACCAAATCGGATGGTGCTACGTGTATTAAACGTCACTGCATCTAATTAGTTCTTGTGTTTGTGGTGGGGGTGCGTGGAGCATTTTTAATGGAGGGAGGGTGTTCAAGTCGCACCAACAGCTTAGGTCGTATAGCGCCCCCCCCGTCTATTATTGGTGGGGGAATACACAACATGTCCTATCCTGCAGTATTGCCTACACAGACACCCGGGTAGAGCCACAGACCTTCCAGCTAGATAGCTTCCTTAATCGACCAATTCGAACCAGACAAAACAGTATTTTTATGTCGTATGAAGAGCATTGCGACTAACGGCGTGCCAAAAAACACTTCCAATAAATTACAAACTGTTCAAAACACAGCAGCTCGCATCATAACCAGAACATCCCGTTTCAGTCATGTAACGCCCATTCTAAAAGAACTTCATTGGCTACCAGTTCAAGAAAGAATAAAGCATAAAATACTGACTCACACATAAAGCATTGAATGGAGAAGCACCGATTTATATGAGAAACTTGCTTGAGGTTTATATACCAAGGAGAGACTTACGGTCTAACAATGAAGCAGCTACTCTTGTGTTACCAAGAAGTCGGACTGTCACATACGGAGATAGAAGTTTCATGACTGCTGCCCCAAAACTTTGGAATTCTCTTCCATCAAATCTTAGAAGTGCAACAACATTGCGTTCTTTCAAAAAGGCTTTGAAGACACACCTTTTTAAATGTTCATATGGAACATAAATATCGAACTGTGTCTGTGCTCAATCAGGATTAAGACTGCAAATGAACACATTTTATTTAATTATTACCTATATTTTAATTGTTATAATTTTAGATCCGAATATTTTATAGCATATTTAGAATCCATTGTAATTGTGTTTGCTATTTTTGTCTTGTTTTATCTCATTGTATGTGGAAGTTTTTATCAATATTTGTGATATTTTAGGCTGTAAAGCGCTTTTGAACGTTTTATTTTTAGATGAAAAGAGCGCTATATAAGTTTGGTATATAATAATAATATAATAATAACAACACATTCTTCCGAAATATCTGAACCATTGTTTCCCACCAGTAAAAGGTGTTTGCTGTCTGAAAACTCTCAAACGTTGAAGAGTGGATTTCCGAAACGGTTACCCATGCTCCATAAACTACATTTGTTTGTTATTACGTCAGTACCGTGGTATATTTTTTATTATCACGTCAGTACCGTGGCAAATGTTTTATTATCACGTCAGTACCGTGGTAAATGTGTTATTATCACGTCAGTACCGTGGTACATTTTTTATTATTACTTCAGTAACGTGGTCATTTTTTATTATTACGTCAGTACCGTGGTCAATTATTTATTATCACGTCAGTACTGTGGTCAATTTGTTGTTATCACGTTAGTACCGTGGTACATTGTTTATTATCACGTCAGTACCGTGATACATTTTTTATTATCACGTCAGTAGCGTGGTCAATTTTTTATTATCACGTCAGTACCGTGGTAAATGTTTTATTATCACGTCAGTACCGTGGTCAATTATTTATTATCACGTCAGTACTGTGGTCAATTTGTTGTTATCACGTTAGTACCGTGGTACATTGTTTATTATCATGTCAGTACCGTGATACATTTTTTATTATCACGTCAGTATCGTGGTCAATTTGTTATTATCACGTCAGTACCGTGGTCAATTTGTTATTATCACGTCAGTACCGTGGTCAATTTGTTATTATCACATCAGTACCGTGGTCAATTTGTTATTATTACGTCAGTACCGTGGTCAATTTGTTATTATCACATCAGTACCGTGGTCAATTGTTATTATCACGTCAGTACCGTGGCCAATTGTATTATTACGTCAGTACCGTGGTCAATTTGTTATTATTACGTCAGTACCGTGGTCATTTGTTATTATCACGTCAGTACCGTGGTCAATTTTTATTATCACGTCAGTACAGTGGTCAATTGTTATATACGTCAGTACGTGGTCAATTTGTTTATCAAGTCAGTACCGTGGTCAATTTGTTATTATCACGTCAGTACCGTGGTCAATTTGTTATTATTACGTCAGTAACGTGGTATATTTGTTATTATTACGTCAGTAGCATGGTAAATTGTTTATTATCACGTCAGTACCGTGATATTTTTGTTATCGCGTCAGTACCGTGGTAAATCGTTTATTATCACGTCAGTAGCGTGGTAAATTGTTTATTATCACGTCAGTACCGTGGTATATTTGTTGTTATCACGTCAGTAACGTGGTCATTTTTTATTATTACGTCAGTACCGTGGTCAATTATTTATTATCACGTCAGTACTGTGGTCAATTTGTTGTTATCACGTTAGTACCGTGGTACATTGTTTATTATCACGTCAGTACCGTGATACATTTTTTATTATCACGTCAGTAGCGTGGTCAATTTTTTATTATCACGTCAGTACCGTGGTAAATGTTTTATTATCACGTCAGTACCGTGGTCAATTATTTATTATCACGTCAATACTGTGGTCAATTTGTTGTTATCACGTTAGTACCGTGGTGCATTGTTTATTATCACGTCAGTACCGTGATACATTTTTTATTATCACGTCAGTATCGTAGTCAATTTGTTATTATCACGTCAATACCGTGGTCAATTTGTTATTATCACGTCAGTACCGTGGTCAATTTGTTATTATCACATCAGTACCGTGGTCAATTTGTTATTATTACGTCAGTACCGTGGTCAATTTGTTATTATCACATCAGTACCGTGGTCAATTTGTTATTATCACGTCAGTACCGTGGTCAATTTGTTATTATTACGTCAGTACCGTGGTCAATTTGTTATTATTACGTCAGTACCGTGGTCAATTTGTTATTATTACGTCAGTACCGTGGTCAATTTGTTATTATTACGTCAGTACCGTGGTCCATTTGTTATTATCACGTCAGTACCGTGGTCAATTTTTTATTATCACGTCAGTACAGTGGTCAATTTTTTATTATTACGTCAGTACCGTGGTATATTTGTTGTTATCACGTCAGTACCGTGGTATATTTGTTGTTATCACGTCAGTAGCGTGGTAAATTGTTTATTATCACGTCAGTACCGTGATATTTGTTGTTATCACGTCAGTACCGTGGTAAATCGTTTATTATCACGTCAGTAGCGTGGTATATTGTTTATTATCACGTCAGTACCGTGGTATATTTGTTGTTATCACGTCAGTACCGTGGTAAATTGTTTATTATCACGTCAGTAGCGTGGTAAATTGTTTATTAGCACGTCAGTAGCGTGGTAAATTGTTTATTATCACGTCAGTACCGTGGTCAATTTGTTGTTATCACGGCAGTACCGTGGTCAATTTGTTGTTATCACGTCAGTACCGTGGTAAATGTTTTATTATCACGTCAGTACCGTGGTCAATTTTTTATTATCACGTCAGTACCGTGGTACATTGTTTATTATCACGTCAGTACCGTGGTCAATTGTTTATTATCACGTCAGTACCGTGGTCAATTTTGTATTATCACGTCAGTACCGTGGTACATTGTTTATTATCACGTCAGTACCGTGGTCAATTGTTTATTATCACGTCAGTACCGTGGTCAATTTTTTATTATCACGTCAGTACCGTGGTCTATTAATTTTTATCACATCAGTACCGTGGTCAATGTTTTATTATCACGTCAGTACCGTGGCCAATTTGTTGTTATCACGTTAGTACCGTGGTCAATTTTTTATTATCACGTCAGTACCGTGGTCAGTTTGTTGTTTTCACGTCAGTACAGTTGTCAATTCTTTATTATCAAGTCAGTAGCGTGGTCAATTTGTTGCTATCACGTCAGTACCGTGGTCAATTTGTTATTATCACGTCAGTACCGTGGTCAATTTGTTGTTATCACGTCAGTACCGTGGTCAATGTGTTGTTATCACGTCAGTACCGTGGTCAATTTGTTGTTATCACGTCAGTAACGTGGTCAATTTGTTGTTATCACGTCAGTAGCGTGGTATATTTTTATTATCACGTCAGTACCGTGGTAATTTTTTTATTATCACGTCAGTACCGTGGCAAATTTTTGTTATCACGTCAGTACCGTGGTACATTTTTTATTATCACGTCATTACCGTGGTCAATTTTTTTATTATCACGTCAGTACCATGGTCAATTTTTTATTATCACGTCAGTACCGTTGTCAATTTGTTATTATCACGTCAGTACCGTGGTCAATTTGTTATTATTACGTCAGTACCGTGGTCAATTTGTTATTATTACGTCAGTACCGTGGTCAATTTGTTGTTATCACGTCAGTACCATGGTCAATTTGTTGCTATCACGTCAGTACCGTGGTCAATTTGTTATTATCACGTCAGTACCGTGGTCAATTTGTTGTTATCACGTCAGTACCGTGGTCAATTTGTTGTTATCACGTCAGTACCGTGGTCAATTTGTTGTTATCACGTCAGTACCGTGGTCAATTTGTTGCTATCACGTCAGTACCGTGGTCAATTTGTTATTATCACGTCAGTACCGTGGTCAATTTGTTATTATCACGTCAGTACCGTGGTCAATTTGTTATTATTACGTCAGTACGTGGTCAATTTGTTGTTATCACGTCAGTACCATGGTCAATTTGTTGCTATCACGTCAGTACCGTGGTCAATTTGTTATTATCACGTCAGTACCGTGGTCAATTTGTTGTTATCACGTCAGTACCATGGTCAATTTGTTGTTATCACGTCAGTACCGTGGTCAATTTGTTGTTATCACGTCAGTACCGTGGTCAATTTGTTGTTATCACGTCAGTACCGTGGTCAATTTGTTATTATCACGTCAGTACCGTGGTCAATTTGTTATTATTACGTCAGTAACGTGGTCAATTTGTTATTATTACGTCAGTAACGTGGTATATTTGTTATTATTACGTCAGTAACGTGGTATATTTGTTATTATTACGTCAGTACGGTGGTCCATTTTTTATTATTACGTCAGTAACGTGGTAAATTGTTTACGGACATCTGCCTCACGTCCTGGTATCGTGCATATAGTGTGTAATGTAATCACTATACCTGACACTTCTTCAGAGTAGAAATATGATATATAAACAGTTGTCAGATTAGCGCATATACGCTATCATCCACGCCAACGAAAGTGATTAATATAAGTTGTTAAAACTCGCTTTGCAATCGTTGTAAAATAAATAAAGCACGCATATCCACAGACATATAAACATAGATTCACAGACACATACACGCAGATCCACAGGCACATAACCAGAGATCCACAGACACGCAGATCCACAGACACATACACGCAGATTCACAGACACATACACGCAGATCCACAGACACATACACGCAGATCCACAGACACATACACGCAGATCCACAGACACATACACGCAGATCCACAGACACATACATGCAGATCCACAGGCACATAACCAGAGATCCACAGACACGCAGATCCACAGACACATACACGCAGATTCACAGACACATACACGCAGATCCACAGACACATACACGCAGATCCACAGACACATACACGCAGATCCACAGACACATAACCAGAGATCCACATACACGCATATCCACAGACACATACACGCAGATCCACAGACACATACACGCAGATCCACAGACACATACACGCAGATCCATAGACACAAACACGCAGATCCATAGACACATACACGCAGATCCATAGACACATACACGCAGATCCACAGACACATACACGCAGATCCACAGACACATACACGCAGATCCACAGACACATACACGCAGATCCACAGACACATACACGCAGATCCACAGACACATACACGCAGATTCACAGACACATACACGCAGATCCATAGACACATACACGCAGATCCACAGACATATACACGCAGATCCATAGACACATACACGCAGATCCACAGACACATACACGCAGATCCACAGACACGCAGATCCACAGACACATACACGCAGATCCACAGACACAGACACGCAGATTCACAGACACATACACGCAGATCCATAGACACATACACGCAGATCCACAGACACATACACGCAGATCCACAGACACGCAGATCCACAGACACATACACGCAGATCCACAGACACAGACACGCAGATTCAGACACATACACGCAGATCCATAGACACATACACGCAGATCCACAGACACATACACGCAGATCCACAGACACGCAGATCCACAGACACATACACGCAGATCCACAGACACATACACGCAGATCCACAGACACATACACGCAGATTCACAGACACATACACGCAAATCCACAGACATATACACGCAGATTCACAGACACATAACCAGAGATCCACATACACGCAGATTCACAGGTACATAACCAGAGATCCACAGACACGCATATCCACAGACACATACACGCAGATCCACAGACACATACACGCAGATCCACAGACACATACACGCATATCCACATACACATAACCAGAGAATCTAGTTGGCTAATCATGTCATCGTGTCAAAGCACATGCTAAAAACATGTCCCTTATGTCTAAACTATATGTCATGTTGCCATGGTTACAATACGAAATTACAAGAATGTACATGATTATAAGTGGGCAATAATTCGCTGGTTCCATCATGGTTCGGAATATATTATTTTACAATTAGCATTTCCGGATGCTGTGATAAGAGGTGAACTGTGTGGCTCCACTTGGGCACACGGGAGACGGCGGTTGGTCATTTGTTATGATTATGCACGCCAAGTTCAAATTACCGACCATAGAAAGTCAATGATTTTCCGCTTTGTGGAACCAGTCTAAATAGAATATCGGCTGTGATTTGGAATTAATTATTACGTCCTTAAACTGTGTGTGTATACTGTATACATGTGTAGTTCATTTAGAACAGAATAGAACAGAACTATATTACTCAAGACATGTTGCAGGGGTGCTGTCGCCGAGTGAATACTGTGGTTACGGTTGCTGGCTTCAAATAACTTGATATCACCGATGCATGCTCGAATCCCACTGGTGGTTTCAAATTATTTCGTGTGAGGAAGCTATCCAGCTGGCTTGCGGAAGGTCGGTCGGTGGTTTTACCAGGTTACACACCCGTGCCGGAAATACTGTTCAGAGGGCCGTCATATGGCCAATGTATGTGGCAATTGTTTGCAAAGTATACATGCATGCAGCTTAAAGTTGTGTTTTATTTGAAGAACAATATAAAGACTCGGGATAGGCGTTGTATTTGGACAGCTTTGTACAAAATTGTTTCAGATAGGGCCATTTTACTGATCGATACGAAATCTGACATCCAACAGAGTAGAATCCCTGTACTTAAATATATATACTAGTACCCCCAAACGTGCCGAATCCCGGTGTATTAGATGGGTAGGGATGTCTCTCATTGCGTTGTTCATACAATGAACATGAACAAGCTATGCAAATTAAAATAGTACTGGAAGCGAGTGTCCTGTCCCAAATATCTAACGTTGCCTGGTCGTTACAGAAATGGTACATGGCTTCACCAGATTGTACTACCAAATTGTGGTATGACGTTTGATATATGTGGGGTACAATATTCCCAAATTGAAATGTTGTAACGAGGGAGAGAGGAGAGGCAATACGGAATTTAAATGCCTTGCCTAATGCCACAATCGTAACGGCCCCAGCGGGGCTCGAACTCCTGGCATTTCGCACCCGAAGCGAACGCGCTATCACTGCGCTATATGATTTCCATTTGAGCAACTGGTAGCGACGATGAATAGGAACCAGCGAAAGTGTTGTCTTACTATACACATCTTTAGTCACTCGGCAACAACACTGGACTGCAGCTCAACAAGAAACTTAAATTACTCTGAAGATAACACAACGGCATATAGCTAAACATTTAATAAATATAGACGTGTATACATATTGTACTTACTATAATACTATGGCAGCATCTCCCTACAACATAACCATCCACACTAGTTATAGCACATGGAAGAACAATATTGCGAACAATAGTTTGTGCAAGTGTTAGACGAAAATCGTATGCTAAACTCTCGCAATATGCGGCTCTATGTGGTACGGCGTCGCATCAACGCCACATCAATTAAGCCTATTGTCTGTCACACGAGGTAGATATAGATAACTGATCATTTACGTAGTTGCTAAACCTCAAATCGTTTGATACACCGATCTCTAAAACAGTGCCACTTTGCCAGATTCACATGTGTGATATTGTAACTTTGTCGGTTGTAGAATCAACAAATGCAGGACGCACTTTCATGGAATCAGTGATGATTGGATATGATTGGAATACACTATGTGGTTATTACAAGGAAAGAAACCAACAATTGTGTTGTTACTTTAGTGACAAACGGATGTCTTAGTAGTGCGCATGTGTATGACGCCACAGGCGAACAGTTTACCGTTCGCAAACATCCACATGAGTAGCGGATTGATCGAGTGGTTAACGGCTTAACGCATGTGACAAGGAATGTCAGGGGTCACAGGTTCAATCTCCTTAAATGCCTTATAGAAAACAAGTAACAATTGTCAAAAGCGGGTGAGTGAGTGCACGCAATTCGGAATGCTTTCGGAAATACCATGAAAGTGGAAGTCGTGATAGCTCAGTGGTAGCGAGTTTGAGCCCCGCTGGAGCCGTTACGATTGTGTCCTTAGGCAAGGCATTTAAATTCCACATGCCTCTTCTCTCTCCCCCGTGGCAATGGATTCCATCAGGAATGAGGTCTCGAGAGTGATTAGTATAAGTTATAAGAACTTGTTTCGCAATCGAGCTAAAATAAATTTGTATAAACTAATACCATGAAATGCGCGCGTTGTCAATTCCATTGAATTTATTCACAAAACATTCAAAGTCATTCTAGTTTTATTTCTTATCGTTTAACGACTGTTTATTGTTCGAGGTTTAAAGTCGCACTAACAGCTTGATAATATGGCGACTGTCCAGTTATTTATCATGGAGGAATGCCCCGAGTGCCCTGGTAGCTATAGTACATAGGGGTAGCAGCATAAATGTGTATATATTGTGCACATTCATGTTCATTAAACTTTACAGACGGGTCTGTAGCCCAGTGGTAGCACGCTGGACTGGTAATCCAGGGATCGCAGGTTCCATCCCCCGTCTGACCCTAATACAATTAACAGTCTTTTAGATGGGACTTTAAACCGAGATCTCATGTCGGTGCTTTACACCGTGCACGTAAACGAAGCAGGGGATACCCTGGAATGGGTCTCTGTCTGTATCATTGCACTATCCTCCAAAAATCTAAAATGACTTATCTCTTCAGGAGGCGTCGCTCATATGGGCAACCGGTAGCGACGATAAATAAACGTAAAACACACACTCTTTAAACTTTATTTATTTTATAACGATTACGAAGCAAGTTTTAACAACTTATATTAATCACTCTCATTGGCGCGGATGTAATCGTAAATGTGGTCAACGCGTATATGTGGGAGGAAACCGGAGTACCCGGAGAAAACCCACCTGTCCGATCTGGCGACCACCATACCATCGCACATACTTCCCGATCCGAGGATCGAACACATTCACATTCATGTTCGTATAATACCATTTTAATTGCAAATATTCAGTTCTGTAGATATATGGGGGAGAGCTCGATCGGGGGTATTGGGGCTGTGGGGGGTCTATGTTCTCCTTTATTGTGTCCAAACTCTACGCCGAGTGCTTGTGCATCCGGGGTCTCAGTCATTTTAATTGCAAATATTCAGTTCTGTAGATATATGGGGGGGGAGCTGGTACGGGGGTGTTGGGTGTGTGTGTGGGGGGGGGGGTTCTATGTTCTCCTGTAGTGTGTCATAACTCTACGCCGAGTGCCTGTGCATCCGGTGTCTCAGTCTCAGTAAAGTATATTTTGAATACATACGGTAAAATGGAGCTATAGTAAAATGAAACGGACTATACTGTAAATCCACCCGACGTTGAAATTTGATACATCTTATTCATTGAATAGGATCCAATGAAAAACAGACAAGGTATGTACGTATACTCAAATACACCTGTATTGATACACTAGGACGTATACGTACGATATTTGTGTAGCAAATCAATTTAAATCATGTTTAAACGTTTTATTTAATATAGCAGGAAGATACGCAACTGCACGTGACACACAGACGACACTTATAGGACTGTATATATGTGAGCCGTAAATTATTAAATAGGATCGGTGTGCGAAATGGCGTTTAAATTCGTTCTACTCTTTGGAGTTTGGTTTTGTTGGTGCTTTTCTCAGAGTGGTATGTTTTATTTTAAGTTATTGTCTTATCTTCTCCACTTAATCCTTAGTCTGCCGAATAAATGGGTAGGAATGTGCACACAACATAGATCCAGATCAGCCACGGCGTGTCGCCGCGTCTGATCAGGCTATATGCTGTTTGCTATTCAGACAAGTGCTTTAGCTCCACTATCCGAATAGCAAGCAGCATAGAGCCTGATCAGACGGCACGTACACGTTAGAAGTGCCGTCTGATCAGGATCTATGCTGTTTGCTATTCCGACAAGTGCTTTAGCTCCACTATCCGAATAGCAAGCAGCATAGAGCCTGATCAGACGGCACGTACACGTTAGAAGTGCCGTCTGATCAGGCTCTATGCTGTTTGCTATTCCGACAAGTGCTTTAGCTCCACTATCCGAATAGCAAGCAGCATAGAGCCTGATCAGACGGCACGTACACGTTAGAAGTGCCGTCTGATCTGGCTCTATGCTGTTTGCTATTCAGACAAGTGCTTTAGCTCCACTATCCGAATAGCAAGCAGCATAGAGCCTGATCAGACGGCACGTAACGTTAGAAGTGCCGTCTGATCAGGCGCTATGCTGTTTGCTATTCCGACAAGTGCTTTAGCTCCACTATCCGAATAGCAAGCAGCATAGAGCCTGATCAGACGGCACGTACACGTTAGAAGTGCCGTCTGATCTGGCTCTATGCTGTTTGCTATTCAGACAAGTGTTTTAGCTCCACTATCCGAATAGCAAGCAGCATAGAGCCTGATCAGACGGCACGTACACGTTAGAAGTGCCGTCTGATCAGGCGCTATGCTGTTTGCTATTCCGACAAGTGCTTTAGCTCCACTATCCGAATAGCAAGCAGCATAGAGCCTGATCAGACGGCACGTACACGTTAGAAGTGCCGTCTGATCTGGCTCTATGCTGTTTGCTATTCAGACAAGTGTTTTAGCTCCACTATCCGAATAGCAAGCAGCATAGAGCCTGATCAGACGGCACGTACACGTTAGAAGTGCCGTCTGATCAGGATCTATGCTGTTTGCTATTGCAACAAGTGCTTTAGCTCCACTATCCGAATAGCAAGCAGCATAGAGCCTGATCAGACTGCACGTACACGTTAGAAGTGCCGTCTGATCAGGATATATGCTGTTTGCTATTCCGACACGTGCTTTAGCTCCACTATCTGAATAGCAAGCAGCATAGAGCCTGATCAGACGGCACGTACACGTTAGAAGTGCCGTCTGATCAGGATCTATGCTGTTTGCTATTGCGACAAGTGCTTTAGCTCCACTATCCGAATAGCAAGCAGCATAGAGCCTGATCAGACTGCACATACACGTTAGAAGTGCCGTCTGATCAGGATCTATGCTGTTTGCTATTCCGACACGTGCTTTAGCTCCACTATCCGAATAGCAAGCAGCATAGAGCCTGATCAGACGGCACGTACACGTTAGAATGCCGCTCTAACGCGACTTTAGTTGTTTTTGGGAGGCTACTGGTTAAGAGATATAATTCATCATGTGAGTGTGACATGTATTTGTTTCTGATATCACATATATTCGAATTATAGATAGTTTACACTGTTCAGTTCTGGACGCTTCTAACAGAGCAAAATGCCTCTATTATATGGATTGTTTCTATTATGTGTTATGTCTCTATTAGGTGTAATGTCTCTATTACCTGGTATGTCTCTATTATCTGGTATGTCTCTATCATGTGATGTGTCTCTATTACCTGGTATGTCTCTATTATCTGGTATGTCTCTATCATGTGATGTGTCTCTATCATGTGATGTGTCTCTATTATCTGGTATGTCTCTATTATCTGGTATGTCTCTATCATGTGATGTGTCTCTATTATCTTGTATGTCTCTATTATCTGGTATGTCTCTATCATGTGATGTGTCTCTATTATGTGGTATGTCTCTATTATGTTGTAGTATATTTCTATTGCGTTAATTTTCACTATGGGGGTGAACATATCATAGTATTGAATGTAGTCTGTATTCGATCAGGGACGTGTATGTTTGTATCTAACTCGGTTTGTTTATGGAGTGGTCGTCAACAAAAGCTCTATCAATACTTGATGCATGACACTATTGGGAATTTATGTGGCTTTTCCAATATTTGACTCTGACCAACATAATATTTCATTGACCATCAACACCTGACTTTGAACAGTATTACATATTTCAATGGTAATGAACTTTGGGTTTATCAACACTTGACTTTGAACAGTATTGCATATTTCAATGGTAATGAACTTTGGGTTTATTTTATCAACACTTGACTTTGAACAATATTGCATATTTCAATGGTAATGAACTTTGGGTTTATCAACACTTGACTTTGAACAGTATTGCATATTTCAATGGTAATGAACTTTGGGTTTATCAACACTTGACTTTGAACAATATTTCATATTTCAATGGTAATGAACGTTGGGTTTATTTGATCAACACTTGACTTTGAACAATATTGCATATTTCAATGGTAATGAACTTTGGGTTTATCAACACTTGACTTTGAACAATATTTCATATTTCAATGGTAATGAACTTTGGGTTTATTTTATCAACACTTGACTTTGAACAATATTGCATATTTCAATGGTAATGAACTTTGGGTTTATCAACACTTGACTTTGAACAATATTTCATATTTCAATGGTAATGAACTTTGGGTTTATTTGATCAACACTTGACTTTGAACAATATTGCATATTTCAATGGTAATGAACTTTGGGTTTATCAACACTTGACTTTGAACAATATTTCATATTTCAATGGTAATGAACTTTGGGTTTATTTTATCAACACTTGACTTTGAACAATATTGCATATTTCAATGGTAATGAACTTTGGGTTTATCAACACTTGACTTTGAACAATATTTCATATTTCAATGGTAATGAACTTTGGGTTTATTTTATCAACACTTGACTTTGAACAATATTGCATATTTCAATGGTAATGAACTTTGGGTTTATCAACACTTGACTTTGAACAATATTGCATATTTCAATGGTAATGAACTTTGGGTTTATCAACACTTGACTTTGAACAATATTTCATATTTCAATGGTAATGAACTTTGGGTTTATTTTATCAACACTTGACTTTGAACAATATTGCATATTTCAATGGTAATGAACTTTGGGTTTATTTTATCAACACTTGACTTTGAACAATATTGCATATTTCAATGGTAATGAACTTTGGGTTTATCAACACTTGACTTTGAACAATATTGCATATTTCAGTGACAATCCATTGTATCTACATTGTATATATCACTCTGGACTACATACTTGTATAAGCACATAATACATATAGTACGGCGATTGTCACGTGGTGTTGAAAATCGCAGGCATGTCCCAGGAACCAGTGTGTACATTTCAGTGGTTGCCGGCTGTCTGTGCTCAGCTCCGTCGTCGTTATCTGTTGGTTGCGCAGAATGACAGTGGCTATCAAATAGAGGCCACCGACCTTCCGCGAGCCAGCTGGATAGCTTCCTCTAATGAACCAATCCGACTCCCAGTCGGGCTGTGAAGGGCAATTCAATGTATTTGAACCAAGTGAGTCTCCGTTGCCAAATGATTGCGGTAGTCGACTTGAAATGACTTACCCCTCACCGGTACAGGTTCGAATTCCAGTGGACGTGTCGTATTATTTCATGTGAGAGATAGCCAGCTGGCATTCTGAAGGTCGGTGGTTCTACACAGATAGCCGTCCTTGTCTGTAGCTGGAGAGTCGCCTTATGACTTAGCTGTTGGTGCAATTCTAAGCCCCCAACACCTACATGTCAAACAATTAGTTTACCGTTTAAACTTTATTTATTTTATAACAATTGCGAAGCAAGTTCTAACAACTTATATTAATCGCTCTCGTTGGCGTGGATGAAAGTGTATTTGCGGTCATTCGTGTGGGAGGAAACCGGAGTACCCGGAGAAAACACACCTGTCCGATATGGCGACCATCGTACCATCTCACAGACTTCCCTGTCCGAGGATCGAACCCGGGTTGCATTGGTGAGAAGCGAGCGCGCTTAACAACTGCGCTAATCGAACAGCCGAGTCGGGTACACCGAGGATCGAACCCGGGTTGCATTGGTGAGAAGCGAGGAGTGCTAACAACTGAGCTAATCGGACACTTATTTTGAAGAGTGTTGTATATTTCAGCCGCTATCAACTGTTACCAGTGTGTCAGTACCGGTGAGGACGAGAACTCACAGTGTCTCCGAGGTGTGCACATGTTATCTCTCCAGAGAGCTAGCCATATGCGGAGGAATACTACATCACTCAATGTAAATAAATATATCCCTATCTAATAATTATTAATATGTGGGTGGGAACGATTCAGTGTCGATATATCTATATCTAATATGTGGGTGGGAACGATTCAGTGTTGATATCTCTATATCTAATATGTGGGTGGGAACGATTCAGTGACGATATGTCTATATCTAATATGTGGATGGGAACGATTCAGTGTTGATATGTCTATATCTAATATGTGGATGGGAACGATTCAGTGTTGATATCTCTATATCTAATATGTGGGTGGGAACGATTCAGTGTTGATATGTCTATATCTAATATGTGGATGGGAACGATTCAGTGTCGATATGTCTATATCTAATATGTGGATGGGAACGATTCAGTGACGATATGTCTATATCTAATATGTGGATGGGAACGATTCAGTGTTGATATGTCTATATCTAAGATTTGGATGGGAATGATTCAGTGTTGATATGTCTATATCTAAGATGTGGATGGGAACGATTCAGTGTTGATATCTCTATATCTAATATGTGGGTGGGAACGATTCAGTGTTGATATGTCTATATCTAATATGTGGATGGGAACGATTCAGTGTCGATATGTCTATATCTAATATGTGGATGGGAACGATTCAGTGACGATATGTCTATATCTAATATGTGGATGGGAACGATTCAGTGTTGATATGTCTATATCTAAGATTTGGATGGGAATGATTCAGTGTTGATATGTCTATATCTAATATGTGGGTGGGAACGATTCAGTGTTGATATGTCTATATCTAATATGTGGATGGGAACGATTCAGTGTTGATATGTCTATATCTAATATGTGGATGGGAACGATTCAGTGTCGATATGTCTATATCTAATATGTGGATGGGAACGATTCAGTGTTGATATGTCTATATCTAATATGTGGATGTGAACGATTCAGTGTTGATATGTCTATATCTAATATGTGGATGGGAACGATTCAGTGTTGATATATCTAATATGTGGGTGGGAACGATTCAGTGTTGATATCTCTATATCTAATATGTGGATGGGAACGATTCAGTGTTGATATGTCTATATCTAATATGTGGATGGGAACGATTCAGTGTCGATATCTCTATATATAATATGTGGGTGGGAACGATTCAGTGTCGATATATCTATATCTAATATGTGGGTGGGAACGATTCAGTGTCGATATCTCTATATCTAATATGTGGGTGGGAACGATTCAGTGTCGATATATCTATATCTAATATGTGGGTGGGAACGATTCAGTGTTGATATGTCTATATCTAAGATGTGGGTGGGAACGATTCAGTGTCGATATGTCTATATCTAAGATGTGGGTGGGAACGATTCAGTGTTGATATGTCTATATCTAATATGTGGATGGGAACGATTCAGTGTTGATATGTCTATATCTAAGATGTGGGTGGGAACGATTCAGTGTTGATATGTCTATATCTAATATGTGGATGGGAACGATTCAGTGTTGATATGTCTATATCTAAGATGTGGGTGGGAACGATTCAGTGTTGATATGTCTATATCTAAGATGTGGATGGGAACGATTCAGTGTTGATATGTCTATATCTAAGATGTGGGTGGGAACGATTCAGTGTTGATATGTCTATATCTAATATGTGGATGGGAACGATTCAGTGTTGATATGTCTATATCTAAGATGTGGGTGGGAACGATTCAGTGTCGATATGTCTCAGTTGAATGTATATACATTCTACACCCGTTATGTCGAATTCCGTCGAACTAAGCAAGATACTTCGAAGTTTGACTTAACGAAATTCGATATAAACAAATCCAGTTATAGGTAAAATGATATTGTCTGAAACGGGACTTTGATCCGACTTCGAGATAAAGAAAACCGGAGAATTCGACATAACCGACTTTGACATAACGGATATAGACTGTACATCAAATTCAGCCATTTATTATTAAAAAGTTGCTCTTGTCGTGGGTCTTGCCCATTTATTATCAACTAAAGTATCAACCACTTTGAAAATGAGTTTATTTTTTTAAATTTTAGCTCTATTGCGAAACAAGTTCTTTCAACTTATATTAATCACTATCGAGACCTCATTCCTGATGGAATCCATCGCCATGAAGGAGAGAGAAGAGGAAATGTGGAACTTTGAAAATTGACCTCATACATAAAATTATTATTTACATTATTTTTGTAGTAAAATTGTTTTCAATAATTTCAGAGATATCCACAATTGAAGAATTGCAGTCATTATCTTGACATAAAGACAGGAAGACAATTGTATAACTATTGTAAAATTGAGTGGATAACGTCTGGCGGTAAGTGTTTCTGTATCCGTCTGGCGGTAAGTGTTTCTGTATTTGTCTGACGGTGAGTGTTTCTGTATTCGTCTGACGGTAAGTGTTTCTGTATCCGTCTGGTGGTAAGTGTTTCTGTATCCATCTGGCGGTAAGTGTTTCTGTATTCGTCTGACGGTAAGTGTTTCTGTATCCGTCTGACAGTAAGTGTTTCTGTATCCATCTGACGGTAAGTGTTTCTGTATCCGTCTGACGGTAAGTGTTTCTGTATCCATCTGACGGTAAGTGTTTCTGTATTCGTCTGGCGGTAAGTGTTTCTGTATCCGTCTGACGGTAAGTGTTTCTGTATTCATCTGGCTGGCGGTAAGTGTTTCTGTATTCGTCTGACGGTAAGTGTTTCTGTATCCGTCTGACTGTAAGTGTTTCTGTATTCCTCTGGCGGTAAGTGTTTCTGTATCCGTCTGGCGGTAGGTGTATTTGTATTCGTCTGGTGGTAAGTGTTTCTGTATTCGTCTGTCGGTAGGTGTTTCTGTATTCGTCTGGTCGTAAGTGTTTCTGTATCCGTCTGACGGTAGGTGTTTCTGTATTCGTCTGGCGGTAAGTGTTTCTGTATTCGTCTGGTCGTAAGTGTTTCTGTATCCGTCTGACGGTAGGTGTTTCTGTATTCATCTGGCGGTAAGTGTTTATGTATTCGTATGGCGGTAAGTGTTTTTGTATTCGTCTGGCGGTAGGTGTTTCTGTATTCGTCTGGCGGTAAGTGTTTCTGTATCCGTCTGACGGTAAGTGCTTCTGTATTCGTCTGGTGGTAAGTGTTTCTGTATTCGTCTGGCAGTATGTGTTTCTGTATTCGTCTGGTGGTAAGTGTCTCTGTATTCGTCTGGCGGTAAGTGTTTCTGTATTCGTATGGCGGTAAGTGTTTTTGTATTCGTCTGGCGGTAGGTGTTTCTGTATTCGTCTGGCGGTAAGTGTTTCTGTATCCGTCTGACGGTAAGTGCTTCTGTATTCGTCTGGTGGTAAGTGTTTCTGTATTCGTCTGGCAGTATGTGTTTCTGTATTCGTCTGGTGGTAAGTGTCTCTGTATTCGTCTGGCGGTAAGTGTTTCTGTATTCGTATGGCGGTAAGTGTTTTTGTATTCGTCTGGCGGTAGGTGTTTCTGTATTCGTCTGGCGGTAAGTGTTTCTGTATCCGTCTGACGGTAAGTGCTTCTGTATTCGTCTGGCGGTAAGTGTTTCTGTGTTCGTATGGCGGTAATTGTTTCTGTATCCGTCTGGCGGTAAGTGTTTCTGTATTCGTCTTGCGGTAAGTGTTTCTGTATCTGTCTGACGGTAAGTGGTTCTGTATTCGTCTGGCGGTAAGTATTTCTGCATTCGTCTGATGGTAAGTGTTTCTGTATTCGTCTGACGGTAAGTGTTTCTGTATCCGTCTGGTGGTAAGTGTTTCTGTATCCATCTGGCGGTAAGTGTTTCTGTATTCGTCTGACGGTAAGTGTTTCTGTATCCGTCTGACGGTAAGTGTTTCTGTATCTGTCTGACGGTAAGTGTTTCTGTATTCGTCTGGCGGTAAGTGTTTCTGTATCCGTCTGATGGTAAGTGTTTCTGTATTCATCTGGCTGGCGGTAAGTGTTTCTGTATTCGTCTGACTGTAAGTGTTTCTGTATTCCTCTGGTGGTAAGTGTTTCTGTATTCGTCTGGCAGTATGTGTTTCTGTATTCGTCTGGTGGTAAGTGTCTCTGTATTCGTCTGGCGGTAAGTGTTTCTGTATTCGTATGGCGGTAAGTGTTTTTGTATTCGTCTGGCGGTAGGTGTTTCTGTATTCGTCTGGCGGTAAGTGTTTCTGTATCCGTCTGACGGTAAGTGCTTCTGTATTCGTCTGGTGGTAAGTGTTTCTGTATTCGTCTGGCAGTAGGTGTTTCTGTATTCGTCTGGTGGTAAGTGTCTCTGTATTCGTCTGGCGGTAGGTGTTTCTGTATTTGTCTGACGGTAAGTGTTTCTGTATTCGTCTGGCGGTAAGTGTTTCTGTATTCATCTGGCGGTAGGTGTTTCTGTATTCGTCTGGCAGTAAGTGTTTCTGTATTCGTCTGGCGGTAAGTGTTTCTGTGTTCGTATGGCGGTAATTGTTTCTGTATCCGTCTGGCGGTAAGTGTTTCTGTATTCGTCTTGCGGTAAGTGTTTCTGTATCTGTCTGACGGTAAGTGGTTCTGTATTCGTCTGGCGGTAAGTATTTCTGCATTCGTCTGATGGTAAGTGTTTCTGTATTCGTCTGACGGTAAGTGTTTCTGTATCCGTCTGGTGGTAAGTGTTTCTGTATCCATCTGGCGGTAAGTGTTTCTGTATTCGTCTGACGGTAAGTGTTTCTGTATCGGTCTGACGGTAAGTGTTTCTGTATCCGTCTGACAGTAAGTGTTTCTGTATGCGTCTGATGGTAAGTGTTTCTGTATCCGTCTGACGGTAAGTGTTTCTGTATCTGTCTGACGGTAAGTGTTTCTGTATTCGTCTGGCGGTAAGTGTTTCTGTATCCGTATGATGGTAAGTGTTTCTGTATTCATCTGGCTGGCGGTAAGTGTTTCTGTATTCGTCTGATGGTAAGTGTTTCTGTATCCATCTGACTGTAAGTGTTTCTGTATTCCTCTGGCGGTAAGTGTTTCTGTATCCGTCTGGCAGTAGGTGTTTCTGTATTCGTCTGGTGGTAAGTGTTTCTGTATTCGTCTGGCGGTAGGTGTTTCTGTATTCGTCTGGTCGTAAGTGTTTCTGTATCCGTCTGACGGTAGGTGTTTCTGTATTCGTCTGGCGGTAAGTGTTTCTGTATTCGTCTGGTCGTAAGTGTTTCTGTATCCGTCTGACGGTAGGTGTTTCTGTATTCGTCTGGGGGTAAGTTTTTCTGTATTTGTTTGACGGTAAGTGTTTCTTTATTCGTCTAGCGGTAAGTGTTTCTGTATTCGTATGGCGGTAAGTGTTTCTGTATTTGTCTGGCGGTAAGTGTTTCTGTATTCGTCTGGCGGTAAGTGTTTCTGTATTCGTCTGGCGGTAAGTGTTTCTGTATCCGTCTGACGGTAAGTGTTTCTGCATTTGTCTGGCGGTAGGTGTTTCTGTATTCGTATGGCGGTAAGTGTTTCTGTATCCGTCTGGCGGTAAGTGTTTCGGTGTTCGTCTGGCGGTAAGTGTTTCTGTATCCGTCTGACGGTAAGTGGTTCTGTATTCGTCTGGCGGTAAGTATTTCTGCATTCGTCTGGCGGCAAGTGTTTCTGTATTCGTCTGGCGGTAAGTGTTTCTGTATTCGTCTGGTGGTAAGTGTTTCTGTATCCGTCTGACAGTAAGTGTTTCTGTATGCGTCTGATGGTAAGTGTTTCTGTATCCGTCTGACGGTAAGTGTTTCTGTATCTGTCTGACGGTAAGTGTTTCTGTATTCGTCTGGCGGTAAGTGTTTCTGTATCCGTCTGACGGTAAGTGTTTCTGTATTCATCTGCCTGGCGGTAAGTGTTTCTGTATTCGTCTGACGGTAAGTGTTTCTGTATCCATCTGACTGTAAGTGTTTCTGTATTCCTCTGGCGGTAAGTGTTTCTGTATCCGTCTGGCAGTAGGTGTTTCTGTATTCGTCTGGTGGTAAGTGTTTCTGTATTCGTCTGGTGGTAGGTGTTTCTGTATTCGTCTGGTCGTAAGTGTTTCTGTATCCGTCTGACGGTAGATGTTTCTGTATTCGTCTGGCGGTAAGTGTTTCTGTATTCGTCTGGTCGTAAGTGTTTCTGTATCCGTCTGACGGTAGGTGTTTCTGTATTCGTCTGGCGGTAAGTTTTTCTGTATTCGTTTGACGGTAAGTGTTTCTGTATTTGTCTGGCGGTAAGTGTTTCTGTATTCGTATGGCGGTAAGTGTTTCTGTATTCGTCTGGTGGTAAGTGTTTCTGTATTCGTCTGGCGGTAAGTGTTTCTGTATTCGTCTGGCGGTAAGTGTTTCTGTATTCGTCTGGCGGTAAGTGTTTCTGTATCCGTCTGACGGTAAGTGTTTCTGCATTTGTCTGGTGGTAAGTGTTTTTGTATTCGTCTGGCGGTAGGTGTTTCTGTATTCGTCTGGCGGTAAGTGTTTCTGTATCCGTCTGACGGTAAGTGCTTCTGTATTCGTCTGGTGGTAAGTGTTTCTGTATTCGTCTGGCGGTAGGTGTTTCTGTATTCGTCTGGTGGTACGTGTTTCTGTATTCGTCTGGCGGTAGGTGTTTCTGTGTTCGTCTGACGGTAAGTGTTTCTGTATTCGTCTGGCGGTAAGTGTTTCTGTATTCGTCTGGCGGTAGATGTTTCTGTATTCGTATGGCGGTAAGTGTTTCTGTATCCGTCTGGCGGTAAGTGTTTCGGTATTCGTCTGGCGGTAAGTGTTTCTGTATCCGTCTGACGGTAAGTGTTTCTGTATTCGTCTGGCGGTAAGTGTTTCTGTATTCGTCTGGCGGTAAGTGTTTCTGTATCCGTCTGACGGTAGGTGTTTCTGTATTTGTCTGGCGGTAAGTGTTTCTGTATTCGTCTGGCGGTAATTGTTTCTGTATACGTCTGGCGGTAAGTGTTTCTGTATCCGTTTTGTAGTAAGTGTTTCTGTTGTGAAACTGTTGCTATATAATGTAGAGAAACGAATGTTAGGCCATATACGCAAACAGCATTTGGCCTTGTTTGACCCTGACACATGAAGACTGGGCGTGTATATAGTTGGTATATTATGCTATGGGCGTGTTCGTATTCTGTTCTCTAGTATATAAATAGTATTTGGTATATTATGCTATGGGCGTGTTCATATTATGTTCTCTAGTATATAAATAGTATTTGGTATATTATGCTATGGGCGCGTATATATTATGTTATCTTATAATTATAATTATATTATAATATTCTGTGAACTTGTATATATATGATGGAAAATCTAGGATTTTTTGATTTGATAATATTTTATTGCTCTATGCACATGTATATAACAATAACAATCGTATAACCGATACATAATTAGCAAATGGGTTGGGCCACACGTTCTGACAACATTAGTGATTGGCCTCCCCCCCCCCTCCCCATAGAAACGATTTGAATACTACAGAATGAAAAAGGCGTTATTACGCAATCAAAAGCGTAAACATGTACATATGTTATATAGTATGATTATATGTAGTATTAGACTTCGACTTTTCCAAAGAAAGGTTCTAGTCTGCATGATCCACTGTCCAGTTTCCAAAGATGTGCACCCCGAGAGCAAGGCTCACGCAAAAGTTATAACGAGAAAGGATTACGGTTTAGGGAGTTGCTAAATCTATTATCTTAAGCGTGAAAGTGATATCAACTACTCATTGAAAATGATTTGATTTCTTGAATGTGAACAGTTTATTATAGTGTCTTCGTATTTCAAAGTAGCTCTACCAAACAAAAACAGTTTAGTATGTATTATTGTGTGTATTTTATGTTGACTTGCAGGTCTTATAAATGGGTACATCAGAGACTGTAGTAATGGTGAAGACTTTTCTGCGGACATCAAGCTGAACCGGATCAGTAATGACTTGGGATACTTGCAACCGGATAACCAGACCATGTGCGGATACAGCCATGCGCACATTGCCAATCTGTGCGCGCAGCTATGTGACACAGACTTTTGTAACGGACCAATGGCAGTACAGAATACACCGAGTCATCATCCGTCTGTGATACTTACAATAGCTGCTGTTTTTCTTAATGTTTTCCGGACAAAATGTTTATAATAACTGTTGATGTCAAACACGTGAATTTGTGATGACATCATATTTCTGAAATTATTCCTGTCGTCTTCAATAATCATGATGGCTAGTGACTGTTAACTTATATGACCACTGTTTTGAGGGGCAACCTTATCTGGTCAGCTAACAAAATGAGTTATATAACAAAATGGTTATAAATGTCTGAAGTTTGTCACACATGCGGCATAAATTGGCATAAATGGTGGCAAGAAATCCAAAATGGACGCCAAAAATTGAAAGTCGACTTAAAGGACTATGAATGCTCCAGAAGTTTACATTTTGTGATTTTTACAGACGGGTCTGTAGTCCAGTGGTAACACACTGGACAGGTAATCCGGGGATCGCAGGTTCGATCCCCTGTTTGACCCTAATAAAACTAACAGTCTTTCGAGGTTCGATCCCCCGTTATAAAACTAACAGTCTTTCAGGTGGGACGTTAAACCGAGGTCTCGTGGCGGTTCTTTACACCGTGCACGTAAAAGAATCAGAGGAGACTCTGGAATGGATATCTGTCTGTATCATTGCACTACCCTCCAAAATATAAAATGACTAATCTCTGCAGGAGGCGTCGCTCATATGTACAACCGGTAGCGACGATAAATAAACGTAAAACACACACATTTTGTGATTTTATTTCATATTTGTTTGTGTATTCATGTGTAACAATAACCATGTCATGACAGTTTGAAACATTATTGTACGACGAGTTATGTCCATTATGCTGTATGTGTGACAAACTTCAGATCGTTACAAACATGTTGGTATATAACTCGTTTTGTTAGCTGACTGGGTAAGGCTGGACTGGTAATCCAGGGATCGCAGGTTCGACCCCCCGTTTGACCCTAATAAAATTAACAGTCTTTCAGGTGGGACGTTAAACCGAGGTCTCGTGTCGGTGCTTTACACCGTGCACGTAAACGAACTAGAGGAGACCCTGGAATGAGTTCTCTGTCTGTATCAATACACTATCCTCCACAAATCTAAAATGATTAAGGCGTGGCTCATATGAGCAACCGGTAGCGACGATAAATAAACGTAAACCACACTGGGTAAGATTAATGTGTTCGTATAGCCTGAAAGTCACCTAACCATTAATGTAATGATGTGCTCAATTATTAGTAATGTTTTTCCTCAAACGTCAGGTTTTGAGTCAGTCACATTTTCAATGCTAATGTCATTATGTTTTTAATTTCAAGTTTATAAATACATTTTATAATACAATACAATACAATATATTGTGGATGTTCTGATAGCGTATGGGTAGAATGTTGGCTTCAGGTGTGAACTGATGATTGAGCTTATTTACCCTCGCCTCCGGCGAACCATATGGGCGAGCTGTGGTGTGAAAATGACGGATTGTGTCCTTAGGCATGGCACTTATACTCCACATGGTCTATTCTCTCTCCTTCATGGCGATGAATTCCATCAGGAATGTAATAGAGGTCTCGAGAGCGATTAATAAGTTTATAGTGTTATAAGAACTTGTTTCGCAATCGAGCTAAAATAAATGTATATAAGCTAGAGTTATTAATTTAATATAGCAAAAACTAATTTCACAATCGAGCTGAAATAAACTTATATAAAGTTATAAACTAAACTGTGAGATATATAGTATACACTGTATACATTGTGTTTATATAGAGGCCTTGTGGAGGATTGTGGAGGATTGGTTCAAAACTAAGACTTTGTCTATTCTGGGGTGTTTAAAAGCGCACTGACAGCTTATGTCATAGGGTGACTCTAGTGAAAGGAAAACGAAAGTATACACTGTATATACAAGCTGATAGTTTAAAGTACAATGAAATGTTGTACATGTATATTTCATCATATTGTTGAATCACAACACAGAAATTTAAATCATTTCCTTGCAAGACAATGTGAAAAATCACTTCGTTGCCCATCACATAAATTAAATGTAAACAGAATTACAGAAATGTCAACACTTTGTGTGACCCCCCCCCCCCCCGCCCTTAAGCTGCAATACACGTTAAACATCTTTTTCTTATCGACTGTATTACTGACAGTAATTTCGGTTGTGGCATAGCATTCCAGGCATGAAGCAATGCTGCTCTTAATTCTGCAACGTTTGAAGGGACAGGGTTTCTTTCACGTACAGACCGTTCCAAATCACTCCAAATGTTCTCGATAGGGTTCAGGTCTGGTGAGTT
This sequence comes from Archivesica marissinica, assembly GCA_014843695.1. Lineage (NCBI taxonomy): Eukaryota > Metazoa > Mollusca > Bivalvia > Venerida > Vesicomyidae > Archivesica > Archivesica marissinica. The sequence continues at coordinate 44,840,349 of CM026401.1, read as the reverse complement.
AGCAGGCCAGTCCATCATATTAATGTTCTGCTGTTGAAGATACTGCATATTAAGTCTGGCAGTGTACGGGCGTGTATTATCCTGTTGCATTACACCACGCGGTCTATCTTCCACCGTGCCTGTTGCATTACACCACGCGGTCTATCTTCCACCGTGCCTGTTGCATTACACCACGCGGTCTATCTTCCATCGTGCCTGTTGCATTACACCACGCGGTCTATCTTCCACCGTGCCTGTTGCATTACACCACGCGGTCTATCTTCCACCGTGCCTGTTGCATTGTAGCGTTAGACCAGCTTCCGTACAGTGACAGGAGTGCAGTTAAAGTGGCGTGCAACCGCTAATTGTGAAGAGCCAGCACGCAACATCCCAGCGGCTTCACAGCGTTTGATTTTCAGTGAGTCTCCCCATGGATCAGTGTTGTTTTTCAATCCGTTTACAGGGCTAGACAAATCCACTCGTCCGCTCGTATTTACGAGTGACTTTTCGATCTGGACGAGTAGAAATTCCAAGTCGCTTGCCCAGTCGGACGAGTGAAAATTTCAGCTAAATATCCAATATAAATCGAAGGAACAAAATAAAATAATATCCGTTTTACTTTCTTCGGAATGATTACCAGACGTGATAATGGGAAATCACCGAGGATATTTTAATGTGTTTATGCTGCCACATAATTGCATTTATTAATAAATTAAAGTGCAATTCTGACGATTTTTAATTTTCCTAAAATACATGGGACGAGTGATAGTCCAATCTGGACGAGTGGGACAGTGGCATCACTCGCCCAGTAGGACGAGTAAGAAATTAAACATTTGTCGAGGCCTGCGTTTAAAGTGTACTTCTTTTTGCTAGGCTAAGCTCAGTCTGTACAGCAACAGTTCGATTGAATTGGACGTGTCAATTGCTGTCCGTGAGCTAAACGCATATTTCATGAAACACGTGCTGTACGTTTCTGCACGGATTTGAGTAGTCGTTCATGAGGGGGAATCAATAATTGATGGACTACTTGATGGACTGACTAATGTAGTTTTCAAAACATGCAATATGTTTCTTAGCCAATTATGAAATTATTAAAATAAAAATGTATACTTTCTTCTTCCTTTACTATTGGTGGAGGAAGACCCGCAAGTGAGTCAAAGTAAACTGATCGCCCTGATCATAGCACAGACGATTGGATTTTGGACAAATTGTCTCGGGGTTCAAAAAGTCTTTTTTATTTTTTTTGAGAACAGTATGAGATGCCACAACATAGATTTTCTGATAGTGGCGGGAAGTCAGTTTAAAACACGCTTGGATATGGACTTAACAATGTCTCTGTATCGTGTCAAGCCTATGGTGTATCATACTGTTCTTAATACAAATGTTTGGGTTTGAACCGGAAACCATGTGTCCATATCCCAAACGTCAGTAGCCACCCACGCCACTTCCACCTAGACTTTCTTTATATATATTTATATATCCACAAAGCTTCATCAAAAATATGTCAACAACCGTTTGACATACGGACACACACGCACGCACGCCCTATACCCACCATATACCCGCACACGCGCGCACGCACGTACGCACGCACGCACGCACGCACACACACATATGTATACACTAACTAACATTAATTGTGGACAAGTTTGTTTGTTCGGATTTTACGTCTGCATCAGCACCATTTTAGGCTATATCGTCGGCTGGCAGTTTATCTAACAACACCTGCAGGCTTCCAGCGGTTAACCAGTACTTTGTACACCAACCTCCGTAAAAATCTGCACATAAACAAACACACACAGTCTACATAAATTATACATTTTAAACATTAGATTCCATGTAACTTTGTAACACAAGTGTGGCGTCCGTGGTCCAGTGGTAGAGCGTCGGATTTGGAATCGAACGATCCCGGGTTCGATACTCGATCAGGCCACGTTTGTAGTGTCATTGAGCAAGGCACCTCACACACAGTGTTAGTACTGGTTAATCGCTTAGGTCGGCTAAGCCTGCCCGGGAAAACATGTCTAAGTCCCCGCGAGGGGTTTGACATTAAAGGAACATACATACATAACACTAATGATTGTGGCGCTCATATTTAGCAATCAGTTGTCCGATTAGCGCAGTGGTTAGCACGCTCGTTTATCACAAATGTAACTCAGGTTTGATCCTCGGTCCGGGCAGTAAGTGTCGACCGATCGGACATGTTGGGGCTTCTCCGGTGTGGTTATATATATGTTGTTAAAGTGTTAAAGCTTGTTCCACGATCGTTGTAAAATAAATAAAAGTTATAATTGTTTTTTTTTATTAACTTGGATTGGATCGGAGTGTGTTTTCTACCAGTTTCCTCTCACACATGACCAGATAAATATACGCTTTCACCAGTGCCAACGCCAACTACTAGAAACTGCAAAAACATTTTGCATAAACAACTTTGCACTGTCCAACTTGGGTTCTGCCGGACTAATAAGATGAATATATATATGAAATAAAATATAGACCAGCATACAATAGGTCCAGAGACAACAGTTAAGTAGATCATTCGTATCTATTTCTTTGTGGTGTTCACAGAGCAAGTGGCACGGCATGGTACGGCCGTTATCGATATATATACCAAAATGGCTGAAATCGTCGAACTATAAGTTCTATGGCGTTTGTGGTGTTCGCAAGGGAGAACTTATTATATGCCGATTAACACACTTTTATTAAATATCGTGTCATGTGTATACGGCGGTCATATATCTCACGAGTAATATACACATTCCTTATACAGTATACATCCGCTGTGTCGAATTACATCGGACCGAACAAAATACTTCGACATAACCGAAGTTTGATTTAACGAAATTAGATATAAACGGAACCAGTTACATGTATATGTAAAATGATAGTGTCTGAAACGGGACTTTGGTCCGACTTCGAGATAAAGAAAACCGGAGAATTCGACATAATCGACGTTGACATAGTGGATGTAGATTATATATTAAACTATATTACAGTTGCATGGACATGACGGAAGCAAGAGAGATTGACACAAACAACAGAAAAGAAGAAAACTCCAATGTGGACACAGACGAAAGAGCCACGGGTCCGTTACAAAAGTCTCCGTACCCGAAGATTCCACCGCCACACAGTGTGACGCATGCGGCATAGCCTTGTCCGGTTGCACGACACGTGGTCTGGTTATCCGGTAACATATAGTCGGAACTAAAGTGCTTTTCAATCTCAGCACTGAAGATGTTGTGTCCGTCGCTGCAACCACGGATGTAGCTTCTCACAGTGTCTGAAGTAAATTAATATAGAAACTTGGTTTAAAGAAAAAGGAGGCTGTCCGATTTGCGCAGTTAACGTGCTTGCTACTCACCAATGTAACCCGGGTTCGATCCTCGGACCGGGAAGTATGTGAGATGGTACGGTGGACGCCAGACCGGACAGGTGGGTTTTTCTCCGGGTACTCCGGTTTCCTCCCACATGAATGACCACATAATTATACGCTTTCATCCTCGCCAACGAGAGTGATTAATATAAGTTGTTAGAACTTGCTTCGCATAAAATAAATAAAAGTTTAAACTAAAGAAAAAGTATCGTATTATGTACGAACCAAATATGGGGACTCGGTGACCGAGTGGTTACGGTCATTGATTTCAATCAATTTGCCCCTAACCGATGAGGTTCGAATCCCACTGGGTGTGTCGAAATCGTCAATTAGAGGAAGCTATCCAGTTGGCATGCGAAAGGTCAGTAATTCTTCCCGGTTGCCCGTCCGTCCATGCCTGAAATACTGCTCGGATGGGCTCTCAATAACATCTTCAACCAATAGACAACAGGGCAGTCGCAATATGACCAAATATGCCTATGTCGATGCAACATTAAACCCCAACGCGAGCAGTATGTCAGACAAGAATTTGCACCAGGGTAGCACCAACGACCTTCCATAGACCAGCTGCATAGCTTCCTCACATAATAGTAAAGTATACGGTATCTACAACTTCAGTGGGATTTGAACCTATAGTGGTAAAGGGGCAATTGATTTGGAGTCAACGATCTTAACCACTCGGCCAAAGGCGTGCCCAATATACTACACAACAATCGAGATATACTACACAGCAATCGAGATATACTACACAACAATCGAGATATACTACACAACAATCGAGATATACTACACAGCAATCGATATATACTACACAACACTCGAGATATACTGCACAACAATCGAGATATACTACACAACAATCGAGATATACTATACAACAATCGAGATATACTACACAACAATCGAGATATACCACACAACAATCGAGATATACTGCACAACAATCGAGATATACCACACAACAATCGAGATATACTACACAACAATCGAGATATGCTACAAAACAATCGAGATATACTACACAACAATCGAGATATACTACACAACAATAGAGATATACTACACAACAATCGAGATATACTACACAACAATCGAGATATACCACACAACAATCGAGATATACTACACAACAATCGAGATCGACTACCTACTACACAACAATCCAGATATACCACACAGCAATCGATATATACTACACAGCAATCGAGATATACTACACAACAATCGAGATATACTACACAACAATCGAGATATACTACACAGCAATCGAGATATACTACACAACAATCGAGATATACTACACAACAATCGAGATATACTACACAGCAATCGATATATACTACACAACACTCGAGATATACTGCACAACAATCGAGATATACTACACAACAATCGAGATATACTATACAACAATCGAGATATACTACACAACAATCGAGATATACCACACAACAATCGAGATATACTGCACAACAATCGAGATATACCACACAACAATCGAGATATACTACACAACAATCGAGATATGCTACAAAACAATCGAGATATACTACACAACAATCGAGATATACTACACAACAATAGAGATATACTACACAACAATCGAGATATACTACACAACAATCGAGATATACCACACAACAATCGAGATATACTACACAACAATCGAGATCGACTACCTACTACACAACAATCCAGATATACCACACAGCAATCGATATATACTACACAGCAATCGAGATATACTACACAACAATCGAGATATACTACACAACAATCGAGATATACTACACAGCAATCGAGATATACTACACAACAATCGAGATATACTACACAACAATCGAGATATACTACACAGCAATCGATATATACTACACAACACTCGAGATATACTGCACAACAATCGAGATATACCACACAACAATCGAGATATACTACACAACAATCGAGATCGACTACCTACTACACAACAATCCAGATATACCACACAGCAATCGATATATACTACACAGCAATCGAGATATACTACACAACAATCGAGATATACTACACAACAATCGAGATATACTACACAGCAATCGAGATATACTACACAACAATCGAGATATACTACACAACAATCGAGATATACTACACAGCAATCGATATATACTACACAACACTCGAGATATACTGCACAACAATCGAGATATACCACACAACAATCGAGATATACTACACAACAATCGAGATCGACTACCTACTACACAACAATCCAGATATACCACACAGCAATCGATATATACTACACAGCAATCGAGATATACTACACAACAATCGAGATATACTACACAACAATCGAGATATACTACACAACAATCGAGATATACTATACAACAATCGAGATATACTGCACAACAATCGAGATATACTACACAACAATCGAGATATACTACACAACAATCGAGATACACAACAATCGAGATATACTACACAACAATCGAGATATACTACACAACAATCGAGATATACTACACAACAATCGAGATATGCTACAAAACAATCGAGATATACTACACAACAATCGAGATATACTACACAACAATAGAGATATACTACACAACAATCGAGATATACTACACAACAATCGAGATATACCACACAACAATCGAGATATACTACACAACAATCGAGATATACTACACAACAATCGAGATATACTATACAACAATCGAGATATACTGCACAACAATCGAGATATACTACACAACAATCGAGATATACTACACAACAATCGAGATACACAACAATCGAGATATGCTACACAACAATCGATATATACTACACAACAATCGAGATCTACTACCTACTGCACGTCAATCGAGATCTACTACCTACTACACGACAATCGAGATATACTACACGAAAATCGAGATATACTACACGACAATCGAGATCTACTACCTACTACACGACAATCGAGATATACTACATGACAATCGAGATCTACTACCTACTACACAACAATCGATATCTACTACCTACTACACGACAATCGAGATTTACTACCTACTACACGACAATCGAGATATACTACCTACTACACAACAATCGATATCTACTACCTACTACATGCCAATCGAGATCTACTACCTACTACACGACAATCGAGATATACTACCTACTACACGACAATCGATATCTACTACCTACTGCACAACAATCGATATCTACTACCTACTACACAACAATCGAGATATACTACCTACTACACAACAATCGATATCTACTACCTACTACATGACAATCGAGATCTACTACCTACTACACAACAATCGAGATATACTACCTACTACACGACAATCGAGATATACTACCTACTACACGACAATCGAGGTCTACTATCTACTAAACGACAATCGAGATCTACTACCTACTACACGACAATCGAGATCTACTACCTACTGCACGACAATCGAGATCTAGTACACAACATTCGAGATCTACTACACGACAATCGAGATATACTACACGACAATCGAGATCTACTACACAACAGTCGAGATCTACTACAAAACAATCGAGATCTACTACACGACAATCGAGATATACTACTTACTACACGACAAGCGAGAAATACTGCACGACAATCGAAATCTAGTACACAACAATCGAAATCTACTACACGACAATCGAGATCTACTACACAACATGTCGAGATCTACTACACAACAATCGAGATCTACTACACGACAGTCGAGATCTAGTACACAACAATCGAGATCTACTACACGACAATCGAGATCTACTACACAACAATCGAGATCTACTACACGACAATCGAGATCTATTTCACGACAATCGAGATCTACTACACGACAATCGAGATATACTACTTACTACACGACAAGCGAGAAATACTGCACAACAATCGAGATCTACTACACGACAATCGAAAACTGCTACACAACAACAGACATAAATAGATCAGTACTTACTACGATTCACTACGGAAGCAATCATGCAGTATGCCGGCTCATTAGGGTCACCATACGATGTACAATTCTTTACATATTTCTCCGTGCTGTATTTGGTAGTGATCTCAAACTGTTTACGGTAATAGTTCATGGTTCTATGCCATGTCTGGCACTGATTGTGACCCGCAGTGTTACTGGTGTCCTCACAAAAATAGCACATCAAGCCCGCTGAAATATAAACATTTATGATATATAGTTGGACAGTTTCCTGGTACACGTATCTATGTCTAAAGAAAGAGTCGCGGGATCAAGCCCGCTGAAATATAGACGTTTATGATATATAGTTGGACAGTTTCCTTGTATTTATGTTTAAGGAAAGAATCGCGGGACCAAGCCCGTTGAAATATAAACATTTATGATATATAGGTGGAATGAAAGGTTCTTAAAAAATACAAAAACTATTTTGGGACCATAGCCGCACATCTGACGCTGGAGATTATTTGTCCAGACTTGTGTGTGTGCGTTTATTTATCATCGCTACCGGTTGCCCATATGAGCTACGCCTTCTGAAGAGATTAGTCATTTTAGAGTGTTGGAGGATAGTGCAATGATACAGACAGATCACAGAGTCTCCTCTGGTTCTTTTACGCGCACGATGTAAAGCACCGATACGATACCTCGTTTTAAAGTCCCATCTGAAAGACTGTTAATTTTAATAGGGTCAGATAGGGGGTTGGAACCTACCATATGTCCAGACCCCAAGGGTCCGTATTATTATACGATGGTATCATATGAGCAATATATATATTTGGGGGTGGGTGGGGTTTAACGTCGCATCAACAGCTTACGTCGTACGGCAACTGCTCAGCTATTATTGGTAGAGGAAGACCACGGTGTCTCTAGTCGCACTAGGTCGGTGGGTCTACCGCAATCCAACTGGATAGCTTCCTCGCATGAAATAATCCGACACCCCCAGTCAGATTCGAACCTATTGCGGAGAGGGGCAAGTGATTTTATATCAACGACCTTAACCACTCGGCCACCGCGGCCATGATTTGCTACCGTAACTCTGTTTAAATGTACCTGTAAAACCAAGCTTAAATACTTACCGGCAGATTGTACAAACACCAGCAATAAACACATACGAATCCACATTTTTGTTTTATTTTTTTTATATTTACACGAAAACACATACAGGCTTGAACATTCTCTACGCCATTGAATTGCTATATTGAAATAAACATGGCGTATGCGAAATCGTGAATATGATCCAATATTTGTTTTCAAACCCTCGGTAACTAAATCTACCCGGTAGTATTGAAAGCGACCAACCGTAAAATAGTTAAGTATTGTCTGTTTCAAAATACAGTTTCTCATACGCTACCATCCTTAATATAACAAAACACGGTGACGTATACATATTAGTAGCTGTTATTATTATCTATATATCTACTCTATCTACCCTTAGTATAACAAAACACGGTGATGTTTAGTTTAGGTATAGATTATTAGGTCTACATATAAATCATGCACGTAGCCAGGGGGTGCGTTGGGTGAGTCCGCACCCAACGTTTTCTGAAAGAAATCACATTTACGTAGGACATTGACAATGATTTTGACGGTAGTGTACAATACGGGTGACATAACTGTAA
>CM026401.1:44813874-44830389 GCA_014843695.1 Archivesica marissinica | reverse complement strand
TCAGTAGCCACCCACGCCACTTCCACCTAGACTTTCTTTATATATATTTATATATCCACAAAGCTTCATCAAAAATATGTCAACAACCGTTTGACATACGGACACACACGCACGCACGCCCTATACCCACCATATACCCGCACACGCGCGCACGCACGTACGCACGCACGCACGCACGCACACACACATATGTATACACTAACTAACATTAATTGTGGACAAGTTTGTTTGTTCGGATTTTACGTCTGCATCAGCACCATTTTAGGCTATATCGTCGGCTGGCAGTTTATCTAACAACACCTGCAGGCTTCCAGCGGTTAACCAGTACTTTGTACACCAACCTCCGTAAAAATCTGCACATAAACAAACACACACAGTCTACATAAATTATACATTTTAAACATTAGATTCCATGTAACTTTGTAACACAAGTGTGGCGTCCGTGGTCCAGTGGTAGAGCGTCGGATTTGGAATCGAACGATCCCGGGTTCGATACTCGATCAGGCCACGTTTGTAGTGTCATTGAGCAAGGCACCTCACACACAGTGTTAGTACTGGTTAATCGCTTAGGTCGGCTAAGCCTGCCCGGGAAAACATGTCTAAGTCCCCGCGAGGGGTTTGACATTAAAGGAACATACATACATAACACTAATGATTGTGGCGCTCATATTTAGCAATCAGTTGTCCGATTAGCGCAGTGGTTAGCACGCTCGTTTATCACAAATGTAACTCAGGTTTGATCCTCGGTCCGGGCAGTAAGTGTCGACCGATCGGACATGTTGGGGCTTCTCCGGTGTGGTTATATATATGTTGTTAAAGTGTTAAAGCTTGTTCCACGATCGTTGTAAAATAAATAAAAGTTATAATTGTTTTTTTTTATTAACTTGGATTGGATCGGAGTGTGTTTTCTACCAGTTTCCTCTCACACATGACCAGATAAATATACGCTTTCACCAGTGCCAACGCCAACTACTAGAAACTGCAAAAACATTTTGCATAAACAACTTTGCACTGTCCAACTTGGGTTCTGCCGGACTAATAAGATGAATATATATATGAAATAAAATATAGACCAGCATACAATAGGTCCAGAGACAACAGTTAAGTAGATCATTCGTATCTATTTCTTTGTGGTGTTCACAGAGCAAGTGGCACGGCATGGTACGGCCGTTATCGATATATATACCAAAATGGCTGAAATCGTCGAACTATAAGTTCTATGGCGTTTGTGGTGTTCGCAAGGGAGAACTTATTATATGCCGATTAACACACTTTTATTAAATATCGTGTCATGTGTATACGGCGGTCATATATCTCACGAGTAATATACACATTCCTTATACAGTATACATCCGCTGTGTCGAATTACATCGGACCGAACAAAATACTTCGACATAACCGAAGTTTGATTTAACGAAATTAGATATAAACGGAACCAGTTACATGTATATGTAAAATGATAGTGTCTGAAACGGGACTTTGGTCCGACTTCGAGATAAAGAAAACCGGAGAATTCGACATAATCGACGTTGACATAGTGGATGTAGATTATATATTAAACTATATTACAGTTGCATGGACATGACGGAAGCAAGAGAGATTGACACAAACAACAGAAAAGAAGAAAACTCCAATGTGGACACAGACGAAAGAGCCACGGGTCCGTTACAAAAGTCTCCGTACCCGAAGATTCCACCGCCACACAGTGTGACGCATGCGGCATAGCCTTGTCCGGTTGCACGACACGTGGTCTGGTTATCCGGTAACATATAGTCGGAACTAAAGTGCTTTTCAATCTCAGCACTGAAGATGTTGTGTCCGTCGCTGCAACCACGGATGTAGCTTCTCACAGTGTCTGAAGTAAATTAATATAGAAACTTGGTTTAAAGAAAAAGGAGGCTGTCCGATTTGCGCAGTTAACGTGCTTGCTACTCACCAATGTAACCCGGGTTCGATCCTCGGACCGGGAAGTATGTGAGATGGTACGGTGGACGCCAGACCGGACAGGTGGGTTTTTCTCCGGGTACTCCGGTTTCCTCCCACATGAATGACCACATAATTATACGCTTTCATCCTCGCCAACGAGAGTGATTAATATAAGTTGTTAGAACTTGCTTCGCATAAAATAAATAAAAGTTTAAACTAAAGAAAAAGTATCGTATTATGTACGAACCAAATATGGGGACTCGGTGACCGAGTGGTTACGGTCATTGATTTCAATTAATTTGCCCCTAACCGATGAGGTTCGAATCCCACTGGGTGTGTCGAAATCGTCAATTAGAGGAAGCTATCCAGTTGGCATGCGAAAGGTCAGTAATTCTTCCCGGTTGCCCGTCCGTCCATGCCTGAAATACTGCTCGGATGGGCTCTCAATAACATCTTCAACCAATAGACAACAGGGCAGTCGCAATATGACCAAATATGCCTATGTCGATGCAACATTAAACCCCAACGCGAGCAGTATGTCAGACAAGAATTTGCACCAGGGTAGCACCAACGACCTTCCATAGACCAGCTGCATAGCTTCCTCACATAATAGTAAAGTATACGGTATCTACAACTTCAGTGGGATTTGAACCTATAGTGGTAAAGGGGCAATTGATTTGGAGTCAACGATCTTAACCACTCGGCCAAAGGCGTGCCCAATATACTACACGACAATCGAGATATACTACCTACTACACGACAATCGAGATCTACTACCTACTACACAACAATCGAGATATACTACACAACAATCGAGATATACTACACAGCAATCGATATATACTACACAACAATCGAGATCTACTACACAACAATCGAGATCTACTACCTACTACACGACAATCGAGATCTACTACCTACTACACGACAATCGAGATCTACTACCTACTACACAACAATCGAGATCTACTACCTACTACACGACAATCGAGATCTACTACCTACTACACGACAATCGATATATACTACACAACAATCGAGATATACTACACAACAATCGAGATATGCTACAAAACAATCGAGATATACTACACAACAATCGAGATATACTACACAACAATAGAGATATACTACACAACAATCGAGATATACTACACAACAATCGAGATATACACACAACAATCGAGATATACTACACAACAATCGAGATCGACTACCTACTACACAACAATCCAGATATACCACACAACAATCGAGATATACTACACAACAATCGAGATATACTACACAACAATCGAGATATACTACACAACAATCGAGATATACTACACAGCAATCGAGATATACTACACAACAATCGAGATATACTACACAACAATCGAGATATACTACACAGCAATCGATATATACTACACAACAATCGAGATATACTACACAACAATCGAGATATACTACACAACAATCGAGATATACTATACAACAATCGAGATATACTACACAACAATCGAGATATACACACAACAATCGAGATATACTACACAACAATCGAGATATACTACACAACAATCGAGATATACTACACAACAATCGAGATATACTACACAACAATCGAGATATACTACACAACAATCGAGATATACTACACAACAATCGAGATATACTACACAACAATCGAGATATACTACACAACAATCGAGATATACTACACAACAATCGAGATATACTACACAACAATCGAGATTACACAACAATCGAGATATACTACACAACAATCGAGATATACTACACAACAATCGAGATATACTACACAACAATCGAGATATACTACACAACAATCGAGATATACTACACAACAATCGAGATATACTACACAAATCGAGATATACCTAACAACAATCGAGATATACTACACAACAATCGAGATATACTACACAACAATCGAGATATACTACACAACAATCGAGATATACTGCACAACAATCGAGATATACTACACAACAATCGAGATATACTACACAACAATCGAGATACACAACAATCGAGATATACTACACAACAATCGAGATATACTACACAACAATCGAGATATACTACACAACAATCGAGATATGCTACAAAACAATCGAGATATACTACACAACAATCGAGATATACTACACAACAATCGAGATATACTACACAACAATCGAGATATACTACACAACAATCGAGATATACTACACAACAATCGAGATATACTACACAACAATCGAGATATACTACACAACAATCGAGATATACTACACAACAATCGAGATATACTGCACAACAATCGAGATATACTACACAACAATCGAGATATACTACACAACAATCGAGATACACAACAATCGAGATATGCTACACAACAATCGATATATACTACACAACAATCGAGATCTACTACCTACTACACGACAATCGAGATCTACTACCTACTACACGACAATCGAGATATACTACACGAAATCGAGATATACTACACGACAATCGAGATCTACTACCTACTACACGACAATCGAGATATACTACATGACAATCGAGATCTACTACCTACTACACAACAATCGAGATCTACTACCTACTACACGACAATCGAGATCTACTACCTACTACACGACAATCGAGATATACTACCTACTACACAACAATCGAGATCTACTACCTACTACATGACAATCGAGATCTACTACCTACTACACGACAATCGAGATCTACTACCTACTACACGACAATCGAGATCTACTACCTACTGCACGACAATCGAGATCTACTACCTACTACACAACAATCGAGATATACTACCTACTACACAACAATCGAGATCTACTACCTACTACATGACAATCGAGATCTACTACCTACTACACAACAATCGAGATATACTACCTACTACACGACAATCGAGATATACTACCTACTACACGACAATCGAGATCTACTATCTACTACACGACAATCGAGATCTACTACCTACTACACGACAATCGAGATCTACTACCTACTGCACGACAATCGAGATCTAGTACACAACATTCGAGATCTACTACACGACAATCGAGATATACTACACGACAATCGAGATCTACTACACAACAGTCGAGATCTACTACACAACAATCGAGATCTACTACACGACAATCGAGATATACTACTTACTACACGACAAGCGATAAATACTGCACGACAATCGAGATCTAGTACACAACAATCGAGATCTACTACACGACAATCGAGATCTACTACACAACATGTCGAGATCTACTACACAACAATCGAGATCTACTACACGACAGTCGAGATCTAGTACACAACAATCGAGATCTACTACACGACAATCGAGATCTACTACACAACAATCGAGATCTACTACACGACAATCGAGATCTATTTCACGACAATCGAGATCTACTACACGACAATCGAGATATACTACTTACTACACGACAAGCGAGAAATACTGCACAACAATCGAGATCTACTACACGACAATCGAAAACTGCTACACAACAACAGACACAACTAGATCAGTACTTACTGTCAGTCACTACGGAAGCAATCATGCAGTATGCCGGCTCATTAGGGTCACCATACGATGTACAATTCTTTACATATTTCTCCGTGCTGTATATGGTAGTTGTCTCAAACTTTTTACGGTAATACTTCATGGTTCTATGCCATGTCTGGCACTGATTGCGACCCGCAGCCTTACTGGTGTCCTCACAAAAATAGCACATCAAGCCCGCTGAAATATAGACATTTATGATATATAGTTGGCCAGTTTCCTGGTACACGTATCTATGTCTAAAGAAAGAGTCGCGGGATCAAGCCCGCTGAAATATAGACGTTTATGATATATAGTTGGACAGTTTCCTGGTACACGTTTCTATGTCTAAAGAAAGAGTCGCGGGATCAAGCCCGCTGAAATATAGACGTTTATGATATATAGTTGGACAGTTTCCTGGTACACGTTTCTATGTCTAAAGAAAGAGTCGCGGGATCAAGCCCGTTGAAATATAGACGTTTATGATATATAGTTGGACAGTTTCCTGGTACACGTATCTATGTCTAAAGAAAGAGTCGCGGGATCAAGCCCGCTGAAATATAGACGTTTATGATATATAGTTGGACAGTTTCCTGGTACACGTATCTATGTCTAAAGAAAGAGTCGCGGGATCAAGCCCGCTGAAATATAGACGTTTATGATATATAGTTGGACAGTTTCCTGGTACACGTATCTATGTCTAAAGAAAGAGTCGCGGGATCAAGCCCGCTGAAATATAGACGTTTATGATATATAGTTGGACAGTTTCCTGGTACACGTATCTATGTCTAAAGAAAGAGTCGCGGGATCAAGCCCGCTGAAATATAGACGTTTATGATATATAGTTGGACAGTTTCCTGGTACACGTATCTATGTCTAAAGAAAGAGTCGCGGGATCAAGCCCGCTGAAATATAGACGTTTATGATATATAGTTGGACAGTTTCCTGGTACACGTATCTATGTCTAAAGAAAGAGTCGCGGGATCAAGCCCGCTGAAATATAGACGTTTATGATATATAGTTGGACAGTTTCCTGGTACACGTATCTATGTCTAAAGAAAGAGTCGCGGGATCAAGCCCGCTGAAATATAGACGTTTATGATATATAGTTGGACAGTTTCCTGGTACACGTATCTATGTCTAAAGAAAGAGTCGCGGGATCAAGCCCGCTGAAATATAGACGTTTATGATATATAGTTGGACAGTTTCCTGGTACACGTATCTATGTCTAAAGAAAGAGTCGCGGGATCAAGCCCGCTGAAATATAGACGTTTATGATATATAGTTGGACAGTTTCCTGGTACACGTATCTATGTCTAAAGAAAGAGTCGCGGGATCAAGCCCGCTGAAATATAGACGTTTATGATATATAGTTGGACAGTTTCCTGGTACACGTATCTATGTCTAAAGAAAGAGTCGCGGGATCAAGCCCGTTGAAATATAGACGTCTATGATATATAGTTGGACAGTTTCCTGGTACACGTATCTATGTCTAAAGAAAGAGTCGCGGGATCAAGCCCGTTGAAATATAGACGTCTATGATATCTAGTTGGACAGTTTCCTGGTACACGTATCTATGTCTAAAGAAAGAGTCGCGGGATCAAGCCCGTTGAAATATAGACGTCTATGATATCTAGTTGGACAGTTTCCTGGTACACGTATCTATGTCTAAAGAAAGAGTCGCGGGATCAAGCCCGTTGAAATATAGACGTTTATGATATATAGTTGGACAGTTTCCTTCCTGGTACACGTATCTATGTTTAAAGAATGAATCGCGGGATCAAGCCCGTTGAAATATAGACATTTATGATATATAGGTGGAATGAAAGGTTCTTAAAAAATACAAACACTATTTTGGGACCATAGCCGCCCATCTGACGCTGGGGATTATTTGTCCAGACTTGTGTGTGTGCGTTTATTTATCGTCGCTACCGGTTTCCCATATGAGCTACGCCTCCTGAAGAGATTAGTCATTTTAGATGTTTGGAGGATAGTGCAATGATACAGACAGATACCCATCACAGAATCTCCTCTGGTTCTTTTACGTGCACGGTGTAAAGCACCGATACGAGACCTCGTTTTAAAGTCCCATCTGAAAGACTGTTAATTTTAATAGGGTCAGATAGGGGGTCCGTATAATTATACGATGGTATCATATGAGCAATATATATATTTGGGGGTGGGTGGTGTTTAACGTCGCATCAACAGCTTACGTCGTACGGCAACTGCTCAGCTATTATTGGTAGAGGAAGACCACGGTGTCTCTAGTCGCACTAGGTCGGTGGGTCTACCGCAATCCAACTGGATAGCTTCCTCGCATGAAATAATCCGACACCCCCAGTCAGATTCGAACCTATTGCGGAGAGGGGCAAGTGATTTTATATCAACGACCTTAACCACTCGGCCACCGCGGCCATGATTTGCTACCGTAACTCTGTTTAAATGTACCTGTAAAACCAAGCTTAAATACTTACCGGCAGATTGTACAAACACCAGCAATAAACACATACGAATCCACATTTTTGTTTTATTTTTTTTATATTTACACGAAAACACATACAGGCTTGAAAATTCTCTACGCCATTGAATTGCTATATTGAAATAAACATGGCGTATGCGAAATCGTGAATATGATCCAATATTTGTTTTCAAACCCTCGGTAACTAAATCTACCCGGTAGTGTTGAAAGCGACCAACCGTAAAATAGTTAAGTATTGTCTGTATTGTCAATATGTTATGGAAGATCTAACAAAAACTAATCATCAGGTGCTCATGTGTGTAAAAAACAAGCTGCCGGACGAAGTTGAGTTCTCTTGGACCAGAAATGGAGCAATTTACTATAAAAACAAAGCAGGTTATATACAACGAGTACACAGTAGGGAGTACGGTCATTGGTTAAATCTACCATGGCTATAAAATGACAGGAAATCATCTAATAATTACAAAGATTAAGCCAGTAAAAGTGTGCTGATGACATAATGTATCCGTCACTAATAATTTGCAGTATAGATTTTTAAATATAAGACCAAATAGGGCAATTAACATTGATAGAGTTAAATCACGAATTATGCAGGTATGCCTTAGATACAGGTAAACTGGATAAATCGTATTTTATCTCATTAGTACATTAGTATAGTATTAACATTTCTGTCTGCTTGGATATTCAAATCGGATAATAGAACAGAAAACTCAAACTAGTGTATTGTATACATGATGAACATGTATGCACACACCACAATTCTAATGGTTGTTTTTTTACCACCATCGGTTCTTTCACTTTATATTGAAATCAGTTTAGACTATTTGACATGTCTCTAACTCTTTGCCTGCTGGGTAAAATAAAGGCTATATATAGTTCAAATAATTGTAGTAGTTGACAATTCATTAATGTGCTATCTTATATGTAACTAAAAACTCTGGGAATAGACCCTGACATTTCTAATGAAACTTGCAACGTCAGTTTCATCGCTAGTGTGCAAAGAGTTAACAGACCAGATGGTTTGTTATTTGCCTAATTATTACAGTTGACCAGATACTGCACATATTTGAGGGACCTATGTTGTTGAAGTTTTTTATTTTTTATTAGAGTCATATGAGAGTTGTCCATCGCTATTTAATGTTCATATATTAAGACATATGTTAAGGACATAATTTATATATATATACAGTCAGACCTGTGTTAGTGGTCAGCTCCATTAAACAGCCAACCTGTATTAAGCAGCCAGTTTCCAGATTCCCAATCGGTTATTTTAATATATATTTGACCTCTATTGGGCGGCCACCTTTGCTGAGTGGACGCTTTTTCTGACTCCCTTGGCTGGCTACTTAAGACACGTTTGACTGTCGTCTATATCGAATATAGATGTTGATGTACAACAAAACACTATACACAAATCCACTTTATATGTTTTGTTTGGTAATCTTCACACGCATTTGGGTATACTGTTAAATATAACGTGACTGAGTCGGTGTGTCTGAATGACTTTGTCCATATGGATGTGTCTGTATGACTATACCTGTGTGACTGAGTCGGTGTGTCTGAATGACTTTGTCCATATGGATGTTTCTGTATGACTGTACCTGTGTGACTGAGTCGGTGTGTCTGAATGACTTTGTCCATATGGATGTGTCTGTATGACTGTACCTGTGTGACTGAGTCGGTGTGTCTGAATGTATTTGTCCATATGGATGTGTCTGTATGACTGTACCTGTGTGACTGAGTCGGTGTGTCTGAATGACTTTGTCCATATGGATGTGTCTGTATGACTGTACCTGTGTGACTGAGTCGGTGTGTCTGAATGTCTTTGTCCATATGGATGTGTCTGTATGACTGTACCTGTGTGACTGAGTCGGTGTGTCTGAATGACTTTGTCCATATGGATGTTTCTGTATGACTGTACCTGTGTGACTGAGTCGGTGTGTCTGAATGTCTTTGTCCATATGGATGTGTCTGTATGACTGTACCTGTGTGACTGAGTCGGTGTGTCTGAATGACTTTGTCCATATGGATGTGTCTGTATGACTGTACCTGTGTGACTGAGTCGGTGTGTCTGAATGACTTTGTCTTGGAGTGTGTCTGTATGACTGTACATGTGTGGACTGAGGCGGGTTGTGTATGAAGGACTTTGCATATGGGTGTGTCGTATGACTGTACCGTGTGACTGAGGCGGTGGGTCTGACTGACTTGTCCAGATGGATGTGTCTGTAGCTGTACCGTGTGACTGAGTCGTGTGTGAAGACTTGTCCATATGGATGTGTCTGTATGACTGTACCTGTGTGACTGAGTCGGTGTGTCTGAATGACTTTGTCCATATGGATGTGTCTGTATGACTGTACCTGTGTGACTGAGTCGGTGTGTCTGAATGACTTTGTCCATATGGATGTTTCTGTATGACTGTACCTGTGTGACTGAGTCGGTGTGTCTGAATGTCTTTGTCCATATGGATGTGTCTGTATGACTGTACCTGTGTGACTGAGTCGGTGTGTCT
The DNA here is from genome assembly GCA_014843695.1 of Archivesica marissinica. Taxonomy (NCBI): domain Eukaryota; kingdom Metazoa; phylum Mollusca; class Bivalvia; order Venerida; family Vesicomyidae; genus Archivesica; species Archivesica marissinica. Next base: position 44,819,913 of record CM026401.1, on the reverse strand, counting down.
GAATGACTTTGTCCATATGGATGTGTCTGTATGACTGTACCTGTGTGACTGAGTCGGTGTGTCTGAATGACTTTGTACATATGGATGTGACTGTATGACTGTACCTGTGTTCACTAATGTTGTTGATGTGACATTGATAAGTCAGAGCTCCAGATAAGCATTTAACGATTTCTAAATTTGAAATAATATTTACACCCACTGAACATTTTAGTCAACCTGATCTCTGAGTGTTGCCATTGACAACCATTAACATTGCACATGTATATAGATGTTATGTATTTATTACTGTTGTTACTTGTACTTTGTTAATGTAAATATTTTACCATATACATTATTATACGATGACAGGTGTATATAGCATAAGAGTCAGTCACTTATGATATCCTGTAGTTTTTCCGACCTGTATGTCTCTTGCAGAATTGTAAATACTAAGACGGCCGTTTTAGACTATTCTTCTTCTTATTGAAGGCGTGTTTATTTTTAACGGGATAATAATTACATACGCACCGTTATACATAAGATCATCTAACTTTATACGTGACGAACGATAAATCGTCACATTTCCGGCTCTTATTGTTTGCTGCTGTTGATGACTGGCTTGTGTTTATCCCTGTTTTTGACATTTTTGCGGGAATTGGAGTTGGTTCCATGCTTACTACAACTTACAATCGCAGCTTACGGGGTGAAAATAGAGTCAGGTAACCAACGCGTTACACGCTCTTTTTGTTTAAAATTTATTCAATTCTACTCAGTGAATAATATTCCAATGCGTTATGCCGTTTTGGAATGCGTTTTTTAAAAAAATAAATAATGTTAATGCATAATTACATATTCACGCACCATATATATAGCTAAAGATACGGATATGTTATTTAATCTATCCCTTTCTTAAATGTATGACATGAAATATCATTGGAAACGAACCGGCTAGATGGTAACATGTGCATGCCTTACTTTACAAATAAAGACAGACACTTCCCCAAGTTAATTGATCTTTATGTCTCGTTTCGGTAAAGGTCAATATATACATGAGGATACACAAAGGAAACTTATTGACTTACATATCTCTAATTATTTGATCTTTTTGTCGCATTTCGGTGCATGGTACCGTGTTGAATTGATGGTATGTATATATATAAAACCAGGTACAGTTTGTTTTATATATACCAATACTAGTAGTAGCAGGACACATCAGCAAATACGATCGCTATGTGGATTATTAAGTGAAACAAAATTTTATATTACATTTTGTTAAGAGATTGAAACCCTTACACAGAAGCTTCTTTTAATTATACGATTTGTTTGTATAATGTGAATACAATTGAATGGGCACCTTAATGTGTAGTGACATGATGTGCTATTATACAATACTGTATCATAATTCCAGATTCACCCTGTGCATACGCATTATTACACATAATGTCTGTCTGTCTGTCTGTCAATCTGTATGCTTGTCTGATTCACTTCTGTTATGTTTGTTAAAGTCAACTGACAATAACATGAGCAAGCGGGATTTAGAATGTCAAACATATATTGATTCATTGAAGAACACAACTCAAACAGCTTGATGTTGTGCTATAGATCTACCTGGTAAAGTATTTATAACAATTATATACTGTAGTTGCAGCCCGTGACCGAGATTATTTTTTCTTAAACTATGACATTACATTCTTTATATATTTGCGTGATCGTTCCCATTTATTTTAGATTGATAATTATGTCATTTCATTTTAAGTAGTATGGAATTATTGATATGTTCATATAATGTTAGAGGTCTTGGGAATACTAAAAAACGATTGGAAGTAAACTGGGTAAAGAGTAAAAAACTATCAATTTGTTTTCTCCAGGAAACACATTCTTCAGAAAAAACTAAAAGTAGATGGATTTCTGAATGGGGTAATAAAGCCTATTATAGTGGTATAAAAAGTAACAGCGAAGGTGTTGCTATATTATTGAACATAGCGGGTCCTCATACTATTAAGAATTTCGTAGAAATAATTAAGGGTAGGCTAATTGCTCTGGAAATAGCAATAAATAATCACGAGTTTACATTAATTAATGCATATGGACCTAACGATGATGACGTTACATTCTTTAATGAACTGGACAATTACTTAAATGAAAATAACGATAAGAATTTCATCACTGGAGGAGATTTCAATACAGTATTAGATATAAATGTAGATAAAAGAAATGGTAGAATAGATACCCACTCTAAATGTAGACTAAAATTAAAGGAAATAATAAAAAATAATAACCTTATCGATATTTGGAGACATAAAAACAAATCTCAAAGTCAATACACTTGGCATTCTAGTACGGTACCTCCAATCTTCTGCAGATTAGACTACTTTCTTGTTTCCGAATATTTTAGTAACTTAACGCAAAGTTGTGTAATCAAACCAAGTTTTAGATCTGATCATCATCATTCAATTGTACTTTTAAAAATTAATTTTACCGATCAGAAAAGAGGGCCAGGTTATTTTAAAATAAACAATAGCCTGTTATTAAATGGCGACTATCAAGCAATTATAAAAAATAGCATAAACGAAACTGTACAGTTCAATGAAGAAGCTAATTCAAATGTACTATGGGAAATTATTAAAGGTAACATCAGAAATGATACAATAAAATATTCAACATATAAGAAAAAAGAAGAACAAAAGGAGGAGAGCATATTAATAAAAGAAATAGAAACAATTGAAGACAAAATAAATAAGGCTATTACAAATACCAATATTGAACATTATCAGGAAGAACTGTTGAGTAAAAAGGATCTGCTGAATAATTTGTACGAAAAAAAAAAGTTAACGGAATAATGATACGATCAAAAGCACTCGATATTGAACTCAATGAAAAAAATACTAAATATTTTACTAATCTTGAAAAACGCCATGCTGAAAAAAAGAATATTACAAAATTAGTAGTAAACGATAAAGAAATTACAGGGAGCAGCCAAATTTTATATGAAGAAATGGCATATTATAAGCATTTATACCAGGAAACTGAAATGATAATACCTTCTATTGATTTTTTTGATCAAGCAATAAACAAACTAGAACCATTAGAATCGTTTAACTGTGACGGCTTATTAAATGAATATGAGTGCTCACAATCTCTATTTCAGATGAAAAACAACAAAAGTCCTGGATCAGACGGACTTAGCGTTGAATTTTACAAAATATTTTGGAAAAGTCTAAAGCAGTACTATATTAAATCCATTAAATATTCATATTTTAATGGAAATCTTACCGATTTACAAAAACAAAGTATTATAACATTATTACCCAAATCTGGTAAGGAGCAAACAACACCAACATCAAACTGGCGTCCAATAAGTCTGCTTATTGTGGATACGAAAATAGCAACAAAAGCGATTGCCAACAGAATAAAAAAAGTCTTACCCACAATTATAAGCCCAGAACAAACAGGCTTCATGAAAGGACGGTATATCGGTGAAAATATTCGTCTACTTTTTGAAATTATCGAATATTATAATGATAATAAACTTCCTGGATTATTATTGTTCTCAGATTACGAGAAAGCGTTTGACAGCCTCAATCACGAATTTATATATTTGCATGCTTAAAACATTTTAATTTTAGTGAGAATTTCATTAAGTGGATTCGACTTTTTTACTCTAACATAAATAGCGTTGTTATAAACAATGGTTATATGTCAGAAGCTTTCCAGATTAAAAGAGGTGTAAGACAAGGATGTCCTCTGTCATCTTCACTTTTTATCATATGCATGGAACTATTATCAAATACAATAGCAAGAGATCCAAATATCCAAGGAATAAACATAAATGGTCAGGAAATAAAACAAACACTATATGCTGACGACGGAACATATACAAACAATGGTAATAAAGCTTCTTTTGAACGTTTGATTTATGTTATAAGTGAATTTGGCAAACTGTCAGGATTGAAATTAAATACAGTCAAAATTGCTCAAGCGACCACGTGTATTAAACGACCTTTGTCTTATGCGACCATTTTGAAATCCCCCCGAGCGATTTCACACTATAAATCTATTGCATTAAGCGACTTTTGGCTTACGCGACCAACGACCACCTATTTTCGGCCGTAATTACCTAATGTTTTTCATTAAGCGACCATAAGTAGTGTTGAAATTAGAAATTCAAAACATAAATCAAGAGACTATAAAATGTGTCGTCTGCTGGTTATGTATATTGAAGAGGCAATAAATTTGACAAGTAATCATGATACGTGCCAATCAGTCAATTTTCGCACATTTATGCCCCAATTTCCGTTTGAGTCATTGTTGTAAAAATAAATGTAGGGGATTATCGGCGCACAATGTCCAGTTACGAGTTCTTTATAGTGAAGTCACAGACATATTGTCCCATGTGTGCAAATCTCATAAGTGGGCGCTAATTGATTCAAATAGTCGACAATTTGTTCTTATAGTGTCGCATTTTTAGTTTTATTGGGTCACAGCATATGGATTGTTCCATTGCACCGGTCGGAAATTATGCCAACGGATGTCAATTTTATATGTATGATTTGATTTAAATGAATGTAAATGCATTATTGTTGTAATTTTCTAGATTAAATTTTTGTTTAGATAATTGATAATCTCGGATATCACACCATTGTCACGCCTTATAATATATTTTGAATATAAATACGCAATAGGTTACAAAATTGATTCGTCCTCAAAATGTTTCGTACTCGAAAATTGATTCGTCCTCAAAATGTTTCATACTCGTAATAACATAAATAAGACCATGTCAATTTTGCCCTTTTGAGTACAGGCAACATAAAAATGCCCTTTTTTGTACCAGCTCCCTGCCCTTTTTTCAGTGTGGGGGAAACACTAATAAGTGATCTATAAAGAAGCCGCGTACTGACAAATTACCCATGCAGGTGTCCCAATTAGCAGCAATCAATAAGGTGTTTCAACAAGAAAAATACAAGCAACTATTACTATAAAAAGTTTTCTTTATTTTATGATGATATATGTAACATATATACATGTATATGATGTTGATATCTATATAGACACTGTAGTGTCCACCCAAACAAAAGTCTAGTACATGTCTCCGACTCTGGGAAATTGTCCGTTCAGTCACTTTGTATTAAGAGACCGTTTCATTAAGAGACCGCTTTTGTCCATTCCCTTGGGCGGTCTCTTAATACAAGTTTGACTGTACATCAAAAACCATTATACTCAGAATAGGATCCTTAAGAAATTCAGATATTCAGATGTGTCAAGATAAGAACTTTATATGGACCTCAAAGAAGGCAAAAACACTTGGAATGTATTTTAGTAATGATAAAGAATTTAATCTTACATCAAATTTGGAACCAACATTGCAAGAATTTAAAAACTGTTTAAAGCAGTGGCAACATCGTAAGCTTACTTTGATGGGGAAAGTGACAGTTATTAAAACGTTTGCATTACCAAAACTTGTTTATCCATTTACTGTTTTACCGAATCCACCAGCGCATATCATTAGTGATATTACAAAATCATTATTTGTATTTATGTGGGAAGATAAACCAGAAAAAATCAAGAGAACTACATTATATAAAAATTATGAAAGTGGCGGTTTAAAGTTAACAAACATAACATATTTTTTAAACTCAATAAAAGCTTGTTGGCTTAAGAGAATCTTAGACGACAAAAATAAAGGACTCTGGAAATGTATTTATGCAAAGCAAATATAGAAATATGGGGGTGAAATGTTACTAGATTGCAATCTGTCTGATAATGATATTCATAACGTCAGTGGTGGTAATTCATTTTTACATGATATTCTAAAGTCATGGTTTAATATTTCTGCACAATTTAGTAATTCTAGTGTTTCTTTTAAACGACATATCATCTGGAATAATTCTGAAATTAAAGTGGAGGGAAACACTGTCTTCTATAGGGATTGGTTCAATAAAGGAATAAAATATGTAGATCAATTATTCAATTTTAGGAATGGTAAATACTCAACATTTGATGACATGATAGAGTTATTTAATTTAAATGAAAAGGATTTCTTAACCTATCATAAACTAAAAC
>CM026401.1:44689127-44812874 GCA_014843695.1 Archivesica marissinica | reverse complement strand
ATACTAGAGGACATAGTAAACGCACACCTACATCATATACTAGAGGACATAGAAAACGCACACCTACATTATATACTAGAGGATATAGACAACGCACACCTACATTATATACTGGAGGACATAGAAACCGCACACCTACATTATTTTTCCTGGCGGACATAGAAAACGCACACCTACATATATACTGGAGGACATAGAAAACGCACACCTACATTATATACTAGAGGACATAGAAAACGCACACTTCGGATAAGTGTGTTTTACATGAAAAACAATATACTATATAAATACATAGTTTTAAACATTTTGGAATATTTTTAGTTGTTCAGTATGTGTTTTGTAATAAATATGTGATATAGCTTTGATGGAATCCTTCGTATTTCGTTTTCATGTATTTCATTGTAAGTATGATTATACTGTAATGTCTGCAATCAACGTGGTACAAAATAGAGCTTGCCGGTTCTTCCTGGGAGTCGGACGATATACACCCAACGCAGCGGTAAATGGTGATATGGGTTGGGTCCCAGCACCTATAAAGCAGTGGAAGCCAGTGATAAATCATTTCTTTAGACTTAACAATATGGATCATGACAGACTTAATCATAAAGTGTTCAAATGGACTCATACGATAAGAACTTCTGCCAAAAACTGGTGCTACCGTATAGCTCAAACTCTATTGAATAATCTCAACATTACAGTATGTATTAATGACTATTATACAAAATCGAGGCAGGGTGTGATCATTAAATCACTAGAACATAAACTAACTGAAGTGCATAAGTTGAGGTGGTTAGAAACTGTAAACGCAACTCAGGGGTCACACGGTGGAAACAAACTTAGAAAGTATAAACTCTTCAAACGTGAATATAGTACGGAAAACTATGTAAATCTGAACATTATTTCCAGAAAACATAGAAGTGCATTAGCAAAGTTTAGGTGCGGTGTTGCGCCTCTGAAAATAGAAACGGGCAGATACCAGTCATTAGATGTAAATGAGCGTACTTGTTTCAACTGTGTAACCGAAATTGAAGATGAAATCCATGTTTTACTACACTGTCCATTATATGCCAATATAAGAGACGATCTGTTTATTAAAATAGGTGGTGTAGATTCAGACTTTCCAACCTATGACAATTGTACAAAGTTTAATTATATTTTATCAAATTGTAATACCATAAAATACTGTGCCAAAGCCTGCAATGATATTTTACTTACCAGAAGAGATCTTCTATATAGATAATGATATACACAATAATGATATGACTGCCCCATATTTTTAATATTTATGGCTCTTATGTTGTAATTTGTAAATTGTTTTATGTAATTATTATGTCTTTTTTTTAAGTCAAATTCTTTTAGAATTTAATACGTTTTATTTGATAAACCTTCTTTTTTTTCTGGTTAGTACAATTAATAAATGAATGGGATATAGAAACTGTCTTAAGTCTTATTTAAGCCTCTTACTTTGTATCATTAATTACGTTTAGGTATTTAAAGTATTGCTCAAGATGTTGTCTTATGTTTTACAAAGTGTCAATTTTATTTACCCATAGTCTCTCATAACTCATTATTGAGTGGCTTTGTATTTTATTTGATAATACATGTATAATATCATGCATTCTGTGTATAATATTTATGTTGTATCATTTACTGTATAATGGTGAGACTTAAATAAATCATCTGTCTGTCTGTCTGTCTGTCTGTCTGTCTGTCTGTCTGTCTGTCTGTCTGTCTGTCTGTCTGTCTGTCTGTCTGTCTGTCTGTCTGTCTGTCTGTCTGTCTGTCTGTCTGTCTGTCTGTCTGTTGTCTGTCTGTCTGTCTGTCTGTCTGTCTGTCTGTCTGTCTGTCTGTCGTCTGTCTGTCTGTCTGTCTGTCTGTCTGTCTGTCTGTCTGTCTGTCTGTCTGTCTGTCTGTCTGTCTGTCTGTCTGTCTGTCTGTCTGTCTGTCTGTCTGTCTGTCTGTCTGTCTGTCTGTCTGTCTGTCTGTCTGTCTGTCTGTCTGTCTGTCTGTCTGTCTGTCTGTCTGTCTGTCTGTCTGTCTGTCTGTCTGTCTGTCTGTCTGTCTGTCTGTCTGTCTGTCTGTCTGTCTGTCTGTCTGTCTGTCTGTCTGTCTGTCTGTCTGTCTGTCTGTCTGTCTGTCTGTCTGTCTGTTTGTCTGCTGTTCGTTCTGTCTGTCTGTCTGTCTGTCTGTCTGTCTGTCTGTCTTTGTCTGTCTGTCTGTCTGTCTGTCTGTCTGTCTGTCTGTCTTCTGTCTGGCTGTCGTTGTCTGTCTTCGGTCGTTGTCTGTTGTCTGTCTGTCTGTCTGTCTGTCTGTCTGTCTGTCTGTCTGTCTGTCTGTCTGTCTGCTGTCTGTCTGTCTGTCTGTCTGTCTGTCTGTCTGTCTGTCTGTCTGTCTGTCTGTCTGTCTGTCTGTCTGTCTGTCTGTCTGTCTGTCTGTCTGTCTGTCTGTCTGTCTGTCTGTCTGTCTGTCTGTCTGTCTGTCTGTCTGTCTGTCTGTCTGTCTGTCTGTCTGTCTGTCTGTCTGTCTGTCTGTCTGTCTGTCTGTCTGTCTGTCTGTCTGTCTGTCTGTCTGAAAACAAAATCAATACAATATTATGTTTGTGTGTTTTACATTTATTTATCGTCGCTACCGGTTGCCCATATGAGCGACGCCTTCTGAAGAGATTAGTCATTTTAGATTATTGGAGGATAGTGCAATGATACAGACAGAGACCCATTCCAGAATATCCGCTGGCTCTTTTACGTGTACGGTGTAAATCACCGACACGCGACCTCGGTTTAAAGTCCCACCTGAAAGACTGTTACTTTTATTAGGGTCAGACGGGGGATCGAACCTGCGACCCCTGGATTACCAGTCCAAAGTGTTAACCACTGGACTACAGATCTGTCTTATTCTCTAAGAAATGCATGTGTTAAATACTAGCATCCCATGCATGACGGGGGAGGGCACACTACGCATGCACAACAGTAGTTACTTTCAGCGAAAGTGTAACATTTAGAGTTTCAACACCCACTGCGAATACTAATAGTCCAATGTGCCTGCCCTATCGATACAATGTAGATCGTGTGTTTGGTATCAGTTCCTACTTGTGCAAATAATTATATGGAAGTGTGATATCTGAGAAAGATAATAGTCACACATATGATACATTTCAATGTCACTTTCTTTCATAGATCAATCTTGTTATGTCACAATAACTGCAACGTTGCATAATAATTACATATTGCTATGAGACATGGCATTATTCCATATTAGCATGTTTACAAACAAGAGAGACTGATTATATGCTTGTCTTAAAGCGACATTACATCGTACAAATAAATAAATGCATTTTTACGTATAAATGCATTGCTACTACAATTCAATTCAATTATTCTTTATTAACTCAGATCATTTACATGACATATGAGTATACATGTAATTAATTAACAGAAGTTGTGACACGGATTGATAAATAAATAATAAAGAGCATAGGAGAGAGAAGAGTCAAGTTTGGAGATGGGAAAATAGAAAAAAGAGCGGGAAATTCTATTATTTTGTTTTGTTTCATTCAATTGTTTGTTTGATTGTATTATGATTGATTTGAAACAGACTATAGGTCAGGGAAATTGTTTCGTTTTCGATGGTTGTTTTGGTCACGTTACAAATTCTTCTGTTATATATGTGTTATTACATTGACCGTGTTTTTGTGGTCTGCATACTCTCAAAGTTAAAGTAGGATTTCATATAACGGTCAGCCACGCTCCTGAATTGGCGTATGTTTATCACTGAAATCTATGCTAAACGCATGATACTGTCGCTTAGAGAAAACTTAAATCAGATGACTCTAAATATAAATATGCATATACACAAATGTGAGATATAACGGTAAGTCTGTACCATACATCGTGTTATTCAGGATACACTCGTTGTATTACGCATGGATGTTGATACTTTTCCCATGTATTTTGTTATGTGAACCAACGTCGTATATGACGTTTGTTTATTGTTTAAAACACTCGGTCTATGAGTCGCAAAGATGGAAAAACAATTACCCAATATAATAGGAGAATTCTTTAGAAATCTTAGATTTTCACCAATGTTGTGTCGCTTTAAAGAAAACCAGATATATACGTTATATTACTAAAAGATTGTATACAATACCAAGTATGTATACATTTTTGAAATTGTTAAGCTCTGTATAATTTGGCTCTTTACATTAAAAATGCTTTAAACAAACGAAATAATATATTAAATACCTTGACTTCTTAGATTTAAATATGATATTAGAGTTTATCCTCCGTGCTACATGACAACATTCGTAGCACTTGTATATAATGGCTATTACATTGATTGATTGTGATATGTAATTATGTTTTTATGTGTGGATATATAATTATGTATATATATCTATATGCATGTATGTATATTTCTATTAATGACTATGTACTTATGTATACGTCAACATAAACATATGTTCTGTTCTGTTCTATATAGTTGTCCGCCCCGATCGACACACGCATTGACTTTGAACAGATACAAGCGAAACACTGGACACACTCTCGATATGGTGAACATCTATACCAAATTACTGCAAAAGCGGTTTAATATATATTGACCGACATGACCAATTGTGCAATTGACCATCGACCTCTAATTGTGACATTGACCTTAAACCGAAATAGCTGCACGTTGCGCTATAGGCAGACAGACATACTGTAGAACTCTAATTTTCGCCGCCTATGTTTATCGCGAATTGATGATTCTCGTGAATAATACTGTGTCCGAATGTAGCTATATCCGAAAATATGCACATTTTATCAACATTTTGAAGGTCATTACAAGTATAAGCGATATATATATATTCACCTATATATTTCGTGATACATCACAGTTGTGCATTGAAATTGAAATTCAAATCGAATTAATTGAAAATACTCAATCCATTTCAGACGGCGACGGCAAGCCGGTGATATCATTTTGATGGGATACAAAGCGCAAAAGGCACTGAAAGGGACAACACGACCGTCAGAATTTTTCAACAGAATGTGAGTATAATATTGATCATAGCTTGAGTACGCTAGATCAGTATGAAGTGTTCATAAAATATCTATGATACAATATAGGTCTTGAAAATCTGAGTAAAATACCAGTTTTAAAAATTACTATTACAATGTACATTTAATTTTTTTATAACCTAACTGTACTGAACTACAATTTGTAATATTTGCGCAATTTGTAATAAAAAAGGAAAGTTATCTTTGGCGATGTCTTCTATACATTTGAAGTATAAATTGAATCCGAAAGTAATATCTCTATATATACAGGCACCTATTTCTGTGATGCTTTCCAATGAATGGTCGAGTTTTCTCAGTGAAAGAAATAAAGTATATTTGTGTTTATAGGATTTTATTTCAACGAGTGATCCCAGAAATACATCTTTTACATATTCGTTTTGTTTTATGATTTCCAATGACTTTGGCCAATATGATATTTGTTTTCAAATTTTATTCATTTTAACTGCCCTGCCTGGAGCCTCGTTGCACTAACGTTCACATTAACATAAGTGGCTGTGCATTGTAGTGAAATGAGGCTCTCGGCAGAGGCAGTTAAAATGAATAATTTTTTTATAACAAATCTAATATTAGCCAAAACCATTAGAAATCATAAAAGAAAAATAAGATTTGTGTTTATTAGTGTAAGCTAGGATTATATTTCATCCCCGCTAAGCATTTTATTGATCTAAGCAGTTGGTTTTCAACCAATAAAGCATCAACACAAGCAACACGTATGTGTATTGCCAGCTGTCAGTGGCATGCTGCGACCATCAATCAGACTCATGTCAGGTGTTATTAAACGTGTGGACATATAATAGTTTTTGTCATGGCTGTATTACACTAGATACAAGCAAAGGTATGTGATAAATGTATGTATGGAACAGGAACGTACTAGCATAATGGAAATCGCTATAATACACATAATTATCTTTGCTCCTGTCAAACGAAACTGCTATCTAAATATGCAATCTTTCTTTTAATTTTAGAGGAAAAAAGTGGGTAGGAGCGCAAGGATTAAACGCTAGAGATATCTTCATACGGCCGGACGGGTATGGGGACGGCGTTTACATAGATGACGATTACGTAGGAGGTTGGTGACGTCAGAATACTGCGTTTCAGATTTCAACTATTTATTTTCTTATTTTATTTCATATATATGAGTACAATGCTATTACTTATCCTAAAACATCAATTCTAACAATATGTGCTGTAGGCCTATCATGACCAGGGAACATGGTCAGTCGGACATAAACATTTTTAAAGGAAACAAGTTCAGTCGGACATATTTATTTACAAAGGACAGCGCAACTAGCTGTAAGCAGCCGTTGCACCATATATATATATCGTAAAACACTTGACAGTGTTGAACATAATCAAAATCGAGTTTCTAGTGAATCATTACTATGTGTAGAACCATAGAGGCGTTAATTTTGAGGTTTGTGACATAATTTACACACTCTTGTATTAGTAGTGTATCTAATACTGCACATAGCAAATAAAACAGACATGGTAGTTTATTTATTCTGGAAGATAAGTATATATAGATATATATGTGTGTGTGTGTGTTTTACGTTTATTTATCGTCGCTACCGGTTGCCCATATGAGCGACGCCTCCTGAAGAGATTAGTCATTTTAGATGTTTGGAGGATAGTGCAATGATACAGACAGAGACCATTCCTCTGGTTCTTTTACGTGCATACGTACGAGACCTCGGTTTAAAGTCCCAACTGAAAGACTGTTCATTTTATTAGGGTCAGACGAGGGATCGAACCTGCGATACCCGGATTACCTGTCTAGAGCGTGTTAACCACTGGACTACAGATCCGTCTGCAGATATCTATATTATCATTATTATTATTATACCAGCTTTAGAAAACACTCTTTTCATACAAAAAATAGACGTTCAAAAGTGCCTAACATAGCATTGCAAGACATTTTTCCATTTACACACACACATACATATATATATATACACACATATATATACACACACATACATATATACACACACATATATATACACACACATATATATATATACACATACATACTTATATATACACACACATACATATATATATATACACATACATACATATATACACACATTATATAACACACATACATTATATACACATAATACTTATGTATACAACATATATATATACACACACATACATATAATTATACACATACATACTTATATATAACATACTTATATATACACACACATACATATATATATATATATATATATACACATACATACTTATATATACACACACACATATATATACACACACATACATATATATACACATACATACTTATATATACACATACACGACAAAAGCAAATTATATAGTCAAAAGATATAGCTAAGAGAATACTGCTTTACGTAGTATATGAAATTTCAGTAAAAAAACGAAGAATTTAAAATCCGCCATGTTATTGTGTTGTCAAGGAAACAAAATGGCAACCATTTTAGTTTAAACATATTTATTTTCTATCATGTACATGATTATTTACAACAATTGAAATAAGGAATTTGACAGAAAGCTATACAGCTTATGGTTGTCCTCTACTTCCTAAATAATTTACACAAACATTTCATGGCATGACTATTTTTACAAGTTCAATAATACTTTTTGTTAATATGCATAGGGAAGATGTAATGCTTACAAAGCTTAATTCATGATACTCTAAATGAATACAGAGTACAGAGTTTGAAAAGTTGTGAGAAAAAAATAATTAATACGATGGCAACCATTTTGACACGAATAGCAATAAGTTTCTTATTTTGCATCAAAATTTCGTAATTCTTTCATCAGTATAAATAAACAAAATGACAGATGTCAATATTTTACCGTTTATGTTATTTATTTTTATTTGGTATTAAAGCTACATTATATCGCAAAAAGCAAATAAAATGCAGTTTTTCACGTATAAATACATTGCTACTACAAATTCTTCCGAATACATTGCAACTCTAAAAAACTTTGAATCAATAAACAGTGTTTTTGTGGATTGAAAGTATGATTTCATATAACGATCATCCATGCTCCTGAATTGACGTTTGTTTGTGTCATCGGTGTCAAACGCGAGATAATGTCGTTTAGAGAAAATTTAACTAAGAATAATCTACAAATAAATAGGAACAACTGTGAGATATAACGGTAAATATGTACCATACATCGTGTTATTCAGGATACACAAGTTGTATTTACGCATATATGTTTACATTATTTTGTTATGTTAACAAACCGCGTATGCGACGTTTGTTTATTAGTTGAAATACTCAGTATTTGAGGCAAATATTTGGGGAAAAAATTATACCATATAATATGAAAATACATTTTGTAGACATATGTGATTTCACTGATGTAGTGTCGCTTTAATTGTCTGGGTCATTTTCAGATATCAGACTAACAGTAGGAATAGCAATTCACCTTGTATATTATTGACGACTCTAAACGAAACCCATGTTCCCACAATGCTTGATTAAGCCTAAGATAATGGTTGATTACTTTATATGCCAATCATAATCATGTTCAATAAAACGTAATTACATTGTATGCGAGTGTCCCGTTTTTCATGCCAACAATTTTGGTTTAAACATATTTATTTTCTATCATGTACATGATTATTTACAACAATTGAAATAAGATATTTGACAGAAAGCTATACAGCTTATGGTGGTTGTCCTCTCCTTACTACGGAAATAAGGAATTGGACAGAAAGCGATGCAGCTTATGGTTGTCCTCTCCTTACTACGGAAATAAGGAATTGGACAGAAAGCGATGCAGCTTATGGTTGTCCTCTCCTTACTACTGAAATAAGGAATTGGACAGAAAGCTATACAGCTTATGGTTGTCCTCTCCTTACTACTGAAATAAGGAATTGGACAGAAAGCTATACAGCTTATGGTTATCCTCTCCTTACTACGGAAATAAGAAATTGGACAGAAAGCTATACAGCGTATGGTTGTCCTCTCCTTACTACGGAAATAAGGAATTGGACAGAAAGCTATACAGCTTATGGTTTTCCTCTCCTTAAAGACTTATTTGGTTTAAACATGTTTATTTTCTATCATGTACATGGTTATTTACAATAATTGAACTAAGGAATTTGACATAAGCTAACAGTGACGGACAATAAATACGCACACTAGTTTACTCCCTGTTAAGATTTGCTACGTAGAAACCGAGCTACAAAGGAAACAAAATGAAAAAGACCATCCTACTAAAGATATGATTATATATTTTTCAACAAGGTTCACGTGGACTGGTGTTCCTAGTTCTCGAGGTATTAGTACTTTAATCAGCAATAGCTCATTCATCAATACATCATTTCCAAATATATTTTGTCTTCATTTAACTTAAAGTTTTAAGATATGTTCTCAGAAAAAATAATAAATATTTTGAACAACGTTGATTAGTTTCCATGTGACAAGCCTCGGAAGACAGCTTACAATATTTATTTGACGTTACCCTATTCTCGAGGTATTGCTATTATGCCCTGTATGGTGTTACTATAAATGAATATACAACTACAAACACCATAATGTCTTATAGTTGTATTGTTAATCAACCACGTGTGTGTAAATACGTTATTAAGGAGATGTTTGCAATATTACCACTTACAAATCACGACGTACATTCAGTTTTTTACCCTGGAAAAGAAATCTGAAAATGTTCATCTTGAGCAGCACTAAAACATTTGATATTCAATGTAGTGTTATTTCATTTGACAAATAAAGTCCATTTGAAATAATACCTCCTTTAGAAGATTGTTACAGAACATATAACCACTTTCAGAACCTCATAAATAGTGAATACGTCGCAGTGACGTCCCCTTACTTTTGGCGTCCTTCATGTCAATTATTTATATATATAGCCCAGTTATGTGACTGGAACAGTGATTAATTCTTGAAACTGGGTCATCAGACGATATAAAAACATTGGAATTGTTCGATTATTGTAGGTTCACTGTCTATAAATAGACATGTATATGCATTGTGTATGTGAGGCAATACTCGTCAAATATTTGTAACTTGCTTCTTTTCGTATTAACGTACCAACATTTTATGAAATTTCCAGAGACCCGGCGTTTTACGATAGGATTTACGGTCGATCAAACAGTTGATAACCTACCGACACGTGCATGGTGCGCGTGAACAAAACGGTGTCCAAATAAAATGCTACCTCGAGAATTTGGACCCATCGAGAACACCATACCATGTTTTATTCAACTATAAATAACGCACATACAAATATTATTTCGATTGTAACATGATCAAAATATATAAAAAGCGCAAACATAGTTGGTGTTATATGACGTCACGTTGGACATCACGCGTTAAACCATGTTTTATTGTAGATTTAAACAAGGTATATTCCTTCTTTGCGCATACAGAAAAAATACCGAGACAAGTTACAATATAACTTCACAAACATAATTGTGTATTTCTCCCGCGCTTATCATTAACAATACAACACTAAACACTCCCTAGTCGATAACAATACGAAATGTATTTTATATTTAAATTATAAGGGTAAATATTGCAACCTTTTTTCATAAATATCTCTTTTGTGTAAATATTCCACCATTTTATTATTTACTTTAATCACTGTATTTTTCTTTCTTGCGAAAATAGTCAAAATAAAATTAAACTAGATTGGATATGTTTGTTTTGTTTTACAGTATTATAATATGTGCAATAAGCGATCTGTAGAAAGCACCTCTTAATAACAGTAAATATGTGTGCGTGCAATAAGCGATCTGTAGAAAGCACCTCTTAATAACAGTAAATATGTGTGCGTGCAATAAGCGATCTGTAGAAAGCACCTCTTAATAACAGTAAATATGTGTGCGTGCAATAAGCGATCTGTAGAAAGCACCTCTTAATAACAGTAAATATGTGTGCGTGCAATAAGCGATCTGTAGAAAGCACCTCTTAATAACAGTAAATATGTGTGCGTGCAATGAAGATCTGTAGAAAGCATCTCTTAATAACAGTAAATATGTGTGCGTGCAATGAGAGATCTGTAGAAAGCACCTCTTAATAACAGTAAATATGTGTGCGTGCAATGAGAGATCTGTAGAAAGCACCTTCTTAATAACAGTAAATATGTGTGCGTGCAATGAGAGATCTGTAGAAAGCACCTCTAACAGTAAATATGTGTGCGTGCAATGAGAGATCTGTAGAAACCTTCTTAATAACAGTAAATATGTGTGCGTGCAATGAGAGATCTGTAGAAAGCACCTGTTAATAACAGTAAATATGTGTGCGTGCAATGAGAGGTCTGTAAACACCCTTCTTATAACAGTAAATATGTTACGTGCAATGAGAGATCTGTAGAACCACCTTCTAATAACAGTAAATATGTGTGCGTGCAATGAGAGATCTGTAGAAAGCATCTTTTAATAACAGTAAATATGTGTGCGTGCAATGAGAGATCTGTAGAAAGCATCTCTTAATAACAGTAATATGTGTACGTACAATGAGAGATCTATAGAACGCACCTCTTAATAACAGTAAATATGTGTGCGTGCAATGAGAGATCTATAGAAAGCACCTTCTTAATAACAGTAAATATGTGCGCGTGCAATGAGAGGTCTGTAGAAAGCATCTCTTAATAACAGTAAATATGTGTGCGTGCAATGAGAGATCTGTAGAAAGCACCTCTTAATAACAGTAAATATGTGTGCGTGCAATGAGAGATCTGTAGAAAGCACCTCTTAATAACAGTACATATGTGTACGTACAATGAGAGATCTGTAGAAAGCACCCTCTTAATAACAGTAAATATGTGTGCGTGCAATGAGAGATCTGTAGGAAGCACCTTCTTAATAACAGTAAATATGTGTGCGTGCAATGAGAGATCTGTAGAACACACCTTCTAACAGTAAATATGTGTGCGTGCAATGAGAGATCTGTAGAAAGCATCTCTTAATAACAGTAAATATGTGTACGTGCAATGAGAGATCTGTAGAACACACCTTCTTAATAACAGTAAATAATTGTGCGTGCAATGAGAGATCTGTAGAAAACATCTCTTAATAACAGTACATATGTGTACGTGCAATGAGAGATCTGTAGAACACACCTTCTTAATAACAGTAAATAATTGTGCGTGCAATGAGAGATCTGTAGAAAACATCTCTTAATAACAGTACATATGTGTACGTGCAATGAGAGATCTGTAGAAAGCACCTTCTTAATAACAGTAAATATGTGTACATACAATGAGAGATCTGTAGAAAGCACCTTCTTAATAACAGTAAATATGTGTGCGTGCAATGAGAGATCGATAGAAAGCACATTCTTAATAACAGTAAATATGTGTGCGTCCAATGAGAGATCTGTAGAACACACCTTAATAACAGTAAATATGTGTGCGTGCAATGAGAGATCTGTAGAAAGCATCTCTTAATAACAGTAAATATGTGTACGTGCAATGAGAGAGTAAATATGTGTGCGTGCAATGAGAGAGCTGTAGAAAGCATCTCTTAATAACAGTAAATATGTGTACGTGCAATGAGAGATCTGTAGAAAGCATCTCTTAATAACAGTAAATATGTGTACGTGCAATGAGAGATCTGTAGAAAGCACCTCTTAATAACAGTACATATGTGTGCGTACAATGAGAGATCG
Organism: Archivesica marissinica; assembly: GCA_014843695.1. Lineage (NCBI taxonomy): Eukaryota > Metazoa > Mollusca > Bivalvia > Venerida > Vesicomyidae > Archivesica > Archivesica marissinica. The sequence continues at coordinate 44,800,180 of CM026401.1, read as the reverse complement.
ATAGAAAGCACCTTCTTAATAACAGTAAATATGTGTACGGACAATGAGAGGTCTATAGAAAGCACCTGTTAATAACAGTAAATATGTGTGCGTGCAATGAGAGATCTGTAGAAAGCATCTCTTAATAACAGTAAATATGTGTACGTGCAATGAGAGATCTGTAGAACACACCTTCTTAATAACAGTAAATATGTGTGCGTGCAATGAGAGATCTGTAGAACACACCTTAATAACAGTAAATATGTGTGCGTGCAATGAGAGATCTGTAGAAAGCATCTCTTAATAACAGTAAATATGTGTACGTGCAATGAGAGAGTAAATATGTGTGCGTGCAATGAGAGAGCTGTAGAACGCATCTCTTAATAACAGTAAATATGTGTACGTGCAATGAGAGATCTGTAGAAAGCATCTCTTAATAACAGTAAATATGTGTACGTGCAATGAGAGATCTGTAGAAAGCACCTCTTAATAACAGTACATATGTGTGCGTACAATGAGAGATCGATAGAAAGCACATTCTTAATAACAGTAAATATGTGTGTGTACAATGAGAGATCTGTAGAAAGCACCTTCTTAATAACAGTAAATATGTGTACGGACAATGAGATATCTGTAGAAAGCACCTCTTAATAACAGTAAATATGTGTACGTGCAATGAGAAATCTGTAGAAAGCACCTCTTAATAACAGTAAATATGTGTGCGCGCAATGAGAGAGTAAATATGTGTGCGTACAATGAGAGGTCTGTACAAAGCACCTTCTTAATAACAGTAAATATGTGTACGTTCAATGAGAGATCTGTAGAAAACACCTCTTAATAACAGTAAATATGTGTACGTACAATGAGAGATCTGTAGAAAGCACCTTCTTAATAACAGTAAATATGTGTGCGTGCAATGAGAGATCGATAGAAAGCACCTTCTTAATAACAGTAAATATGTGTGCGTGCAATGAGAGATCTGTAGAAAGCACCTTCTTAATAACAGTAAATATGTGTACGTGCAATGAGAGATCTGTATAACGCACCTCTTAATAACAGTAAATATGTATACGTACAATGAGAGATCTGTAGAAAGCACCTATTAATAACAGTAAATATGTGTGCGTGCAATGAGAGATCTGTAGAAAGCACCTATTAATAACAGTAAATATGTGTACGTGCAATGAGAGATCTGTAGAAAGCACCTTCTTAATAACAGTACATATGTGTGAATGCAATGAGAGATCTGTAGAAAGCACCTCTTAATAACAGTACATATGTGTGCGTACAATGAGAGATCTATAGAAAGCACATTCTTAATAACAGTAAATATGTGTGTGTACAATGAGAGATCTGTAGAAAGCACCTTCTTAATAACAGTAAATATGTGTACGTACAATGAGATATCTGTAGAAAGCACCTCTTAATAACAGTAAATATGTGTACGTGCAATGAGAGATCTGTAGAAAGCACCTCTTAATAACAGTAAATATGTGTGCGTGCAATGAGAGATCTGGAAAGCACCTCTTAATACAGTAAATATGTGTGCGTGCAATGAGAGATCTGTAGAAAGCACCTATTAATAACAGTAAATATGTGTACGTGCAATGAGAGATCTGTAGAAAGCACATATTAATAACAGTACATATGTGTGCATGCAATGAGAGATCTGTAGAAAGCACCTCTTAATAACAGTACATATGTGTGCGTACAATGAGATATCTGTAGAAAGCACCTCTTAATAACAGTAAATATGTGTACGTGCAATGAGAGATCTGTAGAAAGCACCTCTTAATAACAGTAAATATGTGTGCGTACAATGAGAGATCTATAGAAAGCACCTCTTAATAACAGTAAATATGTGTGCGTGCAATGAGAGATCTGTAGAAAGCACCTTCTTAATAACAGTAAATATGTGTGCGTGCAATGAGAGATCGATAGAAAGCACCTTCTTAATAACAGTAAATATGTGTGCGTGCAATGAGAGATCTGTAGAAAGCACCTTCTTAATAACAGTAAATATGTGTACGTGCAATGAGAGATCTGTATAACGCACCTCTTAATAACAGTAAATATGTATACGTACAATGAGAGATCTGTAGAAAGCACCTATTAATAACAGTAAATATGTGTGCGTGCAATGAGAGATCTGTAGAAAGCACCTATTAATAACAGTAAATATGTGTACGTGCAATGAGAGATCTGTAGAAAGCACCTATTAATAACAGTAAATATGTGTGCATGCAATGAGAGATCTGTAGAAAGCACCTCTTAATAACAGTATATATGTGTGCGTACAATGAGAGATCTATAGAAAGCACATTCTTAATAACAGTAAATATGTGTACGTGTAATTAGAGATCTGTAGAAAGCACCTTCTTAATAACAGTAAATATGTGTGTGTACAATGAGAGATCTGTAGAAAGCACCTTCTTAATAACAGTAAATATGTGTGCGTACAATGAGAGATCTGTAGAAAGCACCTTCTTAATAACAGTAAATATGTGTGTGTGCAATGAGAGATCTATAGAAAGCACTCTTAATAACAGTAAATATGTGTGCGTGCAATGGGGTTTGTGTGGTGTGGGGTTTGTGTGGTGTGGGGTTTGTGTGGTGTGGGGTTTGTGTGGTGAATGAGAGATCTGTAGAAAGCACCTGTTAATAACAGTAAATATTGTGCGTGCAATGAGAGATTGTAGAAAGCATCTTTAATCAGTAAATATGTGTGCGTGCAATGAGAGAGTAAGCCATAAAGTAATATGTTCGTGCATGAAGTCTGTAGAAAGCACCTTTATAACAGTAATTGTTGATGCTGAGAGATCTGTAGAAAGCTCTAATAACATATTGTGTCGTCATGAGAGACTTAGAAGCACTTCTTATACAGTAATATGTGTGCGTACAATGAGAGATTGTAGAAAGCACTCTTAATAACAGTAAATATGTGTACGTGCAATGAGAGATCTGTAGAAAGCACCTTCTTAATAACAGTAAATATGTGTGCGTACAATGAGAGATCTGTAGAAAGCACCTCTTAATAACAGTAAATATGTGTGCGTGCAATGAGAGATCTGTAGAAAGCATCTCTTAATAACAGTAAATATGTGTGGTGTGGGGTGTGTTTAATAACAGTAAATATGTGTCGTGCAATGAGAGATCTGTAGAAAGCATCTCTTAATAACAGTAAATATGTGTGCGTGCAATGAGAGAGCTGTAGAAAGCACCATCTTATAATTGTAAACCTTTGTATAATAACTAGTGCACATTGACCTGTCCTTCTGGGATACATGAATGTCTATGGGTGTTTGTGTGTTTTTGGTGTTTAATATCGCACCAATAGCTTATGTAATATCTCGACTTTCGAGCTATCATTGGTGCAATTATTTCAAGCACGGACGGATATGCGTGTTGAACCACTGACCGTCCGTAAGTCAGCTAAATAGCTTCCACACATGACATAATTCGACACCCCAAGTGGGAACCTACAATGGTGATGGGCAAGTGATTTGAAGTCAAGTACAGTAACCACTCGACAACGGATGGCCCTGTATGACAATCTATATTTCGAATTCTAAAGTGGATGGTTTGTTTGTTCGTGTTGTTTTACCCTTGCATCAGCACACTTTTGGGCTATATCGCAGACTGGCAGTTTACCTAGCAACAATGTTCTTGGGCAGGCTCCAGCGGTTAACCAGTACTTTGTGAACCAACATACGTAAGCAACTGCCACATTTATCATATACATGAGACACGGCCTGAGCGGGGCTCGAACCCGTGACCATCAGTGGTATACAAGGCTGCGACCTTAACCACTCAACATTGGCGGCGGACTTGGATGCGTTGTTCTTTATATTCAGATGTACTATGGTGCTAATGAAATGTGCTGCGATGATGCTATGCTGCAAAATACCTGTATGGCCGAATGGTCTAACACAAATCACGAAGTGTCGTCATAATTTGAGATTTGAGAAATACAGATCAGGGCAATGAATTATACAGACGGATCTGTAGTACAGTGGTTAACACGCTGGACTGGTAATCCAGGGATCTTACAGACGGATGTATGTAGTCCAGTGGTAACAAGCTGGACTGGTAATCCAGGGATCGCAGGTTCGATCGACCCTAATATAAAATTAACAGTCTTTCAGTTGGGATGTTAAACCGAGGTCTCGTGTCAGTGTTTTACACCGTGCACGTAAAAGAACCAGATGAGACTCTGGAATGGGTTTTTGTCTGTATTATTGCACTATCCTACAACAATCTAAATGACTAATCTCTTCAGGAGGCGTCGCTCATATGGGCAACCGTTAGCGACGATAAATAAACGTAGAACACGAATTATACCCTTTGAGAAGTTGGGAAGTGTGTGCTGTAGCACCTACAAGCAATGTTGACACATGATTTAATTAAGATGAAGTAGATTTCTTTAGTGATGCGTATTGTCTATTCCAATTCTTACTTTTTTTTATCTGATTTTGGTACATGCGCATACGTTCGATTGTTTTTTCTGTTATAAAGAAGAGAAGTTTAAGTTTGATGTTTTAGCACCCTAAGCAGGTCAAAAACATTAATAACACTAATAAACAGGAAGTCGACGTTGAAATGTTAAATGGCTGATAAGCATCCTTTTTCACCCCACATTATCACAGTCTAAGTGACTATCAGGTACTTTATAGACGGGTTTTCCATATAAACATATTAAAGCGGTCATCCGGCTGCCAGTTCGTGGGAGTTGTATCAATCTGTATGTGTGTTTTACGTTTATTTATCGTCGCTAACCCATATGAGCGACGCCCCCTGAAGAGATTAGTCATTTTAGATATTTGGAGGATAGTGCAATGATACACAGAGAGAGACCCATTCCAGAGGCTCCTCTGGTTCTTTTACGTGTACTGTGTAAAGCACCGACACGAGACCTCGGTTTAACGTCCCATCTGAAAGACTGTTAATTTTATTAGGGTCAGACGGGGGATCGAACCGACGATACCTGGATTACCAGTCCAGCGTGTTACCACTGGACAACAGATCCGTCTGCGTGGAGATAGAGTCGGTTTTTTATACCCCCCCCTCACCGGAAAGGTGCCATTTTGGTTTCTTCAGATAGACGATTCATAATCTTGCTGATCATCAGAGATCATACCACATCCGGTTGTGCTCGCGCATGACGTTATTGGTGGCAGACGACCCCCGGTGACCCTCCGAACAGTATTGCAGACACGAACGGGTACCGGGGTAGAACCATCGACCTACCGCAAGGATAGCTTCCTCATATGAAAGAATGGGTGGGATTCGAACCTACAGTTTTGAGGGGCAGTTGAGTTGTGCAGGCCACTGTAAACCGCTCGAGACAGAACCATATCATATTCATGAGGCATCCATATGCTTAATGCACTTCGACAAATCGCCACCACATTTCCAGAATATGGAATACTACAATATGCATGGCAGAATAAACACACACGAATATGCATGGCAGAATATACACACACGAATATGCATAGCAGAATAAACACGCACGAATATGCATAGCAGAATAAACACACACGAATATGCATGGCAGAATAAACACGCACGAATATGCATGGCAGAATAAACACACACGAATATGCATGGCAGAATATACACACACGAATATGCATAGCAGCATAAACACACACGAATATGCATGGCAGAATATACACACACGAATATGCATGGCAGAATATACACACACGAATATGCATGGCAGAATAAACACGCACGAATATGCATGGCAGAATATACACACACGAATATGCATGGCAGAATATACACGCACGAATATGCATAGCAGAATAAACACACACGAATATGCATGGCAGAATAAACACACACGAATATGCATAGCAGAATAAACACGCACGAATATGCATAGCAGAATAAACACACACGAATATGCATGGCAGAATAAACACGCACGAATATGCATAGCAGAATAAACACACACGAATATGCATAGCAGAATACAGAATACGCATGGCATAATACACGAATCTGCATGGAATGAATTCCAAAATAATCAGTTTTAGATTTACAAATTTTAGAGTAACAAAAGCCATGGAACTTGTAATTATTAGTTTTATATAATATTAGATGAAAATAAAAGTGCCTGTATGGCTGTCTGTCTGTCTGTCTGTTCGTCTGCCCACCCGTCCGTCCAGTTGTTCAAAACTTTCGTTAACTATTTAACGGTGATATCAGCGTTAAAGTTAACGGTTCCTCGCTAAATTCTTCGTTAACTTTTGTCGTTAAATATAGCTGTTGTTCAAAAACTTATAGTACTAACGCAGCGTTAGATGAACAGACTTAACGGCAATTTAACGCAGATATTTAACTCATCACCGGGGCTCCGTTAAGATGTTAAATGTTAACGATATCATTCAAAATGGCTGCCATTATTAGTGCATTGATACATACTAATAGAAAAGTGAGGGAATACAAGAATAATTCCTTATAAACAGATCTGAACGACAATGAAGTCGTGATAGCGCAGTGGATACGCGTTCGCTTCAGGTGCGAAAGGTCCGGAGTTCGAGCCCCACTGGAGCAGTTACGATTGTGCCCTTAGGCAAGGAATTTAAATTCCACGTTGCCTCTTCTCTCTCCCTCGTGGCGATGGATTCCATCAGGAATGAGGTCTCGAGAGTGATTAATATAAGTTGTAATAACTTGTTTCGCAATCGAGCTAAAATAAATTTGTCCAAAAAAAACCGACAATGAGATACATGCCCGGTATAGATTTTCTTCAGATGGTATCAATTTTATCACCGATCTGTTGTTTGATAAACTGAATAGGAAGACAAACCGATCACATGCCATGAGCGTTAAAGAACAGGTGATGGTGGCACTGAGGTACTATGCCTCATGGTCCTTCATGCAGGTGATTGGTGACACAGTAGGGCGTGACAAATCAACTGTATCTCGGACAATTGAAGAGGTGACTGAGGCACTTTGTAGCATCAAGAATGACTTCATTAAATGGCCTGTCCTCCGTGAAATAAAGGACATGAAAAAACAAGGATGTTACCAGCTGGTTGGATTTCCCGGGGTTCTTGGTTGTGTGGATGGCACCCACATACGTATAAAGAAGCCTTCCGAGAACCAGAGGGGTTACAGACGGATCTGTAGTCCAGTGGTAACACGCTGGACTGGTAATCCAGGGATCGCAGGTTCGATCCCCCGTCTGACCCTAATAAAATTAACAGTCTTTCAGATGGGACGTTAAACCGAGGTCTCGTGTCGGTGCTCTACACCGTGCACGTAAAAGAACCAGATGAGACTCTGGAATGAGTCTTTGTCTGTATTATTGCACTATCCTCCAAAATCTAAAATAACTTATCTCTTCAGGAGGCGTCGCTCATATGGGCAACCGGTAGCGACGATAAATAAACGTAACACACACACAGAGGGGTTACAGTAATAGGAAACACTATGCATCCATCAATGTGATGGCTGTTGTAGACCACCAAGGTAAATCACTTTTACAAATTTCAATGTTATTAAGCAACTCAGGCGTCCGGCGCATACCCTGCCCCCCCCCCCACCAACAGGGTTATTACAACCTAGGACCATGTTACAACCCAAAATATATAGCATCAATGAAATATCGTTTCTAGTCAAGTAAAAGAAACTTACGGTTTCAAAACATGTCCGTCCGATAACAGCAAAAGTCGCTTATGCCATCAACAATTGAGGCCATGACAAGTGTTATTAGTTTTGTGCAATGTTTCGTCTTGTGTGTTATTATTGTATGAGGATTAATTAGATCTATACGACTGTAGCGGATAAGCTTAGCACGAAGTATTCGTGGGTCGTGTACGATGTTGGTGTGTCATTCAGCATTGGGACACTGACAAGACGAGGTGTAGCGGATAAGCTTAGCACGAAGTATTCGTGGGTCGTGTAAGATGTTGCTATGCCATTCAGCATTGGGACACTGACAAGGTGTAGCGGATAAGCTTAGCACGAAGTATTCGTGGGTCATGTACGATGTTGGTGTGTCATTCAGCATTGGGACACTGACAAGAGGTGTAGCGGATAAGCTTAGCACGAAGTATTCGTGGGTCATGTAAGATGTTGATGTGTCATTCAGCATTGGGACACTGACAAGACAAGGTGTAGCGGATAAGCTTAGCACGAAGTATTCGTGGGTCATGTAAGATGTTGATGTGTCATTCAGCATTGGGACACTGACAAGACAAGGTGTAGCGGATAAGCTTAGCACGAAGTATTCGTGGGTCATGTAAGATGTTGATGTGTCATTCAGCATTGGGACACTGACAAGACAAGGTGTAGCGGATAAGCTTAGCACGAAGTATTCGTGGGTCATGTAAGATGTTGATGTGTCATTCAGCATTGGGACACTGACAAGACAAGGTGTAGCGGATAAGCTTAGCACGAAGTATTCGTGGGTCATGTAAGATGTTGATATGTCATTCAGCATTGGGACACTGACAAGACAAGGTGTAGCGGGTAAGCTTAGCACGATGTATTCGTGGGTCATGTAAGATGTTGATGTGTCATTCAGCATTGGGACACTGACAAGACAAGGTGTAGTGGATAAGCTTAGCACGAAGTATTCGTGGGTCGTGTAAAATGTTGATGTGTCATTCATTGTAAACTTTTATTATTATATTGTCAAAATTGGAGAACCATGATAATAATTATAAGGACTTGAATTATTTATGAACAATATTGCTATTGCATCATAGTGTACATGCATGATAATTAGAAACATGAACGTTTACTATGAAGTTGCATAGTTATTATTCATAATGAAATTGATTTATGTATATAGTGTCACATGACATTGGTAAATACTAATGTCGAATATGAAATGTATTATGACCATAAATTATATGAATATTAAGTTGTAATATTGATGAATAAATGCGTCGTGTCGGTCAGTTGGCCACCCAAGTGCTTAAAGGCCTGCAGGTTGACCTATATTTGACCTTAAACACACGAGGAATAGAGGTACAAATCTGACGGTCGACGCACTAAACACACGAGGAATAGCGGTACAAATCTGACGGTCGACGCACATCGTATTTGCCACATGCGAGGCCCTGCATGGTATACATCTAATACATGAGCACCACTTATATCTATTATGACCCACGTACATATCAGAGGTTATAAATTGCTGAAATTGAAGTTCTGTATTTTTATAGTACTTACAACTGGTATAAACAATTCAACTCCACTTATGGCCCAAATAAGGCTGGTTGCGGGGTCAAACTGCAGGCCTTTAAAGGCCTGCAGTTTGACCCCGTCCAATTGTAAAGATTTATACTTTACTACCTGTTCCATGCGATTAGTGGCTTGTATCAACAATGTAGCAGTACATTCAGTATAATTTGGCGTATGTAGGTATTTTCTAACGGTTAATATGCACGATCACTCTGTGAGCTGAGAATTAGTCAAAATGAGGCCCTGACAATTTAAGTAAACGTATATTATTGATTGTTAAGAAAATTGATAGTTATGAGTATTCAAACTACATAATCCAGATCAGCCCAGGGACATAGATTACATGTTATGTAGGTGCCTCATCGGCCGTAGCGTAATCACTGAGACTGATAATTTGTATGTATGTATATAATATGTATGTATTTATATGAATAAACTATATGTGTTCGTTATATGGTAACCTTCATACTTCATTTAATTATATATCTACAGTATTATTCGCAAGTTTTCTGTTATATTTTAAATATTTCTCTGTGTCAGTGTGTGTTTACCGATATTGATGCTACATAATAATCACAGTGAATGCTATGAGTACATGTATAATATTATAATTATAATCTCTTGAACATACGAGTATTACACATATTCTGCCGATTTCTACAAGATGCCATTGAGTAAAATAACAATGTATGTAACTGATGAGCAGAGAAAATAATTGCTGACTTTCTTGCAAAATAAGAACTGGGACGTAGAGATGGAAATAGAAGAAACAGCCACCGCCATGCCCGTTGCAGAGGCTGCTTACGTACCTCCCCCTATGCCTCAGCATGCTGAAGGTGTTGCTGAGTGTCCACTGTGCTTGTGTTCCCCTTGCATAATAAATGAACAGAACAAACAACTTTGGTGGCCTGCTAATAATCGTCCACCGCATAATCTAAATTCACATGAGAGAAAGCTTCTATACAGGAGGTTTTGGGCAATGCTATATAATTGTGGCGCATGGAAAGATGTCAGATATATAGAGAGAAAAGTAGCGGCTAGAAGAGGAGACTGTACTTGGCATAAGAGGGAACTGATGCCTGAATGTGTGGTACAGCAATGCAGGAACTGGCTGCCTAACCCGCGCAACCAGCCTTATTTGGGCCATAAGTGGAGTTGAATTGTTTATACCAGTTGTAAGTACTATAAAAATACAGAACTTCAATTTCAGCAATTTATAACCTCTGATATGTACGTGGGTCATAATAGATATAAGTGGTGCTCATGTATTAGATGTATACCATGCAGGGCCTCGCATGTGGCAAATACGATGTGCGTCGACCGTCAGATTTGTACCGCTATTCCTCGTGTGTTTAGTGCGTCGACCGTCAGATTTGTACCGCTATTCCTCGTGTGTTTAAGGTCAAATATAGGTCAACCTGCAGGACCTAGGATTGAACGAATATGTGCAAATTGCAACTCATTGATTGAAAATGAATATCATTTCCTTCTCATATGTCCAAAATATTCAACATTGCGATCTAAATACATAAAACGCTATTATTATACCTGGCCAACAAAACAAAAATTTGCCAATCTTATGTCAACAAACTCCAAAATTACTTTGAATAATCTTTGCAAATTCATTTACCATGCTAACCTGTTAAGAAATGTAACGTCGTAAAAACTGCTATTACATGCCAATAACATTGAAATATCCGCATGAATTATATGCTCTTTGTTAAAAATCCATGTCTTTGTATTGAAATGTTTGTAATTGCTATAAACATATATATATACATGTGTTATGCAATAAAAAAATAAAAAAAAAAATAAATATGGGATATAAAATCACGCAGCTAGGTTGTGGTCATAATTATATCCCTTTTTCATTATTTTATGCACCAATGTCTGACCCGTATACGTATTTCAACAGATACATATACAGTGGGCCAAATCACAAACTTAGTGATACGGAAGTGAGCCTAAATGTACATGTTTGTCAGGTTGCGCGTTCTCCTAATTAATACGCTTACATATTTTTTGTAACATTAAAAATAGTACACTTTTGTATGAATTATTGAAATAAATATCGTATGATGCATGCCCACATTAATTATAATCAAGAAATCTTTGAATGATTAATTGACCATGTGTCAGATGTATCTATTTACTAATATATATCATATTCGTTAAATTCCATTTTCCGATGAATATTAAGTATTCCTATGTGAATTCTCTTAGCCTTGGTTCCAGTCCGTCGATTATTCACATTTTTACTTCTAGTAAAATGACATCATCAGAAACTCAATACGGCTCAATCAACTCTTTCAACACCACATACCTTTAAATAGGGGTACAAAAAGTGTAGATCCAGATTATCCGGCTCGTGGATCTGCACGTTTTGCCAGTAATATTACTATTTTTAGACAAAATTATCCATTTTCATAAAAGAACTAAATGTAATGTTCTGATTAATTTATTGGTCTACAAATATCATGCATCAGTCCATGTCAGTTACTTGGTGTTGAATGGGTGCACTAGTCCATGCCAGTTACTTGGTGTTGAATGGGTGCACCAGTCCATGTCAGTTACTTGGTGTTGAATGGGTGCACCAGTCCATGCCAGTTACTTGGTGTTGAATGGGTGCACCAGTCCATGCCAGTTACTTGGTGTTGAATGGGTGCACCAGTCCATGCCAGTTACTTGGTGTTGAATGGGTGCACCAGTCCATGCCAGTTACTTGGTGTTGAATGGGTGCACCAGTCCATGCCAGTTACTTTGTGTTAAATGGTTGCACCAGTCCATGTCAGTTACTTGGTGTTGACTGGATTAAAGGTCTGTGTTAAACATATATGTGTATGACTGACCAGGCATACTATATCAACGCCTGTTATCATGCTAGAATTCGCTGTCAAATGAGTTCTGGCCTATATTAATGTTTTGTTTTAACATGATCTGGCCTGTATTACGGTTTTGTATTAACATGATCTGACCTGTATTAAGGTTTTGTATTAACATGATCTGATCTGTATTAAGGTTTTGTATTAACATGATATGGCCTGTATTAAGGTTTTGTATTAACATGATATCACCTGTATTAAGGTTTTGCATTAACATGATATGACCTGTATTAAGGTTTTGCATTAACATGATCTGACCTGTATTAAGGTTTTGTATTAACATGATCTGACCTGTATTAAGGTTTTGTATTAACATGATATTACCTGTATTAAGGTTTTGCATTAACATGATATGACCTGTATTACGGTTTTGCATTAACATGATCTGACCTGTATTAAGGTTTTGTATTAACATGATCTGGCCGGTATTATATATTGAGATTATTCACACCTCCTTCCCACTGATTCAGCATCTAATCATGTTATAAGAGAATAGTTAGTCCGTTTGGAAGACGATCAAGGTATAGATCTATGTCTGTTTGTTGATTTCCACCAGGACCATCCGATGGCTGATCAAAAACTTCGATGAAAACAAGGCGATAAATCACACACGACATCTTCGTATAAGCATACACAGGTAATCTATCTCACATTTATGTGTTTGTGTCTTCATATTTGGGGTTCAAAGTTACACCAACATCTTAGGTCATATGGCGACTTTCCAGATGTTATTTGTGGAGGAAGACACCATCTGCCCATTTGAGCTGTATTTCAGATATTGACGGACACCAGGGTAGAACTTGGAAGTGATTTGAAATCAGCGACACCAACCACTCGCCCCATCCACCATCACACAATCGAAGTCATCAAAGGGCTGAATAATGTCGGTGAAACACATGTAATCGTTCAAACAATTGAAATGGTCTGAAGGGTATTCAATAACTTCGATGAAAACAGGCAATGCACCACACACCTGAACTCATAATTATTATTAAGGTGGTTCGTTAGCAACGCAGATGAAACACAGGCAATGCACCACACATATGAACTCATAATTATTATTAAGGTGTTTCGTTAGCAACGCAGATGAAACACAGGCAATGTACCACACATATGAAATCATAATTATTATTAAGGTGTTGTTGGGTGGGTGTTGTTTTTTTTGGGTTGTTGGGTGTTTCGTTAGCAACGCAGATGAAACACAGGCAATGCACCACACATATGAAATCATAATTATTATTAAGGCGGTTCGTTAGCAACGCAGATGAATCACAGGCAATGTACCACACACATGAACTCATAATTATTATTAAACACAGACAATGACTCACGCACATGAAATCCTAAGATGGTTCATTAGCAACGCAGATGAAACATAGGCAATACATCACATAGCCCGGGTTCCAGTCTGTTGACATTTGAACTTATTTATTTCTGGCAAAATGACAATGTTGATATTATCAGAAACTCAATACGGCCCAATTAATGGTCTCGGTGTTAAAACTATATGTATGTGATTGACAAGATAAACTATACCAACGCCTGTTCATAGGCTGTGAATCACACACATGAACTCATTAGATGGTTCATTAGCAACGCAGATGAAATCAGAGAGTTGAATAAGACACAATTGCATCTTATTTAAGTCGACATCTCGTCATATTGAATGTACTGTAGTGTAAGGGCACATAGTTAGATCTGACCGACCGATCCTGTGTAAGTCGATGTTTTGTGTTGTGTGTGGGTGTTGTTGGGTTGTGTGTGAATCTCGTCATATTGAATGCACTGTGGTGTAAGGGCACATAGTTAGATCAAACCGACCGATCCTGTGTAAGTCGAAGCCTCGCTATACTGAATACACTGTGGTGTATGTGTACAGAGTTACACCTGTCGAGAGGAGTCCCGAACATACAAAGAGGTGGCGATAGCTATGCTGAATGTTTGTAGTGTACGTATATAGAGATACACCTGGCCGAGTGCATCTTGTGCAAAGCCAAGTCCCGAACATACAGAGAGGTGGCGACAGCTATGTTGAATGTGTGTAGTGTACGTATATAGAGATACACCTGGCCGAGTGCATCTTGTGCAAAGCCAAGTCCCGAACATACAGAGAGGTGGCGACAGCTATGTTGAATGTTTGTAGTGTACGTATATAGAGATACACCTGCGATTGTATCTTGTGCAAAGCCAAGTCCCGATACACAGAAGGTGGCGATAGCTATGTTGAATGTTTGTAGTGTACGTATATAGAGATACACCTGGCTGATTGTATCTTGTGCAAAGCCAAGTCCCGAACATACAGAGAGGTGGCGATAGCTATGTTGAATGTTTGTAGTGTACGTATATATAGATACACCTGACCTATTGCATCTTGTGCAAAGCGAAGTCCTGAACATACATAGAGGTGGCGATAGCTATGTTGAATGCTTGTAGTGTACGTATATAGAGATACACCTGGCCGATTGTATCTTGTGCAAAGCCAAGTCCCGAACATACAGAGAGGTGGCGATAGCTATGCTGAATGTTTGTAGTGTACGTATATAGAGATACACCTGGCCGATTGCATAGTGTGCAATGCCAAGTCCCGAACATACAGAGAGGTGGCGATAGCTATGCTGAATGTTTGTAGTGTACGTATATAGAGATACACCTGGCCGATTGCATATTGTGCAAAGCCAAGTCCCGAACATACAGAGAGGTGGCGATAGCTATGTTGAATGTTTGTAGTGTACGTATATAGAGATACACCTGGCCGATTGTATCTTGTGCAAAGCCAAGTCCCGAACATACAGAGAGGTGGCGATAGCTATGTTGAATGTTTGTAGTGTACGTATATAGAGATACACCTGACCGATTGCATATTGTGCAAAGCCAAGTCCCGAACACACAGAGAGGTGGCGATAGCTATGTTGAATGTTTGTAGTGTACGTATATAGAGATACACATGACCGATTGCATATTGTGCAAAGCCAAGTCCCGAACATACAGAGAGGTGGCGATAGCTATGCTGAATGTTTGTAGTGTACGTATATAGAGATACACCTGGCCGATTGCATATTGTGCAATGCCAAGTCCCGAACATACAGAGAGGTGGCGATAGCTATGTTGAATGTTTGTAGTGTACGTATATAGAGATACACCTGGCCGATTGTATATTGTGCAAAGCCAAGTCCCGAACATACAGAGAGGTGGCGATAGCTATGCTGAATGTTTGTAGTGTACGTATATAGAGATACACCTGGCCGATTGCATATTGTGCAAAGCCAAGTCCCGAATACACAGATAGGTGGCGATAGCTATGTTGAATGTTTGTAGTTTACGTATATAGAGATACACATGACCGATTGCATATTGTGCAAAGCCAGTCCCGAACACACAGAGAGGTGGCGATAGCTATGTTGAATGTTTGTAGTGTACGTATATAATATACACCTGACCGATTGCATATTGTGCAAAGTCAAGTCCCGAACATACAGAGAGGTGGCGATAGCTATGCTGAATGTTTGTAGTGTACGTATATAGAGATACACCTGGCCGATTGCATATTGTGCAATGCCAAGTCCCGAACATACAGAGAGGTGGCGATAGCTATGTTGAATGCTTGTAGTGTACGTATATAGAGATACACTGCCGATTGCATATTGTGCAAATCCAAGTCCCGAATAACAGAGAGGTGGCGATAGCTATGTTGAATGTTTGTAGTGTACGTATATAGATATACACCTGGCCGATTGCATATTGTGCAAAGCCAAGTCCCGAACATACAGAGAGGTGGCGATAGCTATGTTGAATGTTTGTAGTGTACGTATATAGAGATACACCTGACCTATTGCATATTGTGCAAAGCCAAGTCCCGAACATACAGAGAGGTGGCGATAGCTATGCTGAATGTTTATAGTGTACGTAATACTATATAGAGATACATCTGACCGTTTGCATAATGCACAAGTTGATGGCTTGATCCTATCGAAAGGCGGTGATACCTTCATCGTAGTGTACGTGTACATGCTTGTTTCATGCCTAAATCTTGGAAAATAATTTTAAGAAAGTGTGTCCATGTTCTTTTCAGTGTCTGTAAATATGTCACCAGGTATTTGAAATATCGCTGTAGTAGGAACATACTAAGTAGTTGCAGAGGTATAAAATAAAGCCCTGTGTTTAGCGCGTCTAGTTTGTGTGTCGCTTACGTTTTTTTATCGTCGCTACCGGTTGCCCATATGAGCGACGCCTCCTGAAGAGATTAGTCATTTTAGAGTGTTGTATGATAGTGCAATGATACAGACAGAGACCCATTCCAGAGTATCCTCTGGTTCTTTTACGTGCACGGTGTACAGCACCGATACGAGATCTCGGTTTAAAGTCCGATCTGAAAGACTGTTAATTGTATTATAGTCAGGCGGGGGATCGAACCTGCGATCGCTGGATTACCAGTCCAGCTTGCTACCACTGGACTACAGATCCGTCTAGTATGTGTTTATTGTTTTATTTATCCTTTCAGAATAACATTTAGGAATTTAGATGATAATTCCTTTCAGTTTGGCTGAATTTAATGAAGGAAAACATAAATAACTATATCACATATACTTGATGTATGGATTACAATCAGGAATAGTGACCATTCACATTGTTAACCAATGGGAGTTCACCACACCAGTCTATAGAGAGGCATAATAAAATCATATAAGCTTGTCTTAAATACGATTATCTGATAACGAGGTTGTGATGTAGAGAAATTGTATATCTGTCGCACGTGACTTAAGAGCCCATGATGCAGGACACTAAATAACGCCACGAGTTGATTGATAATCTTGAGTATATGTCAGTCGTTTGAGGCGTTTCTATTCAGCATGGACTTTCAGGTCATATATCATCTTGATTAATTGAATATGTATCACATGTACTTGATACATGGACTACAATATTACTATAATGTATATCTATAATGAAGATTTACGCGCAAATTCGTGGAATGTTAGCAAATCGGTTTCGATTTTAGTTGAAGTTATCATCATGAAAACGGCTGAAGATAAACAACAATTTGGTTTTGCTGTTTTTGTTTTATTATTAGGCAATATGCGATGCATTCTAACTGGAATTTATGAACATCAGATATGCATGTAGTTATTGATCACATAACATAGCTTTTATTCAGTGTAATACAGCCAACGAAATAAATTTTCTTTATGTTCGCCTCCGCCGAGGCATTTTGCGATTGGTTTCTCTAAGAAGTTTGCGTTGTCATCTAAGTTGTTTATGTAGACAACTGGAAAGGCATCTTCTTTCTTCTCAGAGTGACACGTCCTGTACCATCTTTCAAAGGGGTCCCTTGTAGGGCCACATCCTTCACGATTTGTCAACTCACAGTAGCAATAATGGTTCCGATTTCTTCGCTGGGGTCTTCACGCCATCAAGAAGTCTGCGTCCCACCGTCTTCCTTGAAGGAGATCCGTCCCATTGAAGGCGCCGGTTAAAAGAAAACCAGCTATCCGCCGCCGCCAGCACTAAGTGTTGCTGTCTGGCCAAGTAGGGAAGTTAGTCGTAAGGTACTCTATATGTAAATGTATAGAGTCACGCGATTCCGATGTCGCGGCTTCCGTCAACGAAGTCATTGAACCATATTCCTGCTGTGAGATGTGCCTAGGTCACGACGTGCACGTTGTGGAGGAGAGACCTGATAATACAGCCATCACATATTTTCTTATATAAATAATGATAGCTTAACAGCTTGCAATATAATATACAGACGGATCTGTAGTCCAGTGGTTGCACGCTGGACTGGTAATCCAGGGATCGCAGGTTCGATCCCCCGTCTGACCATAATAAAATTAACAGTCTTTCAGATGGGACGTTAAACCGAGGTCTCGTGTCGGTGCTTTACACCGTGCACGTAAAGGAACCAGAGGAGACTCTGGAATGGGTCTCTTTCTGTATCATTGCACTATCCTCCAAAAATCTAAAATGATTAATCTCTTCAGGAGGCGTCGCTCATATGGGGAACCGGTAGCGACGATAAATAAACGTAAAACCCACACGCTTGCAATATACATTTGACATACACATGTAGTTTGTGTTCATGTCAAGTTATTATTTTCACTAAAGTTGTCCCATTGCCTTTGTACTAGTGATAAACTGATTATCGCTAAGTCGCCGACAATCGTTCGCCGGCATGGACATCGGCGATAATCGATTGTGAAAATGTGTAATCGATTATAATCAACGAGTCTTTTTTTTTTTTTTCTCTTTCTTTCTCAGATGTAACTGAGTAACTAATTTGTCGAAACTAGTAACTTGTAAGTAATTTATTAGTACTAAATAGATTGTTAAACTCACAAATTAGATGGAATGATTTTGATTTATAACTATATCAATTGCCCGATTAATAATCGATTATCTAATCGGTTTACCCGTCCGATTATTCGATTATGGATTTTGAAACCGATGCACATCACTACTTTGTACAGTAACTAATGGTAGTCTTAGCAGCTTTATTTCAACTGTTCCGATTCAATTATAATGGTTCATGATAGGCAGAAACTAGCTAAAATACAAACGTACATCTAACCGCGCAGGAATACGAAGCGCAATTGCCAATGAACAGGTCATCGTTCACTGTTTCAAAGCGGTGTAAGATGGAATATTCTTTCACTGAGAAATCATTCATTGGAAAGCATCAAAGAAAAATTAAATATAAACACTTATATAAAAATAGTTTTTGATTAAAAAGCAAGACATATAGAGAAATTTCCAAAGCTATGCTGATTGTTTGGAACAGTATGTTTGTGCAAATGATATTAAGATAAGAAGTAGCTGCGCTCTTTTCGGTAATAGGACCCGAGTCGTACGGGATTTTCAGGAATCCAGTGCAACCTGCAATTATTTAGTTCAATTGTTGTAAATAAACATGTACATGATATAATATATGCTTAAAACAACCTGCATGTGTAGCGTCCGTAGTCCATTGGTAAAGCGTCGGATTTGGAATCGAACGGTCCGGGTTCGATACTCGTATGCCACGTATGTAGTGTCATTGAGCAAGGCACCTCAAACACATTGCTTAGTACTGGTTAACCGCTATGGTCGGCTAAGCATGCCCAGGAAAACATGTCTAGGTCCCCGAAAGGGGTTTGACATTAATGGAACATACATTCACACACACACCACACACCACCCACACCCACACGCACACACGCACACGCGCACAGCGCACGCGCGCACGCGCGCACACGCGCACACGCGCACACGCGCACACGCGCACACGCGCACACGCACACACGCACACACGCACACACGCACACACACACACACACACACAACACACACACACACCACACACACACAACATTTCCCGAGGACAACACGTACAGTGAAATTGTCGGATTTATAAAATGATATAATATACTCTAAGCCACTGGTAATTTCTGAAACAATCTCTGATTGTGTTGTTGAGCGCTGAACAAAATTGTTGTTCTTCTGCGAATTCAATGAGTTCTACATGATGCTTTCAGAGATTGCTAGTATGTGGACTAAAATATGACGTACTACAGAGGAAATTATTGTCTGAAGATGGCTTGACATTCAATACAGCTTGGCACTTGGCGACAGCTATGAAAATGGTAAAACGTGACATTCATAGTTTTCAACCCCCAGGGAAGGGTGGTCAGTATTAATGCAGTGCACACAGGGAAGCAATGTTTCAACAATGCCTATCAGTTAAAGTCCATAAAAGGCAGTCAAATCACGTACAGGCCAAGGAAATGTGCTTCAGGTGCGGGAATTGTCATAAACCGAATAAATGTAAATTCAAAGCGGTTAACTGCTTCAAATGTATGCTAAATGTTCAAGTACATACACAATGTGAAGGCGCAGTGGATACGCGTTCGCTTCAGGTGTGAAAGGTCCGGAGTTCGAGCCCCGCTGGAGCCGTTGAGAGTATACCCTTGGGCAAGGCATTTAATTTCCACGTTGCTTCTTCTCTCACCCTCGTGGCGATGGATTCCATCAGAAATGAGGTCTCGAGAGTAATTAATATAAGTTATAAGAGCGTGTTCGCAATCGAGCTCAAATAAATTAGTATAAACTAATGTTAAAAATGATGGACTTATTTACTGCAAATGCTGTGTAATACTGAATTTGTGACGAATGCACTTATATGATAGCTATTTAGAAATTGTATGAGTCAGTTTAAACAGGAATATATCTTTAAATGGTGTCTTCTCAGAAATCATCAGT
The DNA here is from genome assembly GCA_014843695.1 of Archivesica marissinica. Classification (NCBI taxonomy): domain Eukaryota; kingdom Metazoa; phylum Mollusca; class Bivalvia; order Venerida; family Vesicomyidae; genus Archivesica; species Archivesica marissinica. Next base: position 44,779,883 of record CM026401.1, on the reverse strand, counting down.
GCCCAGATATTTGATATGTAGAATCACCTAGTGAACTTCTAAGCATTTGCTCAAATTGAGATTCTGGAGGCATAATTAACCCCACGGTAAGGTCACATAGTTTACATATACAAATGAAGTAACATTGTTTAATCGTCTTCTCAGAAATCACACTACCCATATCTTTGATATTTGGGTCATAATTGATCCAATGGTAAGGGTCACATAGTTTATATAGACTTATGCGGCAAAACTGTTTAAAAAAATTCAGAAATTACACTGCCCAGGCCTCAAGGTTATAGAACTGTTCTCCTATCTCAAACTCAGCTGCCGGTAAAACTCAGTCTCGATCTTCTGATTGGTTCAGCTGGCTGTAAAGCTCAGTCTCGAGCTTCTGATTGGTTCAGCTGGCAGTGAAACTCAGTTTCAAGCTTCTGATTGGTTCAGCTGTCAGTAAAACTCAGTCTCGAGCTTCTGATTGGTTCCGCTGGCAGTAAAACTCAGTCTCGAGCTTCTGATTGGTTCAACTGGCAGTAAAACTCAGTCTCAAGCTTCTGATTGGTTCAGCTGGCAGTAGAACTCAGAATCAAAAACACAAATCATTTGAGCTTGAGTTTGAGATCTGAGAGAAGTGTTATAACCTCGGGCACTGATCTTTGATATAAGGCATGTTGCGTTACCTAGGAAACCTATACTAAAGTTGTTCAACTTGAGCCTGTAGTCATTATCTCACCCAGAAATACCCATATCCAGTGCTTTGAAATGCATGTAGTATCACCTAATGAAACGTTACCTTTCGTTACGCTACCAACATTACTTAATCTGTTGGATACTATTCCAACATTTCGCTGTGTCAATGGAATTTGTTTCCGTAGATATATTGCATTTAAGAGTGTTAATCTTAAACTTAGTTAAATTGCAAATAAGTGTCTGAATGACTTTGTACATATGGATGTGACTGTATGACTGTACCTGTGTTCACTAATGTTGTTGATGTGACATTGATAAGTCAGAGCTCCAGATAAGCATTTAACGATTTCTAAATTTGAAATAATATTTACACCCACTGAACATTTTAGTCAACCTGATTTCTGAGTGTTGCCATTGACAACCATTAACATTGCACATGTATATAGATGTTACGTATTTATTACTGTTGTTACTTGTACTTTGTTAATGTAAATATTTTACCATATACATTATTATACGATGACAGGTGTATATAGCATAAAAGTCAGTCACTTATGATATCCTGTAGTTTTTCCGACCTGTATGTCTCTTGCAGAATTGTAAATACTAAGACGGCCGTTTTAGACTATTCTTCTTCTTATTGAAGGCGTGTTTATTTTTAACGGGATAATAATTACATACGCACCGTTATACATAAGATCGTCTAACTTTATACGTGACGAACGATAAATCGTCACATTTCCGGCTCTTATTGTTTGCTGCTGTTGATGACTGGCTTGTGTTTATCCCTGTTTTTGACAATTTTGCGGGAATTGGAGTTGGTTCCATGCTTACTACAACTTACAATCGCAGCTTACGGGGTGAAAATAGAGTCAGGTAACCAACGCGTTACACGCTCTTTTTGTTTAAAATTTATTCAATTCTACTCAGTGAATAATATTCCAATGCGTTATGCCGATTTGGAATGCGTTTTTATTAAAAAAAAAAATGTTAATGCATAATTACGTATTCACGCACCATATATATAGCTAAAGATACGGATATGTTATTTAATCTATCCCTTTCTTAAATGTATGACATGAAATATCATTGGAAACGAACCGGCTAGATGGTAACATGTGCATGCCTTACTTTACAAATAAAGACAGACACTTCCCCAAGTTAATTGATCTTTATGTCTCGTTTCGGTAAAGGTCAATATATACATGAGGATACACAAAGGAAACTTATTGACTTACATATCTCTAATTATTTGATCTTTTTGTCGCATTTCGGTGCATGATACCGTGTTGAATTGATGATATGTATATATATATAAAACCAGGTACAGTTTGTTTTATACATACCAATACTAGTAGTAGCAGGACACATCAGCAAATACGATCGCTATGTGGATTATTAAGTGAAACAAAATTTTATATTACATTTTGTTAAGAGATTGAAACCCTTACACAGAAGCTTCTTTTAATTATACGATTTGTTTGTATAATGTGAATACAATTGAATGGGCACCTTAATGTGTAGTGACATGATGTGCTATTATACAATACTGTATCATAATTCCAGATTCACCCTGTGCATACGCATTATTACACATAATGTCTGTCTGTCTGTCAATCTGTATGCTTGTCTGATTCACTTCTGTTATGTTTGTTAAAGTCAACTGACAATAACATGAGCAAGCGGGATTTAGAATGTCAAACATATATTGATTCATTGAAGAACACAACTCAAACAGCTTGATGTTGTGCTATAGATCTACCTGGTAAAGTATTTAAAACAATTATATACTGTAGTTGCAGCCCGTGACCGAGATTATTTTTTTCTTAAACTATGACATTACATTCTTTATATATTTGCGTGATCGTTCCCATTTATTTTAGATTGATAATTATGTCATTTCATTTTAAGTAGTATGGAATTATTGATATGTTCATATAATGTTAGAGGTCTTGGGAATACTAAAAAACGATTGGAAGTATTTAACTGGGTAAAGAGTAAAAAAACTATCAATTTGTTTTCTCCAGGAAACACATTCTTCAGAAAAAACTACTAGTAGATGGATTTCTGAATGGGGTAATAAAGCCTATTATAGTGGTATAAAAAGTAACAGCGAAGGTGTTGCTATATTATTGAACATAGCGGGTCCTCATACTATTAAGAATTTCGTAGAAATAATTAAGGGTAGGCTAATTGCTCTGGAAATAGCAATAAATAATCACGAGTTTACATTAATTAATGCATATGGACCTAACGATGATGACGTCACATTCTTTAATGAACTGGACAATTACTTAAATGAAAATAACGATAAGAATTTCATCACTGGAGGAGATTTCAATACAGTATTAGATATAAATGTAGATAAGAGAAATGGTAGAATAGATACCCACTCTAAATGTAGACTAAAAGTAAAGGAAATAATAAAAAATAATAACCTTATCGATATTTGGAGATATAAAAACAAATCTCAAAGTCAATACACATGGCATTCTAGTACGGTACCTCCAATCTTCTGCAGATTAGACTACTTTCTTGTTTCCGAATATTTTAGTAACTTAACGCAAAGTTGTGTAATCAAACCAAGTTTTAGATCTGATCATTCAATTGTACTTTTAAAAATTAATTTTACCGATCAGAAAAGAGGGCCAGGTTATTTTAAAATAAACAATAGCCTGTTATTAAATGGCGACTATCAAGCAATTATAAAAATAGCATAAACGAAACTGTACAGTTCAATGAAGAAGCTAATTCAAATGTACTATGGGAAATTATTAAAGGTAACATCAGAAATGATACAATAAAATATTCAACATATAAGAAAAAAGAAGAACAAAAGGAGGAGAGCATATTAATAAAAGAAATAGAAACAATTGAAGACAAAATAAATAAGGCTATTACAAATACCAATATTGAACATTATCAGGAAGAACTGTTGAGTAAAAAGGATCTGCTGAATAATTTGTACGAACAAAAAGTTAACGGAATAATGATACGATCAAAAGCACTCGATATTGAACTCAATGAAAAAAATACTAAATATTTTACTAATCTTGAAAAACGCCATGCTGAAAAAAAGAATATTACAAAATTAGTAGTAAATGATAAAGAAATTACAGGGAGCAGCCAAATTTTATATGAAGAAATGGCATATTATAAGCATTTATACCGGGAAACTGAAATGATAATACCTTCTATTGATTTTTTTGATCAAGCAATAAACAAACTAGAACCATTAGAATCGTTTAACTGTGACGGCTTATTAAATGAATATGAGTGCTCACAATCTCTATTTCAGATGAAAAACAACAAAAGTCCAGGATCAGACGGACTTAGCGTTGAATTTTACAAAATATTTTGGAAAAGTCTAAAGCAGTACTATATTAAATCCATTAACTATTCATATTTTAATGGAAATCTTACCGATTTACAAAAACAAAGTAGTATAACATTATTACCCAAATCTGGTAAGGATCAAACAACACTATCAAACTGGCGTCCAATAAGTCTGCTTAATGTGGATACGAAAATAGCAACAAAAGCAACAAAAGCGAATAAAAAAAGTCTTACCCACAATTATAAGCCCAGAACAAACAGGCTTCATGAAAGGACGGTATATCGGTGAAAATATTCTCGTCTACTTTTTGAAATGATCGAATATTATAATGATAATAAACTTCCTGGATTATTATTGTTCTCAGATTACGAGAAAGCGTTTGACAGCCTCAATCACGAATTTATATTTGCATGCTTAAAACATTTTAATTTTAGTGAGAATTTCATTAAGTGGATTCGACTTTTTTACTCTAACATAAATAGCGTTGTTATAAACAATGGTTATATGTCAGAAGCTTTCCAGATTAAAAGAGGGGTAAGACAAGGATGTCCTCTGTCATCTTCACTTTTTATCATATGCATGGAACTATTATCAAATACAATAGCAAGAGATCCAAATATCCAAGGAATAAACATAAATGGTCAGGAAATAAAACAAACACTATATGCTGACGACGGAACATATACAAACAATGGTAATAAAGCTTCTTTTGAACGTTTGATTTATGTTATACGTGAATTTGGCAAACTGTCAGGATTGAAATTAAATACATCAAAAACCATTATACTCAGAATAGGATCCTTAAGAAATTCAGATATTCAGATGTGTCAAGATAAGAACTTTATATGGACCTCAAAGAAGGCAAAAACACTTGGAATGTATTTTAGTAATGATAAAGAATTTAATCTTACATCAAATTTGGAACCAAAATTGCAAGAATTTAAAAACTGTTTAAAGCAGTGGCAACATCGTAAGCTTACTTTGATGGGGAAAGTGACAGCTATAAAAACGTTTGCATTACCAAAACTTGTTTATCCATTTACTGTTTTACCGAATCCACCAGCACATATCATTAGTGATATTACAAAATCATTATTTGTATTTATGTGGGACGATAAACCAGAAAAAATCAAGAGAACTACATTATATAAAAATTATGAAAGTGGCGGTTTAAAGTTAACAAACATAACATATTTTTTAAACTCAATAAAAGCTTGTTGGCTTAAGAGAATCTTAGACGACAAAAATAAAGGACTCTGGAAATGTATTTATGCAAAGCAAATAGAGAAATATGGGGGTGAAATGTTACTAGATTGCAATCTGTCTGATAATGATATTCATAACGTCAGTGGTGGTAATTCATTTTTACATGATATTCTAAAGTCATGGTTAAATATTTCTGCACAATTTAGTAATTCTAGTGTTTCTTTTAAACAACATATCATCTGGAATAATTCTGAAATTAAAGTGGAGGGAAACACTGTCTTCTATAGGGATTGGTTCAATAAAGGAATAAAATATGTAGATCAATTATTCAATTTTAGGAATGGTAAATACTCAACATTTGATGACATGATAGAGTTATTTAATTTAAATGAAAAGGATTTCTTAACCTATCATAAACTAAAACACAGTAAGCTATTTGACCAGGAAGTTCAAAAAGCCAAACGATTTTATTGGTTTACTATGCAAAATGAACTTTTAACAGATTGTAATGTTGACCAATCTAAGTTTTGGCAGTCAATTGGAAAGATTGGAGTTGGTCACTGTAAAAATAAATTAATACCTATGCAAATAATTCTGGATGATGGTTCTACTTCCTCATGTATTGATGACGTTTTACATAAATGGAAAAGCGATTTCAGTTCTCTGTTTAATAGACATGATAGAGTAAATGTAAATGATTCGCTGCCAACTCAGCCTGATCTTAATAATGATGACATACCATTTAATGAGTCTATTTCTATATTAGAAGTCAAGAAAGCTGTAGATAACGCAAAGCGTGGTAAAGCTTGCGGAATAGATGACATTCCAGCTGAAGTATTAAAGAACGATACTACTGTTATATTTTTGCACGCCTTATATAATATTTGTTTTGAAAATAGCATTGTTCCTACTATATGGAGTCAGTGTATTATTAACCCAATACCAAAATCTACAACAGCTGATCCTAGAGACCCTATGTCATATAGAGGAATTGCTTTAGCATGTACAATGTATAAGATATACTGTAATATTTTGAATAATAGACTCAGTTCGTGGGTAGAAGATAGTGGCATTGTAGCAGATGAGCAGAATGGCTTCCGGAAAAAACGTAGTACTTCGGATCAAATTTCTTCTTTGGTAAATATAATTGAAACACGAAAGAAGCTCAGAAAATCTACCTTTACTGCTTTTATCGATTTTCGTAAAGCATATGACTTTATTAATAGGTCTAAATTATGGACAAGGTTAAATGAAACGGGTGTTTCTGGTAAAATGTTAATAGCCATTAAGTCACTCTACTCATCTGTCGCCTCATGTGTTAGAATCAATTATTTTAAAACTGAATGGTTTGATGTTCATTGTGGACTGAGACAGGGCTGTGTGTTATCACCGTTATTGTTTAACCTCTACGTTAATGATTTAGCAATTTACTAAATCACTTAATGTTGGTATTAAAATAGATGATGAGATTGTCTGTATACTTCTATATGCTGATGACATCGTTTTACTAGCTGAAAACGCACAAGATCTACAAGTATTGTTAAACTCACTATACGATTGGTGTTGTCTTAATGATATGTCAATTAATATTGGTAAAAGTAACATTATACATTTCCGTCCAGAACGTGAAAATAGATCTGATTATTTATTTAAGTGTGGACATGACCAGTTGGCAACTGTTGATAGATATACTTACCTCGGGGTTGTGCTGCATGAGCACCTAGATCTAAATGTTACAGCTAAAATGATTGCTCAAAGTGCAAGTCGTGCATTAGATTTACTGATTGCTAAATGCAAAATGATAGGTGGAGTACCTTATAACGTATTTACCAAATTATACGATTCAATCGTTTGGCCTGTAATTGCTTATGGTGCTTCAGTCTGGGGTTTTAAAACATTTACATGTATAAATGCAGTCCAAAACCGAGCTATGAGATTTTTTCTGGGTGTTGGAAAATACATGCCTAATGCTGCGGTCTCAGGAGAAATGGGTTGGATTCCACCTACTTTCCGTCAATGGAAGTCTATTGCATTATTGTGGACACGGTTAGCTAATACGAACAATTCTAGACTGAATAAACGTATTGCACTCTGGGCAAACATTAAATCTGCTAATTGCAAAAACTGGTTTTATTTCGTCAAGAAGCATTTTGCAGATCATAATTTGGTTGAATTTTGTAATTTGTCTGTACCCATATCTAACCACACATTTGTAGATCGTGTAGAAAAATCTGAGATGGTAAAATATGTAGCAGAGTGGTCTTCCTCTATAACTAGCGTTTCTGGTACATCCGGAAGAGGTCGCAATAAATTAAGAACATATTGTACATTTAAAACTGATTTTCGAACTGAGGAATATTGTAACCTAATTTTACCTACAAGACATAGGTCTGCATATAGTAAATGTAGGTGTGGAGTTGCCCCAATTCGCATAGAAACTGGAAGGTATGAAAATCTACATTTAGAAGATCGCAAATGTCCGTTTTGTAGTGTTTTGGAAGATGAACGCCATGTACTATTATAATGTACCATATACACTGACCTTAGAACTGTTCTTTTTGAAAAGGCAGTGTTGTATGAACGCAACTTCCTTAATTTAAGCAAAACTGATCAACTTATGTTTCTGTTTACTGATCCATATCTAATTAGAATTTGTGCCAAGACCTGTTTTAATATACTTCAACGACGCTACTTTTACCTTTGTAAATAATATATGATTTATTTTTATTTTTTAAATATATGTGTTGATACCTTTTATTTATCACAAGAAACAGCTGCTAATTAGTTCATTCTCGACCTGATCGAGGCTGATAATTGATCTTTTAAAATATTTCTTAATATGCACATTAGTGCCCTCTTTTCCATTTCAGTGTTTGAAACTTATGTATTTTAATTCATATTCAACAAGAGAATTAGCAACTGTTTCTTGGTTTTATGTTGTAAATACCTTGGTGAATTGTACTGTAATTATGTGATAGTCGTACTGTGATATATAGTCTCTTATAATTCTTTGAAGAATGGCCATGTACTGTTGTTAATGTGTAAGCTTTTATGTATATATTTTATGTAATGTACATGGATGAGACATAAATAAAGATTATATCCCAGTATACCACAATCATACGTAAATAAAATGAACCAACGACTCCTTGCAGAAACAAGAACAGAAACGTTAATTGACAAACTAAAAACCTCAAAAAGCCCCAATCAACTATTATATAAAACACAAATGGACAATTCAGAGATTGAAGGAATTAAATCAGAAAATAAATGGAATATCATACTAGGTAAACAAGATTTTGAATGGAAACGTATTTACTCAGTTCTGTATTTTGCGACAATAGATACGAAGTTAAGAAGTTTTCAATACAAATTCTTGAAGCATATTCTACCGACTAATACACATTTATTAAAATGCAAATTAGTTCCGACAAGTCTTTGTGATTTCTGTAATATGAATGTCGAAAATATTGAACATTTGTTTTGGGAATGCCCATGTGTACAACACATGTGGAAACAACTAAGCACATTTCTAAAAACAAAAAATATAGATGTGGATATAAATTTTGAGGTAATTTGTTTTGGTCAAATAAACAACTCAGTAATAAACAATACAATTAATTTCGTAATTATTCTATGTAAATCTTTTATATATAGAATGAAGAGTAGAAAAGAATTGCCACGTTTTGAATGCTTTAAAAGCTGTCTAAATATTATAATTAATTTAGAACGGGAGATTGCTTTACGAACAGACAAATTAGAAAAATACAACTCCAAGTGGGTAGCGTTTATATAATCAATTAATTCCTCTATTTTAATTTTTTTTTTTTTTTTTTGTGTGTGTGTAATTTGAAAATAAATAAATGGAAACGATCACCCATATGCTTTTTTCTTTTTCTTCACCCTTCTCTTTTTTGCTTTACAATTTATTTTTCAAACAAGGGATACTTATCCAGAAATAACCCTTTTGTGTATATACATGGAAGGCAAACGTCTTATGATATCATTAATGTTGTAACATTGTGTAAATGCTTTTTATGTACATACATGAAAGAAATAAACGGGATTACTCGAAAAGGGGCCTCAAAATTTAAAAAAAAAAAAATAATTGCAAATAAGCATCAATGATAAAATGATCATCCATGAATACTCTACATAGATATAGTAGAATAAATACGAACTATCAACAGTATTAATCCCTGAGGAGCTCTTGTTCAAGTCCCAGGAGGAGTACTCCATTGTATCCATGTTCGAAACTCTGAACCAGCATATCCGACAAGAGGTGTGAGTTCACCACACACAGATGTGTTGGCAATAATTGCTATATGTGTGAATGATATTGAATGAGGTATTTCATTAGACACACTGCTACGCTTGTGTCGCATTTTAAGCATCAATGAAATATGTGAAACCAAAGGCGGGAAGAGTTTGTCAGTATTACATGTAGTTCATTGTTTTACATACTGTGACATGGCAACTGCATTTGTGATAAGAGGAAACATGAGTCCATTTAAGCTTGTAGAAAAGAACCCTGCATACACGTTTGCAGTGTTACGTGATAACCATGCATGCTCCAATATATTAATTGGGCCGTTTATGTGCCATTATTATGCATGGACACGTAGCAAATATCAATATTACTAAGCTTTGGTTCGACATATTTTTGAAAATGAGCCAGCTTAATGGAGACATTTCACGAAATGCACGTAGCACATGTTATATATCAAGTTTGCCAAATATACAGCAGACAATAAATGAACAGGTTTGCCAAATGTACAGCAGACAATAAATGAACAGGTTTGCCAAATGTACAGCAGACAATAAATGAACAGGTTTGCCAAATGTACAGCAGACAATAAATGAACAGGTTTGCCAAATGTACAGCGGACAATAAATGAACAGGTTTGCCAAATGTACAGCAGACAATAAATGAACAGGTTTGCCAAATGTACAGCAGACAATAAATGAACAGATGCTCATGAAAGTCGTCGGCTTTCCCGGGTGTAGTTTAGGACTGCTTGAAATATGTTTGTGTTGACATCATCGCTAAAATTCAAGTGCAATAGTGTGTATATACAATGTACAGTGTTATGGTACACTATTTAGAAGTATTTGCAAGAAGATGAATTCGGACGTACTTATAGTAGAGACATTCAAAGAGACAAAGTGATGATTACTCCCAGGATGACTATATTGACAGAGGGGTGATGGAGAATGTTTTATCGAACAACTGATGGCTTAATGAGTTACAACTAGTACGGAGTCGAGCATGATAGCATTGCCATTTCCTGTCACAGGTGTAGAAATAGTTCTGGCGTTTTGTGGCGTTATCCTTTAGTTGAGATTTGAGTGAGGCCAGGTGTGGTGAGCTTTGCAGTTTACTCGATAGTTCAGTCCAGTCTCTCAGAGCCGATGGCAGAAAACCATTGTTTTATAGATATGTCAATAATATATATATAAAATAATCAGCGTTTCCCAAAACTCGTGAGAATTTGAGCTGTGAAATTCCGTTATATTTACCAAGAGTCTACCAGTATTCCTCGCATACATGTGTACATAATATCCGCGCAAGTAACACTCGAGTGTGTATTATTATTTAGATGTAAATTTATAATGTGTACAATTTCGTTGTTGAGGAATTAAAATAAGTTTTATGAAAACTTATTTTTCAATCCAACTTATTCAAAATTTATTGGAATAAATACTGTTTAAACTAACAGCCCACACAACGAATAAGTGTGTATATAAAATATGACCTTATTCATACAAAGCATAACGGCTTTATGTTAGTGAGACATATATGATTGTGTTTCTGAACTGAATAAGACACTGGTAGGAAGAATGAATAAGTAAAGTGAACGACATAATACGATGCTTCAAAAGAAGATTTACTTATATATATATATAGTAAGTCGGGTCGAGAACCGATTAAGCCTAACCTATGTATAAATCCCTCGCTGTTGATGTTGCTAAATAAGGTGTGAAATGGTAAGATTTAATAGCAGTCTTCTTAATTCGTTTCTTTTTTTCAATAAAAACAAATCATACGCACTAATGGTTATTAAGCGATGGAGGATTTAGGAAGGTTCGTCATAAATACCCCTTTGCTCTAATTAAAACAGCTTTTAACACATGTGATGCAAATACGTGGATACTTGGTCAAATAGTGGGATACAGCTGATATAGATGAATTATTTTATGCGATTTTGAAATTATGGTATATATATAATTGTGTGTTCTAGTTATATCAGTTACTAAGCAATTTTCTGGATTTTCTGGATTTAACTAGTAAGCACGTCTGGTATCTGCATTGATAAATATCAAAGCCACAACCGATGCAACATAAAATAGTTACGGCAACTTATCTAGAAGTAATTGTGAATGCTTGTAATGCATGTACGCGCATATACTTTCCTGAACATGGACGTGTACTGTATTATGTACATCTAATTATTTATTGCATGATATGAAGAAAAAGAACGAGTTACATTTTTTTCTGGCACGTGTAGTGTTATTTCGTATCTAAATATTAAATAGACATGGTTCATGTTTTGCTCCTGGTTCTTCTCGTGTTCAAACTAAATTCCGTAGAGACGGCGAGTAACGGTGCCAAACGGAGCGCATGCGTACTGATGCTTCCGGTTCATCATGTGCCAGGACAAGAAGATAACGCGCCATTTCAGCTGTCTTTGTCATCAGCGCGTTATCGCCCGGCAACAAATGTTACAGGTGTGTTATTAGTACCTTATTTCGTTAATTGTTATAAAACGATATATATGCTGTATAGTTGAAGTGATATGAGGCAATACGTAATTGAATGCATGCTGTATTGTAATGCAATGTATGTCATAATAATGCACGTAATATAATGCATGTACTATATATGCTAATGTATGTCATATAATGTATGTCAACTACTGTACATATTAATATTATATATGTAATATACTAACCCTAAATGTAATATTAATGCATGTAATATAATACACGTGTATACATACAATAAAATATATGAATAGATTTCAATTCAATCCACATATTATGACATAAATGTATGTTTCTGTATATTTCGCACTACTTATTACGTGTATCCTGATAAATAAATATGCTTAAACCAAACTATATGATGCCTGTATATCACTGTGTGATAAAATAATATATGTACAAGGACGATTATGATTGGTTAACATCAGGCTTCTGTAGTGCGCGTTATGCAAATGACCTCCTCGCTAAAAACCGGTGTCCGGATGAGCGTATATACTGACACCCTGTGCGAACAGTAGTTACTACTCTTTAAGCGTTGTAGAAATTATAAACAAATTTACATTATACTATTGTAAATTGCGTTTATATGTAACATGATGTATGTATTATAATTAGAGATGGCAACGAATGGTGATTGTGATATTCGAATATTCGGATGATCTTCCGAACGAATATTCGAATATTCGCAAATTTCTCCAACTTTCGATTTCCACTACAGTTAGTACCTGTAAAACAAATGCTTCTCAGTTTGTGTCCAGTCAAATAGACTGCATTAATCAATTAGTGATCACTGTAAGGTGTGAACAACATGTCATCACCCTCCTTTGTTATTTGGAGCCAAATCGCGATGACATTTCGCACCTTCGGGCACGCATTGGGTCATTCTTTGTTTTCGAAACTTAATTGATTGAAATTTAAACAAACATATATATCCTTTTAAATTATGATTTAACTGCAATTGATTAAAATTTTATTTGAATTTTTTTAAATATTCGAATATAGTTTTAATATTCGAATATTCGGACGTTCGAACGAATATTCGAACATTCGTTGCCATCCCTAATTATAATAATGTATGTGATATGGTGTATGTATTATAATAATGTATGTAATATAGTGTATGTATTACAATAATGTATGTAATATAGTGTTTGTATTATAATAATGTATGTGATATAGTGTTTGTATTATAATAATGTATGTACTATAGTGTCTGTATTATAATAATGTATATAATACAGTGTATATATTATAATAATGTATGTAATACAGTGTATGTATTATAATAATGTATGTAATATAGTGTATGTATTATAATAATGTATGTGATATAGTGTATGTATTATAATAATGTATGTGATATAGTGTATGTATTATAATAATGTATGTGATACAGTGTATGTATTATAATAATGTATGTAATATAGTGTATGTATTATAATAATGTATGTGACATAGTGTATGTATTATAATAATGTATGTGATACAGTGTATGTATTATAATAATGTATGTAATATAGTGTATGTATTATAATAATGTATGTAATATAGTGTATGTATTATAATAATGTATGTAATATAGTGTATGTATTATAATAATGTATGTAATATAGTGTATGTATTATAATAATGTATGTAATATTGTACGCTGATAAATGTAACAGTTAATAAATTCATTGTTACGAAAACATGGTATGTCATAAAAAAATTAATTATTTGCAGTCACGCTGAAAGCAAATGAATTATCTAGATTCAAAGGATTCCTGTGCCAAGCAAGGAGGGTAGTTGATGAATACGTGACGTATGGAACACTGACGCCAAGTGGTAACGTCACTATGACAAACAACTGTGGACAGGTACGGTCGACTAATATCTCACTATATTCTCTCTTAGTTTAAAGTTTAAAGTTTATTTATTTTTGCAATGATTACGGAGCAAGTACTAGCAACTTATATTAATCACTCTGGTTGTCGCGGATGAAAGCGTAAATGTGGTCATTCGTGTGGCAGGAAACAGGAGTACCCAGAGAAAACGCACTTGTCCGATCTGGTGACCACCGTACCATCTCACATACTTCCCGGTCCGAGGATCGAACCCGGGTTGCATTGGTGAAAAGCGAGTTGTAACCACTACATTCTCTCTGCTCGGATTATAGAGAGGAAGTTGTGTTGTTGATCATGTTGTATATAGCTGTACGTAGAATAGGCAGTAAGAGACTCTGGAATGGGTCTCTGTCTGTATCATTGCACTATCCTCCACAAATCTAAATGACTAATCTCTTCAGGAGGCGTCGCTCATATGGGCAACCGGTAGCGACGATAATTAAACGTAAAACACACACAAAGCAGTAAGCAAATTTCATTATACTAACCTTGCATCCCAGAATAAACAAGTAGACATGCACACTAACATAACTTGTTGTGCGGTTGTGGAGTGTAGTGAAATGAGGCTACCGACAGGGGTATTTAAAATGAATTAAATTTGATAAAAACTATCAATTAGCTAAACTCATTGGAAAACATAAAAGAAAAAGAAGATTTGTGTTTATTAGTGTAAGATAGGATTTTATTTCAGCTCGTGATCACCGAAATATTTCCACGAGGATTTTACTGCAAATATATATTACGGTGATCACGAGATTAAATAACTTCCTATCTGACAATAATAAGACGTTATCAACTGATAACAGAACAGAACAGAACATAAGTTTATTCATGACGTATACATAAGTACATAGTCATACTATATACATATAATTACATATAAATAAACAAGTACACCACACGCACCCACCACAACAAATAGGTGGAAGTCGTGATAGCGCAGTGGATGCGCGTTCGCTTCAGATGCGAAAGGTCCGGAGTTCGAGCCCCGCTGGAGCTGTTACGATTGTGCCCTTAGGCAAGGCATTTAAATTCCACATTGCCTCTTCTCTCTCCCTCGTGGCGATGGATTCCATCAGGAATGAGGTCTCGAGAGTGATAAATATAAGTTGTAATAACTTGTTTCACAATCGGGCTAAAATAAATTTGTATAAACTAACAATTAGGTTTTCACAAATCGCACCATGTAGCACTTAATATTTAAATAGATTCACGTAAAAGTAGATGTGCTTAGATCAAATGTTAAATATGTAATGTTTTGTCATCGTCTGGCATTCATATGCAAATAATCAATAACCTACGTTTCAGAATGCGTCATTAACTCACACAGAAGCAAGCGAGAAATCATCAGTCATGTTTCATTGGACAGCGCCATTATATTATTCGGATGACATCACGATTGTGTTAGTATACACTTTTACACGCTTTATAATATGTCCATTGCGCATGATCAAACTTCTCTCTCTCTCTCTCTCTCTCTCTGTCTCTCTACCTCTCCCTCTCGCTCCCTCTCCCTCCCTCTCTTTCTCTCCATATATCTCCCCTTCTTCGTCTCCCCTCTCTCTCCCTCTCTCTCTCTCTCTCCCTCTCTCTCTCTCTCTCTCTCTCTCCCTTCTCTCCTCTCCTCTCCCTCCCTCTCTCTATCTATCTCTCTCCCTCTCTCTCCATCTCTCTTTATATCTTTCCCTCTCTCTCTCTCTCTCTCTCTCTGTGGATACAAATGAATTTCTAAAAGTAGGACAATGCATTAAGTAACACCATGTATATTTATTTGAGATGGGTTAATATTCCTTCGACTGTTGACTTTATAAAGTCGAGGAGATTGTAATAAATTGCATTAATACTAGATAACTACAAAACTATTCTCAGCTGGAGGTCAATCGACCTCTTCCTTCCTGGACATATCACTCCCCCCCGTTTGGTTCACATACTGGTATAATGTTTTCTCTCTGATAATCTGCATCAATATTATTTCTAGGTGCACAGTTGTGAAAGAATATGGCATTTATTGGACAAACATCACATCACCAAAGATTACATATTTCGACGTCAGTTCTTCAACAAAACCAACATCTCCAAGTGCAATTTATCCAAGAACAAATCTAAGTTCAACCACAAGGGCAATTACATTTTCCACAGTAACTTCTACAAGAAAGTCAACAATAACGCCATTGTCCTCTTCGATGACACCAACATCTTCAAAAACGGAGCCAAGCTCAGAGTTGCCGAAGAGTATGAGCAACTCAAACACTTCGCCCAAGTGGCATTTACATTTGTTGACGACGGTACTGTTCATTTTACTTTGGAAGCATGGGATGTACACAGTTATTGAGACAGGGCGATACAGACATGCATTACGTTAAGGTCTGGTAATATAATTATTAGGCAAGTTGGAGAAACGGCACAATTTGTTCCTACCTACCTACACTATTTTGTTCGGAAACGAGGAGGCAATAAATTGTAATTTATCACACAATAACATAATATTTCATCTATATTATGAAAAACAGAGGTTTAGGTCAGGAATGATTCACAGATGCTCATGATCGGAAGATTATATTACTTTCAGTGAATATATGACGTCACATAGTTATGACGTCGCAATGAGTGGTCATTTGTTATTGGATTTATTAAACGAGTTAATACAAACTATAAAAAACGAGCCACTGACGAGATTTTATCGTTTTTAGAAAATGGATTAAATAAATGTAATAGCAAATCAACAGGAAAATGTTTTATCGTTTTAAGAAAATGGATTAAATAAATTTAATAGTTATTTAACAGGAAAATGTTTTTATCGTTTTAAGAAAATGGATTAAATAAATTTAATAGTTAATTAACAGGAAAATGTTTTTATCGTTTTTAGAAAATGGATTAAATAAATTTAATAGCAAATTAACAGGAAAATGTTTTATCGTTTTAAGAAAATGGATTAAATAAATTTAATAGCAAATTAACAGGAAAATGTTTTATCGTTTTAAGAAAATGGATTAAATAATTTAATAGCAAATCAACAGGAAAATGTTTTATCGTTTTAAGAAAAGGATTAAATAAATTTAATAGCAAATTAACAGGAAAATGTTTTATCGTTTTAAGAAAATGGATTAAATAAATTTAATAGCAAATTAACAGGAAAATGTTTTATCGTTTTTAGAAAATGGATTAAATAAATTTAATAGCAAATTAACAGGAAAATGTTTTATCGTTTTAAGAAAATGGATTAAATAAATCTAATAGCAAATTAACAGGAAAATGTTTTATCGTTTTTAGAAAATGGATTAAATAAATTTAATAGCAAATTAACAGGAAAATGTTTTATCGTTTTTAGAAAATGGATTAAATAAATTTAATAGTTAATTAACAGGAAAATGTTTTTATCGTTTTTAGAAAATGGATTAAATAAATTTAATAGTTAATTAACAGGAAAATGTTTTTATCGTTTTTAGAAAATGGATTAAATAAATTTAATAGCAAATTAACAGGAAAATGTTTTATCGTTTTAAGAAAATGGATTAAATAAATTTAATAGCAAATTAACAGGAAAATGTTTTATCGTTTTACGAAAATCGATTAAATAAATGTAATAGCAAATCAACAGGAAAATGTTTTATCGTTTTTAGAAAATGGATTAAATAAATTTAATAGCAAATTAACAGGAAACTGTTTCATCGTTTTTAGAAAATGGATTACATAAATTCAATAGCAAATTAACAGGAAAATGTTTTATCGTTTTAGGAAAATGGATTAAATCAATTTAATAGCAAATTAACAGGAAAATGTGTTATCGTTTTAAGAAAATGGATTAAATAAATGTAATAGCAAATCAACAGGAAAATGTTTTATCGTTTTTAGAAAATGGATTAAATAAATGTAATAGCAAATCAACAGGAAAATGTTTTATCGTTTTTAGAAAATGGATTAAATAAATTTAATAGCAAATTAACAGGAAAATGTTTTATCGTTTTTAGAAAATGGATTAAATAAATTTAATAGCAAATTAATAGGAAAATGTTTTATCGTTTTTAGAAAATGGATTAAATACATTCATTAGCAAATTAAGAGGAAAATGTTTTATCGTTTTTAGAAACGGATTAAATAAATTCAATAGCAAATTAACATGAAAATGTTTTATCGTTTTTAGAAAATGGATTAAATAAACTCAATAGCAAATTAACAGAAACATCCTATCTATAACAAATCTTCCAAGGAGCGGTATATTCACTCAATTGCAAATGTTTAATGTACATTTAGTAACTGGCAAACAGAATTGGTTGTCCAGAGTTAGGGAATTGCTAAGTAAATTTGGCTTTTTGTATATATGGGAAAACCCACATGTCATCAACCATACACAGTTTATTTCTGAATTTAAACAAAGGATTATAGATGATTTTCTGCAGACTTCACAAGCTGATCTTCGAATAAATAAGGTACTTATATTATATAAAAATGTAAAGATTAATTTTGGTTACGAATCGTACTTAGATATAATACTAAGCAGAACATTAAGAATTGCATTTACATAATTGTGACTATCAGCGCACAACTTACGGATTGAAACTGGCCGATATTGATCAAAACGAAAGGTTATGTTTATTTTGTAATACAAACAACGTGGAAGATGAGTTTCATTTCATGTTTAAATGTGAGGTGTATAGTCCATTAAGAAAAAAATATATTAAACGTTTATATTCTAATCGACCAAGTATGTTCAAATGATTGCAAATATTGCAATGTGACAATTCCCTAGAGCTGGTTAACTTTAGTAAATATATTCATGAAGCTTTATCCCTTCGTAATTCACTTGTTTAGGATATATGAGTTACCAGTTGAATACTCCCTACACTCTTAATACAGTCATGCTCACGTTTTGCATATTCTAAAATCCATCATGACATTGTCATTATTTTTCCATGTATGTCCATAATCATTACATCATTTGTCCATCCTCATCATGATTGCATATATCATAATATTGTACTATATATATTGTAAATATGTTTAAATGTTACAGACGAGAAATGGTACAATTTAAGTCTTAATAAAGCATTCTTCTTCATTTCCAATGGCTGTAACATGTTGTGTGCGATATGTATGTATGTTCCATTAATGTCAAACCCCTTGCGGGGACCTAGACATGTTTTCTTGGGCATGCTTAGCCGACCATAGCGGTTAACAAGTACTAAGCAATGTGTGCGAGGTGCCTTGCTCAATGACTCTACATACGTGGCCTGACTAAGGATCGATATGTTGTCAGTTGTAAATTAGTAAACGCAACACAAATTAGTTCAAGCGTGCGTCATGTTCTTTGTAATTTTACTAGACAAGTACTAATGGGAAAGAATAGCATACTCTGCAGAACAGACTAGTAACTGTATTCTCAACACAAGTGCGTTCTACGTGAATGTCATTATGTCAATCTTGTGAATGTACCATGTGATAATGACGTCACAACTTTACCTAGTCAGTCTTCTCCATCGTCTGATATGTTTTTGGAATGAATACAATAGAGGGAATGTTGTCAACAGATGGTATTAGGTTATTTGTGCTTTACGTTTATTTATCGCCGCTACCGATTGCCCATATGAGCGACGCCTCCTGAAGAGGTTAGTAATTTTAGATTTTGGAGGATAGTGCAATGATACAGACAGAGACCCATTCCAGAATCTCCTCTGGTTCTTTTACGTGCACGGTGTAAAGCACCGACACGAGACCTCGGTTTAACGTCCCATCTGAGTCTGTTAATTTTATTAGGGTCAGACGAGGGATCGAACCTGCGATCCCTGGATTACCAGTCCAGCGTGTTACAACTGGACTACATATCCGTCTGTATTTAGGTTATTTACACTGAATAATATACTAAATATTAAACAACACACCATAATCATTGATCAAACATTAATAAGTTTAAAGTTTTATTTATTTACAAAGCAAGTTTTAACAACTGATGAAAGCGTCCATAACATTACAGGTGTATTATTTTATTCATATAGTTATCACGTTTATATTTGTAATTGTATTGTCTATGAAACAATATGATTAAACTAAACTAAAACAACATAATTATTGGGAATCTGGAACTGACTACTTAATACTGCTTAATGGAGGTGACTACTAACACAGGTTTGACTGTATACGACCAACAGCATAGTTAATTATTTATGAATTTATATATACATTTATCGAAGCTCTAACCCAAGTTGTGGAAGCCGTGATAGCGCAGTGGATGCGCGTTCGCTTCAGGTGCGAACGGTCCGGAGTTCGAGCCCCACTGGAGCCGTTACGATTAACACTTAGGCAAGGCATTTAAATTCCACGTTGCCTCTTCTCTCTCCCTCGTGGCGATGGATTCCATCAGGAATGAGGACTCGAGAGTGATTTTTATAAGTTGAAATAACTTGTTTCGCAATCGAGCTAAAATAAATTCGTATAAACTAAAGTTGCAAGTTTTCAAATTATGTGCAGTTACCAACTGAGCATTCCACCACACGTTGTAATATTACGTGCCTTAAATAATATGTATTTAAGACATACTGTGACCCATGTGCGGAATACGCTTCATCTGCCTTGTTTCCTCAGTCAGAAAGCCACATCATTAAACTAGAAACAAGGTTGTTGATGAACGACTACGCCGGAACCAGTAGCATAACCGAACTGTTCCGTGACTTCAGCTTGGACACCAATCCGTACAGCATCGGTGGAACATGAACCCATCCGTACAGCATCGGGGGAACATGAACCCATCCGTACAGCATCGGTGGAACGTGAACCCATCCGTACAGCATCGGTGGAACATGAACCCATCCGTACAGCATCGGTGGAACATAAACCCATCCGTACAGCATCGGTGGAACATGAACCCATCCGTACAGCATCAACGGAACATGAACCCATCCGTACAGCATCGGTGGAACGTGAACCCATCCGTACAGCATCGGTGGAACATGAACCCATCCGTACAGCATCGGTGGAACGTGACCCCATCCGTACAGCATCGGTGGAACATGAACCCATCCGTACAGCATCGGTGGAACATGAACCCATCCGTACAGCATCGGTGGAACATGAACCCATCCGTACAGCATCGGTGGAACATGAACCCATCCGTACAGCATCGATGGAACATAAACCCATCCGTACAGCATCGGTGGAACGTGACCCCATCCGTACAGTATCGGTGAAACATGAACCCATCCGTACAGCATCGGTGGAACATGAACCCATCCGTACAGCATCGGTGGAACATGAACCCATCCGTACAGCATCGGCGGAACATGAACCCATCCGTACAGCATCGGCGGAACATGACCGCATCGGTACAGCATCGGTGGAACATGAACCCATCCGTACAGCATCGGCGGAACATGAACCCATCCGTACAGCATCGGCGGAACATGAACCCATCCGTACAGCATCGGTGGAACGTGACCCCATCCGTACAGCATCGGTGGAACATGAACCCATCCGTACAGCATCGGTGGAACATGAACCCATCCGTACAGCATCGGTGGAACATGAACCCATCCGTACAGCATCGGCGGAACATGACCGCATCGGTACAGCATCGGCGGAACATGAACCCATCCGTACAGCATCGGCGGAACATGAACACATCCGTACATCATCAGCGGAACTTAAACGTTTAACCTGGACACCCATCCGTCCAGCATCGGTGTAACTTGAATCAAGCTATTCAACAAAATGATGAACTTGATAAACATCATCCCGGGTCCATCATTATCAAGGGACATAGTCAATGTTATTAATCCCGGATCCATCATTACGTAAAATAACGACAGCACCGTGTGCATAGTAATGTTATCATATTGTGAGTATTCTCTTGATGATGATGATGCTGATGCTGATGCTGATGCTGAAGAAGAAGAAGATGATGATGATGATGATGATGATGATGATGATGATGATGATGATGATGATGATGATTATGATGATGATGATGATGATGATGATGATGATGATGATGATGATGATGATGATGATGATGATGATGATGATGATGATGATGATGATGATGATGATGATGATGATGATGATGATGATGATGATGATGATGATGATGATGATGATGATGATGATGATGATGATGATGATGATGATGATGATGATGATGATGATGATGATGATGATGATGATGATGATGATGATGATGATGATGACGACGACGACGACGATGATGACGATGATGACGACGACGACGACGACGACGACGACGCGATGATGACGATGATGATGATGATGATGATGCGATGATGATGATGATGATGATGATGATGATGATGATGATGATGATGATGATGATGATGATGATGATGATGATGATGATGATGATGATGATGATGATGATGATGATGATGATGATGATGATGATGATGATGATGATGATGATGATGACGACGATGATGACGATAATGACGATAATGATGATAATGATGCCGATGATGACGACGACGACGATGATGATGATGATGATGATGACGATGATGATGATGATGGACGTGTACTCTACCTATGTATGTATGTCAACAACAAGTCATGCATTCTGAATGCACAATGAATGCATTACTATTTATAAATACATCTATTTCGATAATTTATGAAACTAATCACATGCAGATCGAACCCAGAATAACAGTCCTTACGCAAGTCAAATACAGTGATACCTGTGTTAGTGGTAACCTCAAATAAGCGACCAACCTGTATTAAGAAACCAGTTTCCAGATTCCCCAATAGTTTGTTTTATTATACATTATACCTCAAATAAGCAGCCAACCTGTCTTAAGCAGCAAGTTTCCAGATTCCCAATATGTGGCTTTATTATACATTTCACCTCTATTAAGCATCCATATGTGCTACTTCCAGCGAGTCCCGTGGCTGGCTGCTTAACACAGGGATGACTGTATGCAAACACCACAAGTACTGAAAATATCACATGCATATCATTTTGTTTGTAGCTTAGTAAAAAATAAAACAATTTTTAAAAAAATAAACTCACACGTGCCAATTAGGAAAATCGTTATTTTAAACCAGTAACGGATTCAAAGCATATTTTGGTGAAACTGCTATCTATATAGTTTATACACATTTATTTCAGCTCGATTGCGAAACAAGTTCTTACAGCTTATATTAATCACTCTCGAGACATCATTCCTGATGGAATCCATCGCCACGATGGAGAGAGAAGAGGTAATGTGGAATTTAAATGCCTTTTCTAAGGGCACAACAAATGTAACTTCTCCAGCGGGGCTCGAACCCCAGGCCGTTCGCACATGGAGCGAACGCGCTACCACAGCGCATTCATGACTTCCACGCACGCACTCACGCACGCACGCACGTACGTACGCACGCACGCACGCACGCACACACACATTTAATTAAGATCATAAAGATCGTTTTCAAAAAGAAAATCTTTGTTTTACTAACTGAAACTTGGTATGCTAGTTGTTATGTTATGTTATATTTCGGGTTTTACGCCTGCATCAGCACCATTTTGGGCTATATCGCCGGCGGGCAGTTTACCTAACAACACCTTTCCTGGGCAGGCTCCAGCGGTTAACCAGTACTTGGGTGCACCAACCTCCGTAAGAAACTGCCAACTTGTTCATATAAATGAGACACGGCCTGAGCGGGGCTCGAACCCGTGACCATCAGTGATGATAGGTTACAGTGGTATGCAAGTCAGCGACCTTAACCACTCGACCACGTGGTATGCTAGTTGACAATATATAGTACTTAGTAAAAACGATGTATCTAGAAATAAGAAAAAAGGTACAATTTATGAAATTTAAGTATGATGAGACATTGGACGTTGTTAAAATGTGTGGAGACCGAAGGTGTCCATGCTAACTTTAAACACGCCCAATGCAATTCATACCCCGATGGAAACTATTAACCCGCGATTGATTACTCATGTTTACATTAATTATTTCTATATATAGCACACTGCATTTAAAATGTTTTTAGTCCAGACTTGCAACTTACCGTGTGCCCAAATAGGTAAATAGATCATCATTGGAACAACGTATACTGTAAGACGTGCCTTTTCTCGCGACGAACGCTGCCGAACACTGAGAATGCGCATGCCCGTAACGTCGAGTGCGCATGTCAGCTGCATATCATTAATTGGGAACCCTCATACGATAAATGTATACAATCAGGGCACATACGTTTATCAAAGGAAATGCAATAGCGATGTAAATATTTTCATTTGGTAGCGTTTTCCTAAGGAAACGCACAAGTGCACACACCTACGTTTGTCATCAACACAATGCCACTAAGATAAGAATAATAAAACTACATTTACACAGACAACTGTCAATGGTTGACGTTAGCAACATGTCCATTTCGAAGATAAGCGCTGGTAATGAAATGAAATGTAATTTATTCATTAATCTCCTTGATGGGTGTGGATTGATAAAATGGCATTGAGAAATGAAAGAACTTGTCAAAATGTAGCCTAATAGAGTATGTAACATTGGAAACGGAATACAAACAACTTTACAAATAAAATGTGTTATTGTTGTTATTTAAAGTTTGTATTTCAGTCGCCGTTGATGTTGATTATTGCATCCCCTTCTGTGCATACTCAGTAATATGTATAACATGAACTTGGTTTTAGTTTTATTTGGCATCCGGATTTTTGGTAATTACCTTTTATTTGCTTACTTACTGTTGCTTAGATTTAGAATAATAAATAACAAACTCGACGAACATGATCGTAAATGGAATAACTAAATAAGAGGTCAGAAAGGATTTTTATCGATTGATTTCTTCTCCAACATAGACTCTATCCTTCTTCTACATCGATCCATCATTCATCCACCCACTCATTCATCCACCCACCCACATCCCACCAGCCCACCCACCCATTCATCCATCCATCATTCATCCACCCACCCACATCCCACCAGCCCACCTACCCATTCATCCATCCATCATTCATCCACCCACCGATTCATTCATTCATCCACCCACATCCCACCCACCCATTCAGCCATCCATCCATTCATCCATCCATCATTCATCCACCCACCCACATTACCAACAACCCACCAGCCCACCCACCCATGCTTCCATCATTCATCCACCCACCGATTCATTCATTCATCCACCCACCCACCACATCTATATATATATATTTCTGATCTGTTCCTTATCTCGGCTGACTAATATTATAACTCGTATTTGTTTTTAAATACACAATTAACTTTCATAAGTTATCTTTCTCTTAATGTCTATACTCTTCTAAGTATCATAGAAACAGCTAATTCTGTATCTTATATTCGAGATCACGCAACGATCCGTTCCTTGGATGTCACCTATTGTGTATCTAATTTGGTTAATAATTTCCGTTTCTTATATACAGGCCAGCGATGGTCATGTAGACTTACAGACGCCGTAACATCTGTTACGCTACCTAATATTATTAAGATTTTCTGCACATCAAAAGATTCTGCCTTTTAAAATTACACAACTGGCCACTTGTGCAATCAGTCCCGATAATTAGTCATTCCCGCGCAAAAATAGATTTGATATTGGATGTCCCGTGCTGCACGGACACATACTAATACTACTACTAATAATAATGATGAGTTTATTTATTGAGATAACTCATTTGACCAAATAAGTGAAACTACCATGAGGCCCTCAACAAATTAAAACATGAAATAGCATAATGAAACATGTAAACAATGACCAATAATACTTTGATAGGAAATAAGATATAAGCTGCAAGAACTAATACATGCACAATTATAATTTATCAGTTTATTGTATCAATGGCCTGTTCTTTACACTATCAGATTTATAAAGCTTTGAAATGTGGAACAGAATGTGCTGTTTTAGTTTAAACATATTTATTTTCAATGACGTACATGATTATTTACAACAAGTATACTAAGGAAATGAACAGAAAGCTAGCTATACAGCTTACGGTTGTCATCTCAGTGTGTTGATGCTCTGAATTGGTGTGAGAATGGAGGGGATTCCACACGTGTGACCCATACTATAAGAATGATTGTCTAAATAGTTCACTGACGGATCTGTAGTCCTGTGGTTAATACGTTGGACTAGTAATCTAGGGATCGCTGGTTCGATCCCCCGTCTGACCCTAATAAAATTAACAGTCTTTCAGTTGGGACTTTAAATAAGCCGAGGTCTCTTGTCGGTGCAGAAGCTGGAATGGATCTCTTGTCTGTATCATTGCACTATCCTCCAAAAATCTAAAATGACTTATCTCTTCAGGAGGCGTCGTTCATATGTATGGGCAACCGGTAGCGACGATAAATAAACGTAAAACGCACACAGAGTTCATGCAATCACACGAAACAATTGCAATAATATAGTCGATTATCACGTTCTAAAATGTAAATGGGGATTTACTTAAATTTTCTCTAAGCGACAGTAGCATACGTTTAGCATAGACTTTCGCTTGCATCTGTTCAAAGTCAATGCGTGTGTCGATCGGGGCGGACAACTATATATCTGGTTTTCTTTAAAGCGACACAACATTGGTGAAAATCTAAGATTTCTAAAGAATTCTCCTATTATATGGGGTAATTGTTTTTCCATCTTTGCGACTCATAGACCGAGTGTTTTAAACAATAAACAAACGTCATATACGACGTTGGTTCACATAACAAAATACATGGGGAACGTATCAACATCCATGCGTAATACAACGAGTGTATCCTGAATAACACGATGTATGGTACAGACGTACCGTTATATCTCACATTTGTGTCTATGCATATTTATATTTAGAGTTATCTGATTTAAGTTTTCTCTAAGCGACAGTATCATGCGTTTAGCATAGATTTCAGTGATAAACATACGCCAATTCAGGAGCGTGGCTGACCGTTATATGAAATCCTACTTTAACTTTGAGAGTATGCAGACCACAAAAACACGGTCAATGTAATAACACATATATAACAGAATAATTTGTAACGTGACCAAAACAACCATCGAAAACGAAACAATTTCCCTGACCTATAGTCTGTTTCAAATCAATCATAATACAATCAAACAAACAATTGAATGAAACAAAACAAAATAATAGAATTTCCCGCTCTTTTTTCTATTTTCCCATCTCCAAACTTGACTCTTCTCTCTCCTATGCTCTTTATTATTTATTTATCAATCCGTGTCACAACTTCTGTTAATTAATTACATGTATACTCATATGTCATGTAAATGATCTGAGTTAATAAAGAATAATTGAATTGAATTGTAGTAGCAATGCATTTATACGTAAAAATGCATTTATTTATTTGTACGATGTAATGTCGCTTTAAGACAAGCATATAATCAGTCTCTCTTGTTTGTAAACATGCTAATATGGAATAATGCCATGTCTCATAGCAATATGTAATTATTATGCAACGTTGCAGTTATTGTGACATAACAAGATTGATCTATGAAAGAAAGTGACATTGAAATGTATCATATATGTGACTATTATCTTTCTCAGATATCACACTTCCATATAATTATTTGCACAAGTAGGAACTGATACCAAACACACGATCCACATTGTATCGATAGGGCAGGCACATTGGACTATTAATATTCGCAGTGGGTGTTGAAACTCTAAAAGTTACACTTTCGCTGAAAGTAACTACTGTTGCGCATGCCTATTGTGCCCTCTCCCGCCATGCATGGGATGCTAGTATTTAACACATGCATTTCTTAGAAAATAAGACAGATCTGTAGTCCAGTGGTTAACACGTTGGACTGGTAATCCAGGGGGTCTGTATTATTGCACTATCCTCCAAAATCTAAAATAACCAATCTCTTCAGGAGGCGTCGCTCATATGGGCAACCGGTAGCGACGATAAATAAACGTAAAACACACACAGAAAATAAGACAGATCTGTAGTCCAGTGGACAGGGGCCGCAGGTTAGATCCCCCGTCTGAACCTAATAAAAGTAACATTCTTTCAGATGGGACTTTAAACCGAGGTCGCGTGTCGGTGCTTTACATCGTGCACGTAAACGAACCAGACGAGACTCTAAAATGTGTATCTGTCTGTATCATTGCACTATCCTCCAAAAATATAAAATGACTAATCTCTTCAGGAGGCGTAGTTCATATGGGCAACCGGTAGCGACGATAAATAAACGTAAAACACACACACCTTAGAGTTAAAATTTATATCCTGTTATATAAAAATATAGGCACATTTGGTATCAAAATGTGCGAAATATTTGGTAAATTAGTGCAATGTGTGATGGATTATTTTCTTCACTCATGATAGTAAAATCAATAATTCTAAGATTTGTAGCGACAAGGTAACACTCAATATAAAAGTGCACATTTATTGTGTAAGTATATGTACTTACGTACTTAAAGTACCGTAGCCATAGGCACATTTCAACAGAGGCAATATAGGGGGTCCGGGGGCATGTTACCCCTTAAAAGTGTTGGTGTATAGAGGCGATTTCCTGCGTTTTCTGATTTAATGAGTTTAGACGTATAATTATGTACTGCCCTTTCAGCACTCTAGCAGTCAACATTTTATACAGCAAAGTGATATTTTTTGCATTTTATTTATTTCATTTTTCATGTTGTTTTTTGGCTTTGGCTACGGGCCTGCTCTGTGATAGTGTTAACCTTTCCTTCATAGAGATTTAGGTTAATATACTATTATATTTCGATACAAACGACAGCCATTTAGCTATAATGTAGTGGATAAGTAGTCGCCATATCTATCCCACCTCCATAGATATTACTGGGACTACATGAGATTCTTTCCTTTATTATGAACATTTGTTTGGCTACTACATTGTCAATGTCGTATTGGTAATGACGTCAAGAGGTGTTTCTATGTGGGAAAAGGTTAAACTACTAATGATTTCTATTTTCACTCTTTTAGTTCTACCACATGTCCAAGCTGGCAATGTTGACTCCTGGCGGCAGGATAGAGTACGGAGAGCCACGGTATGAACAGTTTTCTTACCTAATTTAATATGGTTCTTAGATTCGAACAATAACTCTTAACATGCGCACTAAATTTGAAGGAATGTGATCTATATCATCCCTGTCTGATCAGGATCTATGTTGTTTGCTATAAGTGGTTTAGTTCCACTAACCGAATAGCAAGCAACATAGAACCGGATCAGATGACACCTGTTCCATCTGATCTGACGCTATACTGTTTGCAAAAGCAACTTTAGTTGCGATTAGCAGGCCACGGGTTAAGTTATTAATTTTTCAAAGTAAATTTTGAAAGAAAAAAAGACATTATTATAATGTTGCCAGGTTGCCAGTTAGAAACTTTGCTAATAATTATATTTCATAGAATAGATTAATTTCTTTATAATCCTGATATTATTATATAGATATCATGAATATGTTATTATTATTATTATTAATTATTATTATTATTATTATTATTTATTATTATTATTTATTATTATTATTATTGTTATTAGTATTATGTATTTGTGTATCAGCTGTTAATGGTTTATTCCCGTTAGACGCAGTCATCATGCCTGGACATGTACAGGGTTATCCCAGAACATACGATGTGTCTATCCAGTACACACAATCACCCAATAAATAATACAGGTAAAGAAAAGTATAAACTTTATTTATTTTAAAACGATTGCGAAACAAGCTGTAACAACTTATATTAAGCGAATGCCAGCGGATTTATGATCATTCGTGTGGGAGGAAACCGGAGTACCCGGAGAAAACCCACCTGTTCGATCTGGCGACCACCGTACCATCTCACATACTTACCAGTATTCAGGTATAATTGTATTTCTTAGAGAAACTGTTTATACGAGATTTAGATTAAACTTTATTTATTTTACAACGATTGCGAAGCAAGTTCTAACAACTTATATTAATCACTCGCGTTGGCGCGGATGAAAGCGTATATGTGGTCATTCCTGTGGGAGGAAACCGGAGTACCCGGAGAAAACCCACCTGTCCGATATGGCGATCACAGTACCATCTCACATACTTCCCGGTCCGAGGATCGAACCTGGATTGCATTGGTGAGAAGCGAGCGCGCTAACCACTGCGCTAATCGGACAACCGGAAAGTCCACAAGCTGGATAGAACTATCATCTTCCTATATTTCTTTCGATTTTTATTTTTAGGTTATTTATTTCTTTAATATAATTATGGACTTCAAAAGGTGCCATCTATCACGGATAGACAGATGATAAATTCTTGTTTCGTGGAATAGAACAGTTGGAGCATCATAAAAAGTGTTTGTTTATTATAGTGTCAAGCTATTTAAAGGGCCAGTCATTTCGGACTTATGAGACATCTCTTTTTATGAACATCAGTACTTCCCGAATCCTATGCTTGTATGCCAGGCCCAAGGCTGGTAGGTAATCGGTAACCATTATTCAACGAACTGGCCGCTTACCAACCGGCCATATCAGAGCGAACCCATGACGAGATTCGAACCTTCGACCTCCCGCTCAGTAGGCGTACGCATTAACCATTAGGCCACGGAGACGGTTCATATGTATAGCATGGAAAGAAATCTTCAAATTTATATTTCACTATTATATGTACAATACAGATAGGAAATTCATCGAGAACGAACACAATCGTATTAGAAGCAATGTCTCGCCAACTGCCGCCAATATGTTGAAAATGGTAAGGTGATAATATATTTTTCAAACGGATCTGTAGTCCAGTGGTAACATGCTGGACTCGTAATCCAGGGATCGCAGGTTCGATCCCCAGTCTGACCTTAACAAAAATTAACAGTCTTTCAGATGGGACTTTAAACCGAGGTCTCGTGTTGATGCTTTACACCGAGACTCTGGAATGGGTCTCTGTCTGTTTCATTGCACTATCCTCCAAAAATCTAAAATGACTAATCTCTGCAGGAGGCGTCGTTCATATGGGCAACAAGTAGCGACGATAAATAAACATAAAACACACATACAAACGCACACCTACATTATATGATTATTATTACAGGAAAACAAAATACGAAGGATTCCATCAAAGATATATCACATATTTATTACAAAACACAAACTGAACAACTAAAAATATTCCAAAATGTTTAAAACTATGTATTTATATAGTTATTGTTTTTCGTGTAAAAAAACATGTATCCGAAGTGATCGTGTTCTATGTCCTCTAGTATACCAGACACGTACAGAATACAAACTCCAATATTATTTATTAGTTAAGACGTGCCCCTTGATAAAAACCGCGATACATCTCATACACGTCAGCAGATCGCATTGATTGTAATATCTCTAATATACGATAATTTTACATGTACAACTTAAATAACTTTAAAGTTCAACTTTGTTCTAAATGATCTCGTCTGAGATGTTATACTAGCATATAAAATACTCTCTAGTACCGTTGTATCGACGTTTCGGTGGGATACACCCACCTTTCCCAATGTGTAATCACGTTCTTCATCAGCAGTATAGATACACCCACCTTTCCCAAGGTATAATCATGTTCTTTATCAGCAGTATAGATACACCCACCTTTCCCAATGTGTAATCACGTTCTTTATCAGCAGTATAGATACACACACACCTCTCAAGGTGTAATCATGTTCTTTATCAGCAGTATAGATACACCCACCTTTCCCAATGTGTAATCACGTTCTTTATCAGCAGTACAGATACACACACACCTCTCAAGGTGTAATCATGTTCTTTATCAGCAGTATAGATACACACACCTCTCTCAATGTGTAATCACGTTCTTTATCAGCAGTATAGATACACACACACCTCTCAAGGTGTAATCATGTTCTTTATCAGCAGTATAGATACACACACACCTCTCAAGGTATAATCATGTCTTTATCAGCAGTATAGATACACCCACCTTTCCCAAGGTGTAATCATGTTCTTTATCAGCAGTATAGATACACACACCTTTCCCAAGGTGTAATCATGTTCTTTATCAGCAGTATAGATACACCACCTTTCCCAAGGTATAATCATGTTCTTTATCAGCAGTATAGATACACACACCTTTCCCAATGTGTAATCATGTTCTTTATCAGCAGTATAGATACACACACCTCTCTCAAGGTGTAATCATGTTCTTTATCAGCAGTATAGATACACCCACCTTTCCCAAGGTATAATCATGTTCTTTATCAGCAGTATAGATACACACACCTCTCTCAAGGTGTAATCATGTTCTTTATCAGCAGTATAGATACACCCACCTTTCCCAATGTGTAATCATGTTCTTTATCAGCAGTATAGATACACTCACCTTTCCCAATGTGTAATCATGTTCTTTATCAGCAGTATAGATACACACACACCTCTCAAGGTGTAATCATGTTCTTTATCAGCAGTACATATACACACACACCTCTCAAGGTGTAATCATGTTCTTTATCAGCAGTACAGATACACACACACCTCTCAAGGTGTAATCATGTTCTTTATCAGCAGTATAGATACACACACCTCTCAAGGTGTAATCATGTTCTTTATCAGCAGTATAGATACACACACCTCTCTCAAGGTGTAATCATGTTCTTTATCAGCAGTATAGATACACCCACCTTTCCCAATGAGTAATCATGTTCTTTATCAGCAGTATAGATACACTCACCTTTCCCAATGTGTAATCATGTTCTTTATCAGCAGTATAGATACATCCACCTTTCCCAATGTGTAATCACGTTCTTTATCAGCAGTACAGATACACACACCTCTCTCAAGGTGTAATCATGTTCTTTATCAGCAGTATAGATACACACACCTCTCTCAAGGTGTAATCATGTTCTTTATCAGCAGTACAGATACACACACCTCTCTCAAGGTGTAATCATGTTCTTTATCAGCAGTATAGATACACACACACCTCTCTCAAGGTGTAATCATGTTCTTTATCAGCAGTACAGATACACCCACCTCTCTCAAGGTGTAATCATGTTCTTTATCAGCAGTACAGATACACCCACCTTTCCCAATGTGTAATCACGTTCTTCATCAGCAGTATAGATACACACACCTCTCTCAATGTGTAATCATGTTCTTTATCAGCAGTACAGATACACACACCTCTCTCAAGGTGTAATCATGTTCTTTATCAGCAGTATAGATACACCCCCTCTCTCAAGGTGTAATCATGTTCTTTATCAGCAGTACAGATACACACACCTCTCTCAAGGTGTAATCATGTTCTTTATCAGCAGTACAGATACACACACCTCTCTCAATGTGTAATCATGTTCTTTATCAGCAGTACAGATACACACACCTCTCAAGGTGTAATCATGTTCTTTATCAGCAGTATAGATACATCCACCTTTCCCAATGTGTAATCACGTTCTTTATCAGCAGTACAGATACACACACCTCTCTCAAGGTGTAATCATGTTCTTTATCAGCAGTATGATACACACACCTCTCTCAAGGTGTAATCATGTTCTTTATCAGCAGTACAGATACACACACCCTCTCAAGGTGTAATCATGTTCTTTATCAGCAGTATAGATACACACACACCTCTCTCAAGGTGTAATCATGTTCTTTATCAGCAGTACAGATACACCCACCTCTCTCAAGGTGTAATCATGTTCTTTATCAGCAGTACAGATACACCCACCTTTCCCATGTGTAATCACGTTCTTCAACAGCAGTATAGATACACACACCTCTCTCAATGTGTAATCATGTTCTTTATCAGCAGTATAGATACACACACACACCTCTCAAGTTGTAATCATGTTCTTTATCAGCAGTATAGATACACCCACCTTTCCCAATGTGTAATCACGTTCTTTATCAGCAGTATAGATACACCCACCTTTCCCAAGGTGTAATCATGTTCTTTATCAGCAGTATAGATACACACACCTCTCTCAAGGTGTAATCATGTTCTTTATCAGCAGTATAGATACACCCACCTGTCTCAATGTGTAATCATGTTCTTTATCAGCAGTATAGATACACACACACCTCTCAATGTGTAATCATGTTCTTTATCAGCAGTATAGATACACACACCTCTCTCAAGGTGTAATCATGTTCTTTATCAGCAGTATAGATTCACCCACCTTTCTCAATGTGTAATCAAGTTTTTATCAGCAGTATAGATACATCCACCTTTCTCAAGGTGTAATCATGTTCTTCATCAGCAGTATAGATACATCCACCTCTCTCAAGCTGTAATCATGTTCTTCATCAGCAGTATAGATACACCCACCTTTCTCAATGTGTAATCAAGTTTTTATCAGCAGTATAGATACACCCACCTTTCCCAATGTGTAATCATTTATTTATTAGCAGTATATATAGATACTGCTGATAAAAAACTTGACTAAACATTGAGAATGGTGAAACGTCGGTACAACTATGTTAAAGATTCAGTGCCTATCCTGTGTAGATAAACATACACACAGTCATGTCTCAGGATGAACTTATTTTCGCCTATTATCACTTTTAACAAATCTAAAAATATTAGATCTACCTCTTCTGCAAAAAAAAGATGTTGTCATTCAAGTCGAGTGAAGGCTATATTTGGGAAATCAATATTCGAATATATCTACACCATGCAATTGGAACATTTCAGCATTACTATGACAGTCTGGAGACAGAGGCCCATATTTGGGCAGACAATTGCAAGCTCACACATGAACCATCATACAAGAGGTTTCTGCCTGGTATGTGAAACGCATATAAACAAGTATCGTTTGTCTAAATATGTCTAGTATATGCCTATACTGTGTGTGTTTTACGTTTATTTATCGACGCTACCGGTTGCCCATATGAGCGACGCCTCCTGAAGAGATTAGTCATTTTAGATGTTTGGAGGATAATGCAATGATTCAGACAGAGAACCATTCCAGAGTATCCTCTGGTTCTTTTAACGTGCACGGTGTAAAGCACCGACACGAGACCTCGGTTTAATGTCCCATCTGAAAGACGTGTTAATTTTATTAGGGTCAGACGGGCGATCGAACCTGTGATCCCTGGATTACCAGTCCAGCGTGTTACCACTGCACTACAGATCCGTCTGTTGTTCATGTATAATCATTGTATTTACGTATATATAACTCGTAAAGTAAAATGGGCGTGTTTGGTACATGTATATGACGTACGTTATCTAACTTATACCATACTATTGTCCAATGCTGTGTATGTATGAAAGTAAATTACATGATATGTGAAAATAAGCTTGCAATAAGATATGTTCTACACTACAGTATACAATAGATTCAAACTTCGTCAGGGGTTCATTCTGATATGGCTGGTTGGTGAGCAGTCAGCTAGTTAAATAATGGTTCCCGATTGCCTATCAGCCAGGCGCCTGACCTTCATGGGGATAGGATTGGTGGGAAGTACCTGATGTTCATAAGAGGTGTCTCATAAGTCAGAAATGGCAGGCCCTTTCAATAGGGGTGACACAGAATAAACAAACACTTTACTTTTACCTTTTTTTTACAAAATAGGCTTACAGGGAAGATTTCAAGAATATTTTGAAATAATTCACGGTGAAATATATATATCATATTCGTACACTTTCAGCGTCACCGTGTGGTCGACTCAGTATTTATTGTTTGTCCGCTTAGTACGAGTTCTTACTTTATACAAATTTAGTTTAGCTCGATTGCGAAACCAATTCTTACAACTGATAATTAATCACTATCGAGAGCTTATTCATGTTAGAATCCAGCGCTACGAGGGAGAGAGAAGAGGCAACGTGGAACTTAAATGCATTGCCTAATGGCACAACCGTAAC
Source organism: Archivesica marissinica (assembly GCA_014843695.1). Lineage (NCBI taxonomy): Eukaryota > Metazoa > Mollusca > Bivalvia > Venerida > Vesicomyidae > Archivesica > Archivesica marissinica. Next base: position 44,744,296 of record CM026401.1, on the reverse strand, counting down.
GGCTACTGCTGGGCTCGAAGTCAAGACCTGTTTACACCTGAAGCGAACCCGCTACCACAGCGCTATCACATCTTCCACGCGTTCTTAATCATACATAATGTATATATAGAACACCGGTGTATTATAAACGCCTTCTGATGAGCTTTGAAACTAACGACGCTGATGCTAAGTAGCATATAAGTTGGTATATCACACAGAGATAGGTTATTGTGATGAACTATGTAACGCTTAAGTAGAATAAACTATATCTTCTGCTTTTTTGTTGTTGTTTTTTTATACTTTATTTATTTTACAACGATTGCGAAGCAAGTTTTAACAACTTATATTAATCGCTCTCGTTGGCTCGGATGAAAGCGTATATGTGGTCATTCATGTGAGAGGATACCGGAGTACCCGGAGAAAACCCACCTGTCCGATCTGGCGACCATCGTACCATCTCACATACTTCCCTGTCCGAGGATCGAACCCGGGTCGCATTGGTGAGAAGCGAGCGCGCTAACCACTGCGCTAATCGGACATCCATATCTTCAGTTCTGTTCTGTAACAATAACGTTATATATGAAGTTTCCTGCTGCGACAAGAGTACCAAACACGAAATAGCTAAAGCAAATCATGCATTATTTATTGCAGGACAATTTACTGTAGGACAGAATATCGTTACAAGCCATTCACCAATGGCCTGGGATGCAATCATAGATCTGTGGTACAAGGAAGTATCCACGTTTAAATTCGGCAGCATAAACAACATACATAGCGCGGTGGGCCATTACACACAGGTATGCTTTGTATGAAGACTTGAGATACAGTCGCAGAGATGTGCTACAAATCATAATAATAATATTTATAATAATAGATTTTACATTTGATATAGTCGTGTGTGTTTGCTACGTTTAGTTATCGTCGCTATCGGTTGCCCATATGAGAGACGCCTCCTGAAGAAACCGAGGTCTCGTGTCGGTGCTGTACATCGTGCACGTAAAAGAACAATATGAGTCTCTGGAATGGGTATCAGTCTGTATCATTGCACTATCCTCCAAAAATCTAAAACGACTGATCTCTTCAGGAGGCGTCGCTCATATGGGCAACCGGTAGCGACGATAAATAAACGTAAAAGAAAAACAAGTTATTAAATTGCTTGCAGTAGCGTGCCGTACAATCAGGTACATGGTACATACACTTCAATAAACTACATACCACCATTGTACCCTGATTTTGGTATTTCATTAGAATCTTCTGTATCAATAGCAACCATTGGGAAGTCATCGTGTTTCATGATATGCGGCTGTTGATATAGATGACTATTTTTTAAAGTTTATTTATCGTCGCTACCGATTGCTCATATCAGCGACGGGCAGTTTACCTAACATCACCTTTCCTGGGCAGGCTCCAATTGTTTACCAGTACTTAGTGCTCCAACATTCATAATAGACTGCCTTTTTCAGATAAAGATAGATGACTATTGGAGTGGTTTCAGTTTATTTACAAGTCACACAGTTTCATTGCTACTAGCCCCAGTTCTGGTTCCAGTATGCCTTGTTTTATCAGAAATGGAATGAACTTCATAATAACGCCCACACACATGTTGAACTATAGCTACGACTGTCTTTCAAAACATATTCTAATCGGGATTAGATATAGGAAACAAACAACAGCTAGTACCCGTTTATTTTATGGCTGTTCAATTTTGCCCCGCCGACAAAGTAGCATATTTATTCGCTAGTAGCATTATATTGGTCCATGTTAGACATTCGAAATGCATTATTTATGAAATAATATATGTCTTGCCGTTGTTTATAAATAATAATGCATTTTGAATTATGTTAAAGTTGGTCTGGGCAACAACATCTCTTGTTGGATGCGGGTCTTCTAAGTGTGGCAGTACATACTTCTATGTGTGCAACTACGGTCCCGGGTAAGTGATATGCGCCAGGGGTAAGCACAATTATTGCATAAAATGATATAATTTATAATGCATTAAAATTGAACAGATAACATACACTTATACCCGTTTGTAATGTATGTATTTTATAAATCTATCAAATATGTGTAAAGTGTTTATTTATTTTAGTGTCACCCCTATCTAAAGGGCCAGCCAGTTCTGACTTATGAGACACCTCTTCTTATGAACATCAGTACTTCCCGAATCCTATGCGTGTAAGCCTGGCGACATGCTGGTAGGCAATCGGTAACCATTATTTAACTAGCTGGCGGCTCACCAACCGGCCATATCAGAACAAACCTATGACGAGGTTCGAACCTTCGACCTCCCGCTCCGTAGGCGGACGCCTTAACCACTAGGCCACGGAGACACGCATTGCAATCAATTCTTCGCCTGTTTTGGAGATATTATTGCAGAATGAATATATGCTGCGTTCTACTTCAGCTTGTAAATTGTGTGACCATTTTATGCACTGTATGATTGTTTCATTTCGATTTGTATATTCAGTGGCAACGATGGCTCGATTGCGAAACCATATATACCTGGACCTTCATGTGGAAATTGTTCAAAGCATTGTGATTCCACATCTACTTTGTGTGGTAAATATATTTACATCGCTATTGCATTTCCCTCGATGAACGTATGTGCCCTGATTGCATACACTTTCGTATGAGGGTTTCCAGCTAATGATATGCAACTGACATGCGCACTCGAAGTTACGGGCATGCGCATTCGCAGTGTAAGGCAACCTTCGCGTGAAAAGGCGTGTCTTACAGTTTACACTGTTCCAAGGATGGTCTAATTACCAGGTCCCCGCCACACGGTAAGTCGCAAATTTGACTAAATACCTTTTAATTGGAAATTGTGTTTTTTTTCTTTGTCACATTGAAAAGAATAATTAATGTAAATATAAGTATCTTCTCACCCTGTTAAGAGTGTTATCGAATGCCCAATATTTAAGCGTTGTATTAACTTAAACTTAAATAAAATATCTTCTTGGCATTGGTTTTTTTACGTTTATTTATCGTCGCTACATGTTGCCCATTTGAGCGAAGAGCTTGAAGAGATTAGTCATTTTAGATTTTTGGAGGATAGTGCAATGATACAGAAAGAGGCCCATAGTTTTTTTCTAGCTTGAGAATGTGTTAGAAGGGTGTGGGATGACATATTTTCACAAACTTTCATAACATTGATGACACTGTAAAGTGTAACTGGAACAGATAGCAATAAAACCTATACTAGACGAGAAAACGTTCTACACCCCAGGTGGGATTTGAACCTACAGTGGTGAGGGGCAAGTGATTTGAAGTCCACGCTATTAACCACTCGGCAACAGACAGAGGTCCTTGTTCAAATAGATGCGGAGAACACATATTACAAAATGTTCACCACATCTTAACATGGTTGTAGTTGGTGTGCCTGTTATCGCATATTTATTGAAAAAATAGATGCTTCATTGAAAAGAAAGTAAAATGAATATAATTGCTATAGTGACAGTTTAATATTGTCCCACCTGTCGGCTATTGGACTGGATATATGCACGTATGTGGTGTCTAATGTGAGACCTCTCTTAGCTGAACCCATCTGACAGGAGGTAAGGTTACAAGAAATGTATACGAAAATATATTTTTGTAGGCTGTTCTGTACAATTTTGCAAAAATGGTGGAACCTTAAACCTTGCAAGTTGTGACTGTGAATGCAACAAGAACGTAAAGAGCTACTCTGATAAACGGTGTGATCGTAAGTACAAGACACATTTATATGTTGGTTAACGTCAGGCCCGTAGCCACACGGCGGAACACCGAGGCACAAACCATTTGTATTTTCATAATATGTATTGTATTGTTTTTCTGTATGACTTATTTTATATTGATTTGCAATAATTATTATTTTACCAGATTTCTTGAGCGCCCTTTTCATGTAAAAATACACGTTCTAGGGCGCTATAATATGATTAATAAACTAAAAACCCACCTTTCGCAAGTCAGCTTAATACAACATGTCTAAAACACAGAGACCAGGCCCGTAGCCACACTGAGGTGCACCGAGGCAGCTTCCTCGATTAAAAGTTCCAAAGCAAACAAAAATAAATGAAAAATTAAATAACTAAAATGCAGAAAATTATCCCGTTGCTGTATAAAATGTTCACTGCTAGAGAGCTGAATGGTCAGTACATAATTATACGTCTAAACTCATTAAATCAGAAAACGCAGGAAATCGCTTCTATACTCCAACAATTTTAAGGGGGAACATGCCCCCGGACCCCCTAGATTGCCTCGGTTGAAATTTTTCTCTGGCAAGGTATTGAATTTGGCTATTCTATGAAAGTAAGAACATTGTAATATATATATAGGATTTTACATGAGTTGTGATTTAGTACCATATTTTATGAAGCAAGTTTTGGAATTTTGCTATTAAGCGAGACTATTGCTGCTTTCATTTTGGCGCCAACGATCAGCGCAAATTTTCATGACGTTACTAAATTATCATGCCATCACTACGCAAAGCAGCGTTATATTTATGTTTTAAACAGAGTTATAATTATAAGCATTACTTACTATATGACCATAGGGCAAAAATGTGACTTGTGCCTGTGGTTTTAGTTGAGGTGGAGATTGTTGTTTTTTGTTATCTAACTTATATCTACATAATTGCATCTTTCTCTGTTCGTGAAACTCCTTTGGAATCTCTAAGAAAACTAAATATATCTGTAGTCCGCCTCCGCTGTCGAATGGTTAAGGTATCAGACTTGTATACCATATCATCACTGATGGTCACGGGTTCGAACCCCTCTCAGACCGTTCCCCTTTTATATGAAAACGTTGGCAGTTTCTAACAAATGGGTGTGCACCAGGTGCTGGTTAACCACTGAAGCCTGCCTAGGAAAGGTGTTGTTAAGTAAAATGTCCGCCGGCGATATAACCCAAACTGGTGCTGATGCAGGTGTAAAACTCGACCGAACAAACAACAAAACTATATTTGTAACTATGAAATAACTATTTATAGAATATTTTCATGTATCAAAGTGGAATGTTACGAGGATGGCGACAACTCACTCTGTGGAAATCCTCCATTTGACAAAGCATCTTGCTCTTCCAATACGCAAGCAGCCATCAACTGCCCCTGGCTCTGCGAAATTTGCCCATGTAAGCGAGTTATAATAAGCACATGTATAGCTTCTTATTCGATCATTGTAAATATGTTTATAAATTTCCTGTAGAAACTGGAAGCTAGAATGGGACTGTACTTTCAATACGCATATGTACGCTTTGTAATACATCTATTGGTGGTGCATTTCATTGTTTATTTGAATGCTCAATATTTAAAGCGACATTACATCGGTGAAGACGCAAATGTCTGCAGAATGTAATTTCCTATTATATGTTATAATTTATTTTCCAATATTTGCCTCAACAACTGAGTACTTCAACAAATAGACAAGCGTCGTATGAATGTCGACCCTATTTATATTGTTTTGGACCATCACATAGTGAATCTATTGATACTGGACAGGTCAGACCAGTTACATAGGACACTCAGAGGCCAGTGAACCCTTGCCTTTCCTGACAGTGTGAATCATTTCAAAACATTGAACATTGGATCTCTGAACGTATGCGGTATTAAATCTAGATTAAACTATCCAGAATTTATTGAAATGGTGGAAACTTTTGACATTTTCTGTTGTACTGAGTGTAAAATAGACCAATATGATGAAATTAATATTAATAATTACCAAACATTGAAACAACCAAGAAAACAGGCATTTGTCGGAATATCTGGTGGTATTTGTGTTATTTTAAAAAACAATTTGTATGATCATGTAGAAGTAGTTAAATCTGATTCTGATTACATGATGTGGCTTAGGGTTAAAACATCTGTTTTAAGTGCTGAAAATGACTTGATGATTGGAGTAATGTACATTCCCCCGGAGTCTTTAAAATACTTTAACCAAGATGAATTGTTGACTTTTGTAAATGAAATTGTTGATATGTGCAACTTATATGATAATATCTTATTAACCGGGGATGCGAATGCCCACAATGCATCTCTTGATGATTTTACGGAATCTGATGATTGTTTGGCTAATATTTTAACTTAGATGAAGATGCTGTTAATTTCTTTAACCAGGCTGAAACTATAAATATGCTTACCATGAGTAACTTACGTACGTCACGTGACAACAAACCCATGCTATAGGTCGAAAATTAATTGATATCTGTAAAAATTCGAATGAATTTATTCATTTTAAATGGCTGAATTGGTGACTTTACTTTTAAAAATACGTCGGTTATTGACTATTCGATATCGTCTGCTAGCTTGCTCAAAAATGTAATTGATTTTAATATCAAAGAAGTCGTCTGTATTTTTTCAGACGGTCATTCTCTGCTGTCTTTAAATATCAATTATTCTGTTGAATACGTAAACATCAAATCTGATGACACGCATACCCGGAGTAAAATACCCAGATGGGATAATAAAAAAATAGACGACTTTGAACACAATGTTGACCTTCATAACGTTGCAGCCGTTGATGAATTACTAAATAATTTCACATTTAATCATGGCGATCAGAAAACTGAACTGAATAATATCATTGCGAGTATGGTAAATATGTTCGATGAATCGGCGAATTTAACGTTTACATCTTCTCATACATCTAATGAATGTCGCAGACAAAATACTCAGGGTCCAAATAAGACCAAACACAAACCCTGGTACGGGCCTCGCTGTCGCAACAAACGAATTATTTACAATCGCACGCGTAAGCAGTTTAGTTTGAATAGAAATGACTACAATAGATGTGTACTCAACCGAGCGAGCAAGGATTATAAACATACTATGACGTTCTATTTAAATAAACACAATTTTATCAATGAGTCAAAACTTAGACAAATGCAAAAAACAGATCCTAAATCGCATTGGAAATTTTTTAATAACCTTTCTTCAAATGGTCATAGTAAAACACCTACAGTTGATGAGCTCTATGACTACTTTAAAACTGCAAATTCTAGAGCAAATGATAACGACGATATTCGAGCTGACCAAACTAACTTATTAAATGATGACAATATACTTAATACTCCTTTTACAGAAGTAGAAATTTAAACATTATTAATAAATGTAAAAACGGAAAAGCGAAAAGTAACTCTGATAAAATTAGTAATGAATATGTAAAATCTACTAAAGACATTATGCTACCTTTATATGTTAAACTTTTTAATTTAATTCTGGATACAGGAATTATACCTACTACTTGGTCTGAGGGCTATATTATCCAAATTTATAAAGGAAAAGGTTTTGCTTTGTCACCTGAATCCTTTCGACCAGTCACAATACTTAGTAATTTAGGGAAACGTTTTACTGGTGTCTTAAATGAGTGGCTGACTAAATTTGTAGATACATACAATATAATACATGAAAATCAAGCGGGCTTCCGGAAAAATTATTCTACAATAGACCACGTATTTACCTTGAACTTTTTAGTAAATCTTCTACAAACACAGAAACGTAAACCTTTTATTGCCTATGTAGATTTTCCCCGCGCTTTTGATAACTTGCCAAGGGCTCAGTTATTTCATAAACTAATAGAAAATGGCATAGATGGACAATTTCTGAGAATAGTTCGCAATATGTACGATAATGTCAAGTCTTGTATTCAGTTAAAGGGAACATTTTCTCCCATGTTTGCGTGTGACTGTGGGGTGCGTCAGGGGGAAATCTCTCACCCATTTTATTTTCTCTGTTTTTGAACGACTTGTTAAGTTTCATGGAATCTAAAGGTAATAATGGAATTCGTTTAGAGTATCTGATACACCATAACAGTGACTATACTGCGTACGTACGGAGTTTCAATCATTATAATTATATTAGGTAGCGCATGACGTGTAAACTTGTTAAATATAGAATGACGTATGAATACACCTACTAATTAGTTATGAATAGTTACGGTAGGGCCTATATCCCGTGTCTCAAATTACCGTTATTGTTCGAACGTAAACAGTTCCTGTAATTAACTTGAAAAATGTGATAGAGTTAGATAATCGGTCTCTAGTATTCATTACCTATTGGTTTTATTAATATATTTAAGTTGGGATTGTATGTTGATGTTCCAAAATTTAAATTCGGTACTTTTTGATTATTAACATTTTTCACTCCTACGAACAAATCAACAACTACAATGGGTTCTTATTCATTTTTGGAAAACTTTGAATACAATATTTCCTACTTTAGATTACAAAGTTAAACATGGACATTGTGAAAATGTAATTGAGCATGTATATTGCTATGTGTTGTCTGCATCTATTTAGTTATTTGAACAAGTACTTAAAGGCACGAAAGCTTAGTATGTTTGGTCTTGAACAACATCTTTAAAGTACATTTACTGTGGTCTCCTCTTTGCTTTTTAATATGATAGTTACTAATCTTTTTGTCTTTCTCTCTCTCGCTTTATTATTAATTAAATGCTGTTATCTCTCGGTTGAATGTAGTGGCGACAGTAGTCATGGTTTGGAGTCTGTGGAATCTCATTACAATGTCTGTGCATCATCTTACATAACAATTTACATACAACTAAACTTGCACTTGACGACGATTGACCTGTTTTTGATATCACTTCTGACAATTTCGTAATTAAATCGAATTACATGCCAAACGTCGTCATGCAAGTCTACAGATGCAACTTTAGATTCGCATGCACAATGAATTTAATTATAGTTGTTTCCATCTTCTTAAACACAACCCACACATTATCTATAAACAGACAAATTCATGATTCTTCAAATATTGCTTCGACAATTAATTTCCCATACACAAAATACATTGCTAGATTGAAATATATAAAAAACACGTCGTTTGTGAAAACTATTATTACTAGCATGTGTTTTGTACTATCTGCTTGGTTGGTAATGCTCTTACTTTTGTCGGGTGATGTGCACCCACATCCTGGGCCTGCATCTTCAGTATCCTCGGACACGACAGACTCTGTTACTAATATCAGTATTTCAAATTTTATAAATATACCACATAACCTCTCAGTTATACACTATAACGTCCAAAGCTTACAGCATAAAGTGGATATCTTGACAACAGAACTTCTAAACTTTGATATACTAGCATTCACTGAAACATGGCTAAGTAATTCAGTAGCAACTAGCGACTTAGTTTTTACCTCTTATCATACACCAGAACGCAAGGATCGAAGACATGATAGTCATGGCGGTGTTATAGTATACATTAAGGAATCGATTGCCTATATACGGAGAAGGGACTTGGAACCTAATCGTCTTGAATGTGTATGGATAGAACTAAAAATGACCACTAACAGAAGCGTTCTATTTGGTAATTTCTATCGTCCGCCCAACTCGGATGCCATCTATCATTCTTTACTTGAAGAATCAATTGGTCTAGCTTGTGATTCTGGGATTTCGGATATAATTATAACCGGGGACTTCAATTTAAATATACTTTCTCAAGCTACTGCCAGGAAAGTAGAAACGATATGCCGACAAAATAACCTAGTGCAGCTGATAGATGAACCAACACACTTTACAGAACACTCCTCATCTGTCATTGATCTGTTGTTTACTTCCAACCCAGGGTGTGTTATGTTAGCAGGTGTGGGTGAACCTTGTTTACATCAAGATATAAGATAGCATTGTCCAGTGTTTGGCGTATTTAGTTATAATAAACCAAAGTATAACAGTTTTACTTGAACTATTTGGAAGTATGACCAAGGGGACTACAACCTTCTTAGAGACAAACTGAAATCAGAGAATTGGACAAACTGAAACATCAAAATGTAGATGTGTACGTTCGAAATATAACAAAAGCAATTACAACTATTTCGAAGCAATGCATTCCAAACAATGACATTCGAATAAACACACACGAACCACCATGGATTGATAGAATAATTAAACTCAATATTCGAAAACGGAAACGAGCAAACCGTAAAGCAAAACACACACAATCTCAGCACCATTGGAACAAGTTCAGACAAATAAGAAATGCAACGGTAGCATTAATTAAGGACAAAAAAATAAATTATTATCTAACCTTATCTGAAAAACTAAAGTCTAGCTCTCTCTCTCTTCAAAGGACTGGTGGAAAATCCTGAAACACTTCATTTCACCTAACTCTCAGAAAGCAATACCTTCTTTGCGTGATCCTCTAACGGGTAATTATTTAACTGATGCAAATGAAAAATCAAACTTATTGAATAATTATTTCAGAGACCAAACACATATTAATGAAGAGAATAGTGCATTATCTAACTTATATATAAACAACATTCATCGCAATTTAGGTTCAATCTTTATAATTCCATCAGAAATAGAAGATATTTTGAAATCATTAAAAATTGACAAGGCTTCGGGTCCATATGGAATAAGCAACAGAGTACTGCGTGAGGCTCATCGCCAACTTTCAACTCCTCTGTGCGATCTTTTTAATTGTTGTTTATCTCAGTGTACCATGCCAGAATCATGGAAAATTGCCCATGTTTGTGCTGTCTTCAAAAAGGGAGACCCATCACTTGCAGAGAACTACAGACCTATATCTTTACTAAGCTGCATGGAAAAGGTTTTTGAACGTATAATTTTTAAGCATGTCTTTAACTTCTTCAGGGATACCAACTTTTTCTCACAATCACAGTCTGGATTTATGCCTGGCGATTCTACTACCAACCAACTAACATATGACACATTTTGTAAAGCTCTAGACAATGGATTAGAAGTAAGGGCTGTCTTCTTCGACATAAGTAAAGCATTCGACATAGTCTGGCATAAAGGTCTACTCCTGAAGCTACACTCGTCTGGTATAACAAATAACTTACTTCATTGGTTCACTGACTATCTTTCTAATCGGCGACAACGCGTGGTTGTCCCAGGTTCAAAATCAGATTTAGCGTCTTTAGGGGCAGGTGTTCCTCAGGGTTCTATATTAGGTCCTCTACTTTTTCTAGTATTCATAAATGACATTGACAAGGACATATGTTCTAGCATCAATCTATTTGCTGATAATACGAGTCTACACTTAATAGTCAATAATCCTATCACTTCTCATCGTATTCTCCAATCTGATATTGACAAAATCTCCGAGTGGGCCGATAAATGGTTAGTAACCTTTAATCCATCCAAATCTGAATCTCTTATATTGTCAAAGAAACGAAATAAACCTCAACATCCTCCTCTGCAGATGTTAGGTCAACACATTCCGCTTGTCTCTGACCATAAACACCTGGGTGTATTCTTATCCAGTGATGGATCTTGGCATACCCATATTGATCAAATCAGCAAAAAGGCTTGGACACGTATCAATGTTATGAGAAAATTAAAATTCACACTCGATCGTAAAGCATTGGAAGTTATCTACATTTCCTTCATTCGACCATTACTAGAATACGCTGACGTAATTTGGGATAATTGTGCAATGTATGAAAAAGAAGAACTAGATAAAATACAGCATGAAGCTGCAAGAATTGTAACAGGTGCTGCAAAACTTATTTCTATTCATGCCCTTCAAAAAGAAGTAGGTTGGGAAACACTTTCTGACAGAAGACGAAAACACAAACTTGTCCTACTTTATAAAATGAAAAATAATCTTGTCCCGTCTTATATTTCATCTCTTGTTCCACAAGATGTTGGCCAATCCACTCGGTATAACCTTAGAAATTCTGATAATCTGTTAACTAATCCAGCTAGAACTACCCTATATTCAAATTCCTTCCTTCCATCGGTACTTCGTGAATGGAACAGCTTACCTAACGAGGCTAGAAATATTCAGTCACTGGATTCTTTCAAGGCGTTTCTTAACACTAACAAAAGTAAAATTGGAAAACTATTTTACTGTGGGAAAAGAAGATCCCAGGTTCTACATACACGGCTTAGAACGAAATGTAGTTCCCTAAACCATCACCTATTTCTAAAGAACATTGTAGAATCACCATTATGCAGATGTGGTGGCATAGAAGATAACTTCCACTTCTTCTTTCAATGCCATTTCTATGATCAACTACGTATAACACTCTTCAATAAGCTGTCCACAATTTGTAATGTCAACTTAAACACACTACTTCTCGGTGACATTAATAAGGATATTGCAACCAACACCATAATTTTCCTTACTGTACACGAATACATTATTGGCAGTGAAAGGTTCTTAGATGGATGTCTTCTAAAAGGTTCATATGGCGGATTCCAATCTGAATGCTGTCGTTATTGACACAACAACCGACCCTATTCAACCACTTTTCTCTATACTAATCTCTTTTTCTTCAAGTGCTCCGATGTGATAGTTCATGTTCTTGAACTTTCTTCATATAATATTATTCCTTTAAATATTAACCATTTTCTTTTTTACATCCAAAACTATTGACTCACTAATACATTAAGTTCTGAAATTCTTTAGCAAATACATAGAATAGATTTCACGTATTTTCATTGTTATATTATATATTATTTTCCTGCCTATTGTATATCAATCAATTGATAGGGAGAAGAACAATATAAGTTTGCTTTCGTTCTAATCCCTTTCAGTCTACTGCTGTTAAATTATATGTAAAATGTTCATTTCTTGATTACATGTACAAATACTGAAATAAATAATGTTTAAACTAAGTCTTGTATTCAGTTAAAGGGAACCTTTTCTCCCATGTTTGCGTGTGACTGTGGGGTGCGTCAGGGGGGAAATCTCTCACCCATTTTATTTTCTCTGTTTTTGAACGACTTGTTAAGTTTCATGGAATCTAAAGGTAATAATGGAATTCGTGTAGAGTATCTTTCTGAAGAAATTGTTCGAACACGTTGTATCTTTGTTCTCCTTTTTGCAGACGATATTATCCTAATTCTGGATAACCCGGATGATTTTCAAAAATGTCTAAATGATTTTAATGATTACTGCCAAATCTGGAAGCTAAAGATCAATACAGACAAAACATATGTCATGAGTTTTTGGTTCTAATAGGTGTGGTACGCGCAACAGGTTCTTTACTTTAAATGGTTTTTGGAAATTGTTGACAATTATAAATATCTGGGGGTTGTTTTCAGCCCTACTAGCAAATATAATAAAGCAAGGCTCCATCTTATTATGCAAGCTAGAAAAGCAACGCATCTCTTATACAAACGTATTCAAAATCTAAGTCTTCCTTTAGATCTACAGTTAAAACTATTTGATAACACGATTGTACCAATTCTGACATTTTCCCGCGAAATTTGGGGTATAGAAAATACAAACGACATAGAAAAAATACACTTGGAATGTTTACGTAAAATCACTCATTCTCGTAAATCCGTCCCAGCTTATTGCTTGTATGCTGAACTAAATAGATACCCGTTAGATATTATAATACGCACACAAATTATTAAGTAGTGGAACAAGCTAGTAATATGTGATACTAACAAGTATTCCAAAATTGTCTATAACATTATGTTCAACAGTACACGAAATTTCAAATGGTTTAACTACGTTAGAAACATTTTTGATATAACTGGGAATAGTGATATATTTTTAAACCAGGACAATTTAACTTCTAATAGTATCCACCTAATAATAAAGCAAGCATTAATTGATAAGTACTTGTCCGAATGGCGTTGTAAATTGCAAGCTTCGAACAAAGGAAAACTATACGGTCTCTTTAAAGAAAACCATGATCGTGAGGATTACTTAACACTACTACCAAAACATTTGTACTTACCAATCTTCAGGTACAGGACCTCTCAACATAAGCTGCCTTGAAACAGGTCGATGGTCAAATATTCCAAATAATGACAGGAAATGTGTATCATGCTCAAATGATTTAGGAGACGAATTCCACTATCTTCTTGTTTGTAAGCAACTTAGTCAAAAAAGAAAAGAACTAATTCCGCTTTACTATCACAGATTTCCAAATGTTATTAAATATAGAGATCTGATGAATAACAAAGATACTGAAGTACTTAACAATCTCATTCTATTTATAGTTCATATCGTGAAACACGTGCAATAAAACACATATTGTACTTCCATGTTAAATCCTTAGCTTATATTCCAACAAAATCGCGTCAAGACATCTTAATATTCCAACAAAATCGCGTCAAGACATTATAATGTATTCACCACTAAAATGTACCTACGCTAGCTCAAATTATGAAACACGTGCAATAAAACACAAATTGTATTCCCATGTTAAATATTATGCTAAATATCCCAACATAATCGCCTAACGACACTTTAATGTATTCTCCGATACAATTTCCATGTTAAATCCTTAGCTTAATATTCCAACAAAATCGCGTCAAGACATTTTATGTAATCACCACTAAAATTTACCTACGCTATTTGTAGCTCACATTATGAAACACGTGCAATAAAATTGTATTTCCATGTTAAATATTTTGCTAAATATCCCAACTGAATCGCTTCAAGACACTTTAATGTAATCGCCGATAAAAGTACCTACGCGATATTCAAATCCTTAAAATAAATACAATTGTCACACACATCCATGTTTATTACGTGCTTTCTCACCTTTAATAATAACCTGACGCAATCAATGGCAGCCTTACTTACACATCTGGAACAAATCACGGTCTTTCCATGCGTAAATCAAGTATAAGTTGTAAAGTAATATCACTGTCCCCGTCAACAAAATGTTTATCTATGAGAAATTAATCAAATTGGATGAAAATATTGTTAACAAAACCTAATATGTATATTTGTTGCCACCCGTTTGTTTTAGATGTACTTTTGCTGTTACCCATGTGCATGTTTTTCGTTAAAAAATTGTATTGTCTGTTGTTACTCATGTAACCTGACGTAATAAAGGAATTTTGAATTTGAATTTGTTATGTCAACAAACCGCGTATACGACGTTTGTTTATTTGTTGAAATACTTAGCTTTTGAGGTAAATATTTGGAAAACAATTATACCTTATAATAGAAAATTACATTTTGCAGACATTTGTATCTTCACCGATGTAGTGTCGCTTTAAACTAAAGTAAGCGAGTTTTACTGTTTTTAAATGAGTTATAACAGGAATTGGCATGGTTATTGTAACACTTATTACACCAGTTTGTATTTTACATAGTGTATCTGTTCTACTACTCGGTTTATTGTTCAAGTGGCTTATCATATGTAACGCTTAGCAAAGCATAGCGATATATGTAGTCCAGTGGTAACACGCTGGACTGGTATTCCAGGGATCGCAGGTTCGATCCCCTGTCTGACCCTAATACAATGAACAGTCTTTCACATGGGACTTTAAACCGATGTATCGTGTCGGTGCTGTACGCCGTGCACGTAAAAGAACCAGAGGTGACTCTGGAATGGGTCTCTTTCTGTATCATGCACTATCCTCCAAAATCTAGAATGATTAATATCTTCAGGAGGCGTCGCTCATATGGGCAACCGGTAGCGACGATAAATAAACGTAAAACACACACAGCGAGTCATTTACATTGATTTCGTTGTCATTTCAGATGCCGGCAAAAATTACACAGAAGGAAGCCGAACACTGCCTCACAATAACGGCACACAAATGGAACCACTTTGTACTCTAATATTCATAGTACTGTTAACCCTTTGCCTGCTGAGTAAATAAAATCACGTTTGCATAGCACCACGTCTGATCAGGATCTATGTTGTTTGCTATTTTAGCCAAGTGTTTAGCTTTACTATCCGAATAGCAAACAGCATAGAGCCTGATCAGACGGCACGTTCTGTGCCGTCTGATCTGGCTCTATGTTGTTTGCAAAAGTGATTTTATCTGCTGCTAGCGTGCAAAGGGTTAATGATGCCAATGAGGGACATCTGTAATTTTCTATTACCTCCCTTGGCAGATAAAGTCTGATTTATTCCAATATGTGAGTAGGTCCATTTAGTTAGACTATTTTTACTGTTGTGCCCTAACCAGATGCTGCGGTATGCTGCGGTGTGATTTTATCAAAAACGTGTTAATTAAGTGATCACATTATTTTACAAATAAGTACCCATACTGTAGGATATCTGTCGAGATATAGTAATTTAATAATCATAAGAAGTAATAGTGGTATAAAATTGTTAGCATGTTCTGCAAAGGAAATAACGAGAAAAACAGAGGAAAACACTTAAATAGGACCTATCTACTTCTAGGGAGTAGTCAGGGGAAGTAACTGACTGATGTCTCACAGTAGACTTGACTTGTGTGTTATAAATAGCCAATATAATAATAATTTAGGGAGTATTCAGGGGAAGTAACTGACTGATGTCTCACATTAGACTTGACGTGTGTGTTATAAATAGCCAATAATTATAATAATAATTTAGGGAGTATTCAGGGGAAGTAACTGACTGATGTCTCACATTAGACTTGACGTGTGTGCTATAAATAGCCAATATAATAATATTAACGTGAACAACTGACATTGTAAGCTTGACGTTGTTATAATGACATAAGAACGATTGGAAGAACTATACTGTGTATATAATGCTTTCACAACATGTTAGTCTATAGAAATTTATTACAGCTCGATTGCGAAACAAGTTCTTACAACTTATATTAATCACTCTGGAGACATCATTCCTGGTGGAAATCCCTGATGGAATACATCGCCACGAAGAGGTAATGTGGAATTTAAATGCCTTGTCTAAAAGGGCACACTCGTATCTGCTCCAGCAGGGCGCGACCTCCGGGCCTTACGCACCGGACTATACAGGCAATTTTAATGGTCTCGTAAATTGCTTATGGTCATTATAATGATTTTACACAGATGTTTAGGAAACTTTATACCAACCTCGTAAACATCAGGCTTCGCAATCGTTGTAAAATAAATAAAGTTTAAACTAATTCGTCAAAGTACTTTGTTTATCTGTGTGTGCACCATTACGAGCCAAGGAGGCACCGGCCGGTTGAGGTCCACGATGTCTCCAGTGTTTTGATCCAAGATATATCGTATGACTACGAGCAAGGAGGCACCGGACGGTTGGGTTCCACACTGTCCCACGTGTTTTGATCCAAGATATATCATATGACTACGAGCCAAGGAGGCACCGGATACACACATGGTGTGCTTGAGGCAGAGCCACTATAGGAATATTATGAAAGCTGGACGGTAAGAATACGAATATACAAAATGTACAGTCAATCATGTATTAGTGGCCACGTCCATTAAGCAGCCAATCTGTATTAAGCAGCCAGTTTCCAGATTCCGAATAAGTTGTATTATTTATGCACATTTCTCTCCATTAATGCAGCAACTTTCTGCGATTACCATGGCTGGCTGCCTAAGACATGTTTGACTGTATATAGTATCATTGGTAGCAGAAAGGAAAACAAACATACATAATATAGCACTCATACAGTTTATAAATATAGAACAATAAAAGAAACATATACATTATTGTAGACTGGGTCTGTTGTCATTTGGTTTACATAACACTTAGGGAAATTCCATTACCATTAATTGAACATCAAATATAAGGACTATGTTGGAATAAAACATGGTACAGAACTGATGGTCCGAACTAGCCTGGGAACAGGCGTCGATATATGTTGCCTGGTCAGTAAAATAAATATTATATTTTAAAACCGAGACTATGAATTGCTGTATTGAGTTTCTGATCATATCCACGCCAGAAGTTAAAAAGTGAAAAATCGACAGACTGGAACCCAGACTAGGTCCGAACGTGTGTTCTTGACTACTGTTTGATTAATGTTTGACTAACTGATACACGATAGTTTTATTACAAATAACGTTCTACTGTAACTGCGCTTTGCGACATTAAGTACACCTTTGCATATCGTTTATGCTTTCCAGTGAATGATTGAGTTTTTAAACAGTGAAAGATGGCATTTTTTCTGTCACTGCTCGACTTTCGTGTTCCTCCGCGGTTGGATGTACTTTTGTATTTGAGCTATTTTCTGACAACCATGAACAGTTAATTATAAAATAATATATTCTAATGAATGTGTTTAGTCTGTAGTTTTTTAAATTTGACAGCAAACGGAAACTAACTTGAAAATTATAGTTCTTAATACGGACGTACACACTAACATAAGTGGCTGTGCGGTTGTGTATTGTAGACAACTGAGGTTCCCGATAGGTAGCGACGACATAGTCTCCTCTATATCTTGCAGCGTGATAATGACATTACATTGTGTACCTGTAGTTATTCAGAATCAAAAGATATACAACACGTGGACGTGTTATATTGTATGCAACATCTTTTCACATTAGTGTCGTGGTTTGCGGTTATCAATATAAGTGTATTCGACACGTGTACTCATACTAGCTATATATGACCTGGGGCTATAATAATTGTATATAGGTGTACAGGAAAATAAGAACTCGAGAATATAATACCAAAATTTAATTCGAGCATTCTATAATAGATGGTCAAAAGCAGATGCTCTATTCAAATCTCAAATTCATTCCATCAGAATCCAACTTTTCAAGAAAAGGGATCTTCATTGGAAATTTAATAACATCATGTCATGTATCTGATAATACATTCTCTCTCTCTCGTTCTCTCTTCTCTCTCTTTTCGATCTTTCTCTCTTTTCGATCTTTCTCTCTTTTCTCTCTCCTCTCTCTCTCTCTCTTTATCTCATCTCTTTTCTCTCTCTTCTCTCTCTTCGCTCTCATCTCTCTCTGTCTCTCTCTCTTCTCTCTCTGTCTCTCTCTTCTATGTCTGTCTCTCTCTCTCTCTCTTCTCTCTTCTCTATATATATATATATATATATAATATATATTGTATACGGATTATATTTGGCGGTTTTCAAAAACAGATTTATTGGCTGAGGTTAATTTTGACGCATCCTTCATTTCCCCCCAAAACTAAAAACATAATAATAACGATTACAATATAGCAAATCTGTCAAATTTGCTGTTAAATTTAATAGTTGTGCGTTACAAACATAATAAATTAATAATACAGTCAATCATGCGTGCACGAAGGCCACCTTAACAATATGTCTCTAAAACCATCAACTTACATCATTATCAGTACATATAAACCGGTTATGAGAAACCACGTGACAACAAACATTATTAGCCATATCAGTAAGTTTTATTGTAGTTGTATTTTCTCTTCAGTACCGCTATTCATCAATATATGTATCTTGTTGCTATGCCAATGACGTAGCCGAATACAGACGGATAGTATAAAGAGCTTCCGCCATTTTCAGGGTTCAACTTTGGATGCGATGTAACTACCACATTGAGGTTTGTATGTGGTGGGTTTGTAGATGTTGTGGTCTGCTTGTCGGGTGGTGTTCCTGTTCGTGCGCTCATTGTTGTACATTCTTGTTTACCTCTGTTCTGGGGTAAGCTTACAGATCCTTGCGCATAGTTATGGCCAGCATCTGTAATGATGATTACTATTTTGAATTAAAATGATATCGAATTAATTAGTCTCATTCGGATATTAAAAGCTTAAACTTTATTTATTTTACTACGATTGTGAAGCAAGTTCTAACAACTTATATTAATCACTCTCGTTGGCGCGGATGAAAGCGTAAATGTGGTCATTCGTGTAGGAGGAAACCGGAGTACCCGGAGAAAATCCACCTGTGGCGACCACCGTACCATCTCACATACCTGGTCCGAGGATCAAACTCGGGTTACATTGGTGAGAAGCGAGCGCGCTAACCACTGCGCTAATCGGACATATTTTCGTTTTTTGTGCAAATTAGCTTTTAAAAAACTGACATTTCATACCTCGATGAAACTCAGAAAAAGAACATTCATATGTTATAACTACAACTAATATTTTACAAATTACAACGAAGATATTTTTGAATCGTCACACCATACAAGAAGTAGTCTGCTATGAATATTAATGAAAGTAAAATAATCCTGCAACTCAATGGGTTATGAACGGCGATTACGTGAGCTGAATCAACCAATCAGAATCGCGATAAATTTTGCAAGAAGTTGTAATTATTACATTATTAAATGTCGTCTTTCTACCAAGTGATACCACTAACATAATATATAGTTCTTTATGTGTAATATAACATCGTGAAATTAGAGTTGATCCTCGTCTTTGTTTGCGCCATTTGGAACATATATCAGGGGCGTAGCTAGATCTAATCTAATATATACTCAAACAATCTAGTGGATCCGGGGGCATGTTTCTCACGGAAACTATTTTCCCTAGAACGCATGTGGTATACTCTGGAGATATTTCCCGCAAATATATAAATTGACATAGTCTGTGAAATACCTATACGTTTTAGGGTTTGTCTGTGCTAAATATTTGTCTTTTAAATACTTCGAAAAAGCTGGCCAACTTATTTCTAATGGTATATTTGAGACATTCCGGAGTTCGAGCTCCGCTGGAGCGGTTACGATTGTGCCCTTATGCAAAGCATTTAAATTCCACGTTGCTTCTTATCTCCATTGTGGCGATGGATTCCATCAGGAATGAGATCTCGATAGTGATTAATATAAGTTGTAAGAACTTGTTTCGCAATTGACCTAAAATAAATTTGTATAAAACTAAAAGAAAGTGTACATAAACCCGTTAGGCTATTTTGTGCATTTTTCTGACAAATTAATTTATTAACTTCGGACTACAATGTATACGCACTTGCGTAGTTTACGCATATGCAGCTACGCGCTTGTATAGTGAAGAGCTATCTCCTTTATTGTGTCAGGAGGTTATGATTTTGTCTCCGAACGAGTTACTTGTTTGTTTATCGTTTAGCAGGATGAATCAACAGTTACGGACGGGTGTTCATGAACGTTGGTGGAAGGGTGTGTTTCGATTCATGGACAAATACATTAGGTTTGGAGGTGTTCCGTATCTTGATCCAGTAAATGGATTCTAGGCAAGTGTGAGATAAGCAACACTTAACAATGAGAGGCATCTCTAATTTTCTATTACCTCCCTTGACAGATAAAGTCTGATTTATTCCAAAATGTGAATAAGTTCTTTCACTTAGAATCCTTTGTTTTTACTGTTGTTCCCTAACCAAATGTTGCGGTATGATAATTGTGATCTTATCAAAATTGTGTTAATTAACTGATAGCATTGTTTTACAAATAAGTACCCATTGCATCCGATGTAGGAGATCTGTTGAGATATAGTAATTTAATAATCATATAAAGCGATAATAGAATAAAATTGCTGGCATGTTGTGCAAAGGAAACAACGATAAAAGCAAAGGAAAACACTTAATAGAACATATCTACTTTTAAGGGGTATTCAGGGGCAGTAACTGACCGATGCCTCTCATTAGTAGTGTCATGGATGTTGCTATCTCCGATAGCTCTTGTATTACGCGGCATTAGCTAGGTTCAATAGATACTATGTCCAGATAAATAAACTTGATGTTGGTCACACTTACATGGGCACACATTGCACATCCACGGACAATGGAAGGTAGTGTCGTGGTCTATCATACATTTATCTTTCCTGTATCTGTCACTGTTACAACGAACGTCGTCTCCACCACTGTCGCATGTTACTGAAACGTGAACTAAATATAAATGGTATGTTTCTTTGATTTGTAAGTCGCACCAACAGCTTAATTCATATGGCGACTCTCCAGATATTATTGGTGGAAGAAGACTCCCGGTGCCCCACGAGTCGTAAGTCAGTACCCGAGTAGAACCACCGACCTTCCGCAAGCCAGCTGGATAGCTTCCTCCCATGAAATAATTCGAAGAAATCAATTGTGTTCAGATTGTATGTTACAAAATATTTAACTCATGAGGTATTATTGTGTCAAAATAAATGCTGAGCATATTATACGAGTTTTGCTTAGAATTGCCTACATTAGATTCTTCATAGTAGAGAGTGAAAAATAGGCACATAGTAGAGGAATATTTACGTGTGCACGCATCTCCCGTGTAATTACTGACTCCGGTCAGGCAGTCACATTTACATGTGTCAAAGTTCATCTTTGCCCCATTTAAGCAAATAATTCCAGTGCACTCTGAAATAAATATACAGGAATCAAATTAAATGTTAACTACGATGAGAGACGAGATACGATCTGTATCCATAGCAACGGCGAGTCATTTGAAGAGTGCCGGGAAACCACAAGAGATGTGTCTGGTTCTTGCTGCCATGCGCACATACATTACATATTCTACTGTACGGTGATGATCGACTTATCTTTGAAGTCAACAAACATATCTTCCTACGTGTCCAGGGTTCATAGCAGCAACTGTGTGTGTTTTACGTTTATTTATCGTCGCTACCGGTTGCCCATATCAGCGACGCCTCCTGCAGAGATTAGTCATTTTAGATTTTTGGAGGATAGTGCAATGATACAGACAGAGAGAGAGAGAGAGAGAGAGAGAGAGAGACCCATCTCCTCTGGTACTTGACGTGCACGGTGTAAAGCACCGACACGAAACCTCGGTTTAACATCCCATCTGAAAGACTGTTAATTTTATTAGGGTCAGACGGGGGATCAAACCTGCGAGCCCTGGATTATCAGTCCAGCGTGTTACCACTGTACTACATATCCGTCTGTTCCATCATATAGTGGCGAGTGGCAAGCCATTTATAGTTAACGATATTAACACAACGGCAAAGGAGGAAACTAAGCACATTTGTCTTAACACCTTTGCACACAAAACAACACAGTTTTTGCAGTGGGCAATGACGTGCGATAGACATACGCCACTAGTTTATTCATGTACTTGTAACTATACATACTTGAAAATATACATAATAACATAGTTTGTAAAATTATGTTAGCCAGGGTAAAAACAAGAGAAAACGTCACCCATTATAGGTAATATAAAATACTCTTGGAAAACTCACCTGGTCCACAACAGTCCACCCATCTTGCATCCATATACTATTATTCAATACATACATTACTTTTACGTCGCTCATCATCGTTGAGAGCTTATGTTGTTTACATTGAATAAATGTTAATATTACTTTTCTAATTTCTAATTTAAATAAACGTCTGTGTTAATCGCTGTCAGAACTAGAACTGATTTTACTAAACGATTTCCTCGTGGCGTGTTAGCCACAAACCACAGGGATTCGGCACGTTTGAGGGTACTAGTATATATATTTTAAGGATAGGGATTCTACTCTGTGGGATGTCAGATTTCGCATCGATCAGTAAAATGGCCCTATCTGAAACAATTTTGTACAAATCTGATCGATGCGAAATCAGACATAACACAGAGTAGAATCCCTGTACTTAAATATATATACTAGTACCCCCAAACGTGCCGAATCCCTGTGCCACAAACCTGTTTGACTACTCAGTCATGTGATCACATACATACACATACATGACTGAATCGCACATTAACTAATGCAGTGCTTACAGTACTTTAAGACATATGTTCTGCGCTATACTACGTAACGCTCAGAACTTCAAAGTATTCGTAAACATCTTACCACAGAGGTTACCGGTGCAGTTATGTGAACATGAGGTACACGGCTTGCTAGATTCTATGTACGGTGTGTTTATGTTGCTTTCATCAATACTGAAATTGAGAGGACAAGTTTAGATGTGTTCTTCCAGAGCATGATATAAAATCAACTAAACTGTCGTGGAAGTCGTGATAGCGCAGTCGATGCGCGTTCGCTTCAGGTGCGAAAGGTCCGGAGTTCGAGCCCCGCTGGAGCAGTTACGATTGTGCCCTTAGGCAAGGCATTTAAATTCCACGTTGCCTTTTCTCTCTCCCTCGTGGCGGTGGATTCCATCAGGAATCAGCGAGGTCTCGAGAGTGATTAATATAAGTTGTAATAACTTGTTTCGCAATCGAGCTAAAATAAATTTGTATAAACAAAAAAAACCTAACCTATCCAGCAGTGGTATGTACAAAGACACATTTTCATGTTTTCAAGGAGATCTGATAGTAATATCTAATATAGTGGTGTTATGCCTTAGCGGTACATATCCAAAACTTCTAACAATTTTACGTCGGAATTTAATACAACGAGTGGGCAGGGTTTGTTAATGCCCATCCATGCAGGAAATATAGTGTTGATAGCTAGAGGATGGTTTTCAGTGCCATAGGAATACAGACGGTATTTTACAGTTATGTATTTAATAAAGCCATTGATCAGCCAAATAACAGACAAGGAGAAAATACAGACGGTATTTTACAGCGAGGTATTTAATAAAGCCATTGATCAGCCAAATAACAGACAAAGAGACATACAGGCGGTATTTTACAGCGAGGTATTTAATAAAGCCATTGATCAGCCAAATAACAGACAAGGAGACAATACAGACGGTATTTTACAGCGAGGTATTTAATAAAGCCATTGATCAGCCAAATAACAGACAAGGAGACAATACAGACGGTATTTTAGAGTTAGGTATTTAATAAAGCCATTGATCAGCCAAATAACAGACAAGGAGACAATACAGACGGTATTTTACAGCGAGGTATATAATAAAGCCATTAATCAGCCAACTAACTGACAAGGAGACAATACAGACGGTATTTTACAGCGAGGTATTTAATAAAGCCATTGAGCAGCCAAATAACAGACAAGGAGACAATAAAACAAACACATTTAGTATTGTATAGCATTGTATTGGGTCATGTTAGAATGGAAATAATATGTGTCCTGTCGTTGTTTCTCGGCGAATAACCCAATGTTGGTCGTTCTTAGGCCTACGTCCTGCATGGTTAATTACTACGTATCAGAACTCCACACCTTGGTCTATACGACGATAAACATCAACAAGACAACTATTATTTCCTAAATATATAACTGTAGATATAGGTGCTTTGGTGACACTTAATGGACGCTTTGAAAACAAACGTTCAATGTACATTGTACATTCAAATATGCGTGAGGTCACAATCTTACCTAGGAGCGTAGTGACAAACGTAGAAATATGTACCACTGCAATTAAACATTCCACATCCAACTGTCTTTGTCTCCGCCCAAATCATCTGAATCACCATGTAATTCCGCATTAATGTTCAACATGTTCATATGACTTTCAAAACCATATTTTTAATATGATAGGTTTCAATATAATTCGGCATATGCCAACCAAGAACAACAGCATTTACAAAGATTGATCTAATATCTCCATTCTGTGTCTAAATTCAAAAAGTTCACATATCTGGATATATTCATTAAATTAAATTGGTGAATTTAAGAAGATTAAAAAGAAAACGTATCGTAAGATAAGTTTAATAAATGTGTTGACAGGTACCTGCAGGTAGTTCCTAACTAGTGTGCGATTATTCCCGGTACTGTTGTAGGTAAAACTTGCATTTTCTGCGGCCCATTTATTTATGACCTGGTCCCATGTTTGATGGATGGAACTAACTAGGATGTTTTCTCCAAGAAAGAAGCTCCCTGCAATTTATTGTAAATCAAAGAAGATTTTGAATTTAAAGAAACAAATACTTCGTAAGCTCATAGACAGTCATGTAATTACAAGCAAAATATGTTGGAGGATATTACGTGGCTAGTTTCATATCAGCCTAGGTATCGACCCGAGGTACCTTGATATCAGCCTAGGTATCGACCCGAGATAACGTGATATCAGCCTAGGTATCGACCCGAGGTAACTTGATATCAGCCTAGGTATCGACCAGAGATAACTTGATATCAACCTAGGTATCGACCCGAGATAACTTGATATCAACCTAGGTATCGACCCGAGATAACTTGATATCAACCTAGGTATCGACCCGAGATAACTTGATATCAACCTAGGTATCGACCCGAGATAACTTGATATCAACCTAGGTATCGACCCGAGATAACTTGATATCAGCCTAGGTATCGACCCGAGATAACTTGATATCAGCCAGAGACCGAATGCTATCAAGTTACCGAGGGTCGATACCTAAGTTGACGTAAAACTAGCCTCGTAATAACGTCTTTATTACTTTGATATGCATTTGAACATTTAATAACCGAAATCCATTATCCGTTTATCAGGAATAAATCACAATTACTAAATTAGATACACGAAAACGATTGAAATATTACAACGAAATTACATCTGTTATCTGTCAAATTTGACACGCTGGTACGCTACAGGAGGTAAACAAACTAGCACCGAGTGCGCATGCGTTATCTTCTCAGGAGCTGCACACACTTTAGCCACGCCCGGTGTATTTCATACCCCAATGGAAAATATTGACACACGATTCATTCGTTAGATAAAGATATATCTATCATGTTCACGTGACATATACCTGAGGTAAATATGCTCGCTTTGTCATTCCGCTTTAGTTTACACTGTCGTGCCCATATTGTTGCAGATCTTTCCAAAGACGGATTGTAATTCTGTAATAGACATTGAAACTATGAATAAATCACATACTTTTAACATTAAATAAATAATATTATATATGGAGTACATGTGATGGCCTGGTGAAACGAAATCTACACCGGAGCATTGTTAACCCGTCGACATACTATTCTTAAGCGATATCAATATAGCATATAATTGTATCTCCTTTGGCCAACCAAACACACGTGTCTTTAGTTGTAGTCCATATGGGGACTATACTGTACACGCAGTTTATTGAGATCGTTACAAAGTTCAGCATATTAGCCGCAGTTGGGGACTATACTGTACAAGCAGTTTACTGAGATAGTTACAAAGTTCAGCATATTAGCCGCAGGTGGTGACTATACTGTACAAGCAGTTTACTGATATAGTTACAAAGTTCAGCATATTAGCCGCAGGTGGTGACTATACTGTACAAGCAGTTTACTGATATAGTTACAAAGTTCAGCATGCTAGCCGCAGGTGATGACTATACTGTACAAGCAGTTTACTGATATAGTTACAAAGTTCAGCATGTTAGCCGCAGGTGGTGACTATACTGTACAAGCAGTTTACTGATATAGTTACAAAGTTCAGCATATTAGCCGCAGGTGGTGACTATACTGTACAAGCAGTTTACTGATATAGTTACAAAGTTCAGCATGTTAGCCGCAGGTGGTGACTATACTGTACAAGCAGTTTACTGATATAGTTACAAAGTTCAGCATGTTAGCCGCAGGTGGTGACTATACTGTACAAACAATGTACTGATATAGTTACAAAGTTCAGCATATTAGCCGCAGGTGGTGACTATACTGTACAAGCAGTTTACTGATATAGTTACAAAGTTCAGCATATTAGCCGCAGGTGGTGACTATACTGTACAAGCAGTTTACTGATATAGTTACAAAGTTCAGCATATTAGACGCAGGTGGTGACTATACTGTACTAGCACTAGCAGTTTACTGAGATCGTTACAAAGTTCAGCATATTAGCCGCAGGTGGTGACTATACTGTACAAGCAGTTTACTGATATAGTTACAAAGTTCAGCATATTAGCCGCAGGTGGTGACTATGCTGTACTAGCACTAGCAGTTTACTGAGATCGTTACAAAGTTCAGCATATTAGCCGCAGGTGGTGACTATACTGTACAAGCAGTTTACTGATATAGTTACAAAGTTCAGCATGTTAGCCGCAGGTGGTGACTATACTGTACAAGCAGTTTACTGAGATCGTTACAAAGGTCAGCATATTAGCCGCAGGTGGTGACTATACTGTACAAGCAGTTTACTGATATAGTTACAAAGTTCAGCATATTAGCCGCAGGTGGTGACTATACTGTACAAGCAGTTTACTGATATAGTTACAAAGTTCAGCATGTTAGCCGCAGGTGGTGACTATACTGTACAAGCAGTTTACTGAGATCATTACAAAGTTCAGCATGTTAGCCGCAGGTGGTGACTATACTGTACAAGCAGTTTACTGAGATCGTTACAAAGTTCAGCATATTAGCCGCAGGTGGTGACTATACTGTACAAGCAGTTTACTGATATAGTTACAAAGTTCAGCATATTAGCCGCAGGTGGTGACTATACTGCACACGCAGTTTACTGATATAGTTACAAAGTTCAGCATATTAGCCGCAGGTGGTGACTATACTGTACAAGCAGTTTACTGATATAGTTACAAAGTTCAGCATATTAGCCGCAGGTGGTGACTATACTGTACAAGCAGTTTACTGATATAGTTACAAAGTTCAGCATATTAGCCGCAGGTGGTGACTATACTGTACAAGCAGTTTACTGATATAGTTACAAAGTTCAGCATATTAGCCGCAGGTGGTGACTATACTGTACAAGCAGTTTACTGATATAGTTACACAGTTCAGCACATTAGCCGCAGGTGGTGACTATACTGTACAAGCAATTTACTGATATAGTTACAAAGTTCAGCATATTAGCCGCAGGTGGTGACTATATTGTACTGTACTAGCACAAGCAGTTTACTGATATAGTTACAAAGTTCAGCATATTAGCCGCAGGTGGTGACTATATTGTACTGTACTAGCACAAGCAGTTTACTGATATAGTTACAAAGTTCAGCATATTAGCCGCAGGTGGTGACTATATTGTACTGTACTAGCACAAACAGTTTACTGATATAGTTACAAAGTTCAGCATATTAGCCGCAGGTGGTGACTATATTGTACTGTACTAGCACAAGCAGTTTACTGAGATAGTTACAAAGTTCAGCATATTAGCCGCAGGTGGTGACTATACTGTACAAGCAGTTTACTGATATAGTTACAAAGTTCAGCATATTAGCCGCAGGTGGTGATACGTGTCCTCTAATTGTGTTATGCATTGCCTCGATTGAAATGCCAACTGAAATGAATATAGTAAAATATGCTTGTAAATGAACTACTCGTGTCGGGAAGGGCCGTAACTAATGTTGCTAGAACGTGTGGCCCAACCCGTTTGCTTTTCTTGAAATTGTCATGTCTTTTAATTTATAGATTCTATAATTATTATGTAAAATGAATCGAGCAAGATCACTAAACTATCGGATTACCATGAAGTTAATACAAGTATGTATGGACAAACGTTTGGCAAAATGCAATCTTAGCAAACACACAAACTAATAACACATATGCAAATGTTCGTTTATTCCACTTTGGTGTTTAAAGTCGCATCACCAACTTAGATCGTATGGCGACTGTAAAAGGGCTGTCATTAAAGAATAGTGCTCTTTCAAAAGTAGATATCCATTGGGAATAATGTTTAATGGCCGTAAAAGGGTTGTCTTTAAATATGTGTGCTCTTCCATAGCAAGTTGATATGCAGTGGGAATAATGTTTAATGACCGTAAAGGGGTTGTCGTTAAATATAGGTGCTCTTCCATAGCAAGTTGATATGCATCGAGAATAATGTGTAATGACCGTAAAAGGGCTGTCGTTAAGGATGGATGGTCTTCCATAGCAAGTTGATATGCATCGAGAAAAGGTCTACAGTAATGGTCGTAAAAATGGTTATCTTTAACGCTATGTGCTCTACCACCGAATAAGGTATAATGGCCGTAACATTGTTGTATTTAAGATAGGGTTGACAATCATGGTCTTGTTTGATGAGGTGTTAGAAAACAGACAAGCTTACATGTATAGTTATCTCGTCTGTATTGATACGCCCCAAGAGGGATGCAGTTTAGATGTCCTGGAATGACAGCATACCGATCCAGGCAAGATAGTGGAAGGCCCTGTCAAATTCGAAAGCAGAAGTTTCACAAATCAAGCTAGTTAATGAATACACAAATAATTATTTAATAAACGGTAATTATACGTTGTTATATATGTTTCCGCATGACTAATGAATGCATTGGCTACTAGCCCACATGTCCAATGTTACTGAAATACAAACTTAAACAATACGTTACTATATTAACAGAGATGGAATTGTCAACGTTAATTCAGGGTTTTACTCACAGGCACCGGCCATATGGCCCCGGGGTTACAAAACTGTTCTCCAATCTCAAACTCAGTCTCAAACTTCTGATTGGTTCAGCTGAATATATACCTCAGACTCATCCAATCAAATTCATTGGGCTCGAGTTTAGTTCATACAAATTTATTTTAGCTCGATTGAGAAACAAGTTATTTCAACTTATATTAATCACTCTCGACACCTCATTCCTGATGGAATCCATCGCCACGAGGGAGAGAGAAGAGGCAATGTGGAATTTAAATGCCTTGCCTAAGGGCACAATCGTAACGGCTCCAGCGGGGCTCGAACTCCAGACCTTTCGCTTCTCGAGTTTGAGATTTGAAAAGACGTTTTATAACCACGGGCCGCCCTACAGTACTGCTCTCTATGAGTATACATGTATACACTTAACAAGCTTAGATGATATATATAGCTATTATATGGCTCTATATACTGTAAAATACCAGACTCCGAGGTTGTAAATCTTTTCTCAGATCTCAAACTCGAGCTCAAGAAATGTGATTGGTTGAGTCTGAGGTTTGCTCTTGGCTCAACCAATCAGAAGCTTGAGACTGAGGTTTGCTCTTGGCTCAACCAATCATAAGCTTGAGACTGAGGTTTGCTCTTGGCTCAACCAATCAGAAGCTTGAGACTGAGGTTTGCTCTTGGCTCAACCAATCAGAAGCTTGAGACTGAGGTTTGCTCTTGGCTCAACCAATCAGAAGCTTGAGTCTGAGGTTTGCTCCTGGCTCAATCAATCAGAAGCTTGAGTCTGAGGTTTGCTCTTGGCTCAACCAATCAGAAGCTTTAGACTGAACTTGAGATTGGAGAACAGTTTTATAACCCCCAGGCCTGCAAGTGACCGATTAGGAATTGTGTTGAGTGCATAGTATTGGTAAGTGTACTATATGGGTACAGCATCCTATGCCCCCTATGGCTCATGCGAGTAAAGCACTGGATTATTGTTGAGAGTTTAGTATTGGTACTATAAATACAACACGCTATGCCCTCTTATTGACCAACAGACGGATACGTAGTACAGTTGTTAACACGATGGACTTGCAATCCAGGGATGCAGGTTCGATCCCCCGTCTGACCCTAAATAAAATATACAGTCACTCAGATGGGACTTTAAACCGAGGTCTCGTGTCGGTTCTTTATACCGTGCACGTAAAAGAACCAGAGGAGACTCTGGAATGGGTCTCTGTCTGTATCACTGCACTATCCTCCAACATCTAAAATGACTAATCTCTTCAGGAGGCGTCGCTCATATGGCCAACCGGTAGTGACGATAAATAAACGTAAAACACTCTTAATGACCTATATCCGATTCTTGTGGTTGTTCATATACATTCGCTTGATTTATTTCAGATTAGTCAACATTAATTGTGATGCATATTTGTAAACGTTTAGCTACAATCGAACACCGCGGTGGTGGTCCTTAAGCTGTACTCTTATATCCGCATTTCCTTCTTCCTCGTGGTTATGGATTACACAAGGAGTGGGGTCTCTAGTTCCCTAAAATATGGTAGAAAATCACGAGTGTAAGATCCCATATATATAAATCATAGCGCAAAATAGACCGTATTTCTTACCGTCTTTGTATAGCAATCAGCAGGAGGCACAGTAATTGACGCACACACTCCAACTGTAATATAAATTAACAGAAAGTGTAATTCAAGTTAGCAACATTTATGATAAAAACATCGTGGATCACCGAAAGGAAAATAACCATATAATAGTGATATAATAGGCTAAGCTTAAACAAGACAAATGAGATGCATACGCTGTAGCTCGCCGTTGTGGATGCAAGCCGGAAGTTGCATGTACATATTAAACACATATAGTGTTTTAAATCACATTTCTTTCAGATGTAAATACATTCACTGTTTGGTAATAGCAAATCAGAAATAAGAAACGGTGTTTATTACAATAAGCAAGTTAACATGCATCGAGAATATAATCTAATGGCTGTAAACTGGTTGTCTTTAAAGATAAGTGCAATTCCACAGAGATGAGTTCTTGAATGTCCTGTGGTTCCTTGACGAATCGTATGCAGATATTTGAAGCATATCAGCCCGCAAGGAAAAAAAAGATAAGCACAAAACTATCTATAGTAACATGTCGGCCATCTTGAATATCATCGACAATTTATTTCGTGAACATGCATTTCAATGCATGATTAATAACATGGAGATGCGTTTAAACTTTATTTATTTTACAACGATTGCGAAGCAAGTTCTATTAATCAATCTCGTTGGCCCGGATGAAAGCGTATATGTGGTCATTCGTGTGGGAGGAAACCGGAGTACCCGGAGAAAACCCACCTGTCCGATCTAGCGACCACCGTACCATCTCACATTCTTCCCGATCCGAAGATCGAACCCCAGGCTCCGATGTTATAAAACTTTTCTCCAATCTCAAAACTCAGTCTCAAGCGTCTGATTGGTTCAGCTGACAGTAACACTCGGAATCAACCAATCAGATCATTTGAGCTTGAGTTTGAGATCTGAGAAAAGTTTTATAACCTCGGGGCCAGCTGTACTGTGGTCGGAGGTTATAAAACCGTTCTCAGATCTCAAACTCAGGTTCAAGGAATTTGATTAGTTGAGTCTGAGTTTTACACTCAGCAGAACCAATCAGAAGCTTGAGACTGAGTTTGAGATTGGAGAAATGTTTATAACCCCCGGGCCAACAAGTTGCCTTGGAAATTATTTCAGAATTAAAGGAATTATATAGCCATGTGTGTGTATTACGTTTATTGATCGGATTAACGACTAACACATGATTACATGCACTCTTATTTCAATTAATAGTCAGATGGGGACGTAACAATATCGGCTCGGCCTTTAGTTTATGCAAATTTATTTGAGCTCGATTGCGAAACAAGTTCTTTCAACTTATATTAATCACTCTCGAGACCTCATTCCTAATGTAATCCATCGCCATGAAGGAGAGAGAAGAGGCAACGTGGAATTTAAATGCCTTGCCTAAGGGCACAATCGTAACGGCTCCAGCGGGGCTCGAACTCCGGACATTTCGCACCTGAAGCGAACGCGCATCCACTGCGCTATCACGACTTCGGCCTTTCGTAAATGCAAGCTAAAATTCGCTGGATCCTCTGGAATCATCATGAAAATGGTGCATAACAGAAACATTGCACATGAACTAATGACATGATGTTTATATTAATGTGTCTGTGTAGTTTTATGAAATTCCTATTATTAGTTTCCAAGCCTACCAGATGATTCTATTGGACAAGAAAATACAATTGTACAATGAAGACATGCCATGGTAACGTTTAACGAACTCTTACGTGTGAACTTGGCATATGAGGTACAGCCCGAATACGATTTTATTAACATGTATTCAGGCATCCCGTACATAGAGAGTTAATACTGAGGCCAAACCAAACATTCCATCTTTGATTTTCCGCATGTCATCTCAAATGGCACTACGCACATGCTCGTATTATTACGTTTATTTATCGTCGCTACGTGTACCTATCTATATCAGATTATTGGAGGATAGTGCGATGATACAGAAAGTGTGGCGTCCGTGGTCCAGTGGTAGAGCGTCGGATTTGGAATCGAACGGTCCCGGGTTCGATACTCGGTCAGGCCACGTAGGCCTATGTAGTGTCATTGGGCAAGGCACCTCACACACATTGCTTAGTACTGGTTAATTGCTTAGGTCGGCTGAGCCTGCCCAGGAAAACATGTCTAAGTCCCCGCGAGGGGTTAGACATTAAAGGAACATACATACAAAGATACCCATCATCACAGAGTGGTTCGTTTACGTGCACGGTGTAAAGCACCGACACGAGACCTCGGTTTAAAGTCTCATTTGACGGGGGATCGAACCTGCGATACCTGGATTACCAGTCTAGCGTGTTAACCACTGGACTACAGATCAGTCTGTGAATATAATTTACATACTTATAACAATGCTTAAAATAGGTATGGAGCCAATTGCCTCAAACTGCTATGGACCAGTCAACCTTTGAAAGAGTCAAGTCCTTTATGTTGAAGGTTTATACAAATTTAGTTTAGCTCGATTGCGAAACAAGTTCTTGCAACTTATGTTTATCACTCTCGAGACCTCATTCCTGATGGAATCCATTGCCACGAGGGAGAGAGAAGCGGCATGTGGAATTTAAATGCCTTGCCTAAGGGCACAATCGTAACGGCTCCAGCGTTGCAGTCCAGGTGTTGAAGGTAGTAACTCTCTAGATCACAGCAGCCTTTACAATATTTTAATCACATGTAAAAAAGAGGGATGTTTGGTTGTATGCGATTGCTGCGCATGCGCAGCTTCTCTTATCACTATTGACGATATACTATTCTAGAGGTCTGCAATTACTCACGATGAGATCACGGGTATACCACTGCATTAGTTTTAATATCATTACATAGTGTACAGTCTATCAAAGAAGATGATACAATATGGAATTTATAACTATTAGTAATTCTGGTACAATGAGAGACATTATTGGATTTCGATTACCTCCCTTGACTGATAATGTCCGATTTATCCCGAAATATGTATTGTCCTTATAGTTGAAAGCCTTTGTTTTTATTGGTGTTCACTAACCATATGTTGCGGTATGATAAATGTGATTTTATCAGAAGCATGTTAATTTATAATCAGTTTCTGCAGTAAAGTATCCATTGGATATGCTGTAGGATATCTGTCGAGATTTAATAATTTAATAATTATAAAACTAATGAAGATAGATAGACAGATAGCATGTGGTGCAAAGGAAACAACGATAAAAACAGAGGAAGCCAATTAAGATGACAAATCTACTTTCATGAGTATTCAGGGGCAGTAACTGACTAATGCCTCTCATTAAATGTTTAACAATACATATAAATGATTTGGCATTACTTGCTTACATTATAAAGTATAGTCATACTCTGGAAAGTATACCTTTCGAGTTTCTACCTACAGAATCCACATTTATTATGTAAGGTTATTATTCGTAGCCACCTTCTAAAATTAGCACCGGGAATATTGTTCAGGGTGCTTGTTTCAGCTTGTATTCATTTTTATTTTGAAAGTTCAGTATATACATTTTGTAATTAACAATACAAATAAATCATTTAACATTGCCTGTTTCCATTATAAATTATAGTCCTAATTTGGAACGAATACTATTCGAGTTTAAGAATCAAAACTTACTCTGTAAGGTTATACTTCAAAGCCGACTTCTGAAATAAGTACCTTGGTTATTTTTACACTAAACACTAACTTGCTATTTTTTGGAAGCGAACATTTAGGGTACGATGACAATATATAGAGTCATTTTTGAAGCTGCGCAAAAATATATTAAACTGACAAAACGATTTAATCAAGGTTGACAGTGTATAATCATTCTATTATTCTGACCGTTCTTATCAACCCTGTAGCTACTACTAACTACTAGATGATTACTAGTTGGGAAGCTATAACATGAGCA
This sequence comes from Archivesica marissinica, assembly GCA_014843695.1. NCBI lineage: Eukaryota > Metazoa > Mollusca > Bivalvia > Venerida > Vesicomyidae > Archivesica > Archivesica marissinica. The sequence continues at coordinate 44,709,225 of CM026401.1, read as the reverse complement.
CGTAACCGGGGATAGTGACCAATGAAAAATGATCTCAGTAAATCCATATTTAGTAAGATATTTAGATACAGTTTACATTTACAAACGCGTACCTCCAATTCAATTCAATTTAACCATTTAAATTATTAACTGTTTGTACAAGTAATCAATTGTATGCCGCCAGTTATATAATTATGTATACTGTTCATCACTTGGAAGGACTTAAGGTAATGTTGTTATAACTTGTTGCCCACACCGGACCGGGAAGTATGTGAGATGGTACGATGGTCGCCAGATCGGACAGGTGGGTTTTCTCCGGGTACTCCGGTTTCCTCCCACATAAATGACGACATATACGCTTTCCACGGAGCCAACGAGAGTGATTAATATAAGTTGTTAAAACTTGCTTCGCAATCGTTGTAAAATAAATAAAGTATTAAAAAAACCCATTTGCTTGTGTTATGTTGTATTATTATTATACATGTATTATTATACATATATTATTATACATATATTATTATACATATATTATTATACATGTATTATTATACATATATTATTATACATATATTATTATACATATATTATTATACATGTATTATTATACATATATTATTATACATATATTAGTATACATATATTATTATACATATATTATTATACATATATTATTTATATACATGTATATATAGTTACCAAATATGGTTAAATGAAAATCAAATCTTTTTTTCAAGATTGTATTCATTTTTATTTGGAAGTGCAGTATACAAAAGAACACTGAATAGGTAACATTTATATTTACCGAAGATGCCAACAATAAGAATAAATGTGCGCTCCATTATTACAGTTCCTATATCCAATGTACGGGTGAGAAAATATTCTACAGCACTGGTACAAATTTAGAAATTCGTGTCTTAAATACGATACCCACAGTTCAACTGTTATCTATCTTACATTATCATACGATATGATTTATACGCAGCCCCTGCTTATTAAAGTTGAAGGGATTCATATTGTACGTGTCCCTTCTATTCATTAAAATTCAACAGCAAACTATTTAAGACGTTTATTGGAATTTTGAAAACATAGATTAAGTAGTCATAATTCAGATAAGTCTAAACAGATTGGATTTTTTAAGTCTAGTATTCGGATTGGATTAATACGAAATAGCTCAGCGGCTAGAATAATATAATAAAACATGCAAACCATGTGGAATATGGCAACAAATGTATTAATATGAATAAGACAAATCCTCAAAGCGAGCTCAATCATAGATACATAGCATAGCTAAATTCGAATGATTGAACCACAGCCTGGGCTAATAGAACTATTTTGTTATGTAGTGTATAAACATGTACATGTATGTAAAAAGATATGTCTTTTGAACATGTGATACTGTTACTGCTGCTGTTACTATTTCTACTGTGCAGCAAGAATGATTGAAGTGTACATATTTTGATTATAACAAAAATTAATCAGAATTATGAATGCCTTAAACATATTTTGCAGTATGAAGTTAAAAAAATTGTATTCATATAATTATGTAACTGCACTCTTGATTTCCATATTTGCTTGTTTGTACGAGTCTCCATAACCGAGTAGTTACGGTCTTTGACTTCAAATCACTTGCCCCTCACCGCTGTAGGTTTAGTTTAAACATATTTATTTTCTGTCAATACATGATTATTTACAACAACTGATATAAGGAATTGGACAGAAAGCTGTATAGCTTATGGTTGTCCTCTCCTTGAAGGGTTGAATTCAACTGGGGCGTGGAATTGTTTCCAGGGAAGAAGTTCTCCAGCAGGTTTGCGGAAGGTTGGTGTTTCCAGTGAAGAGGTTCTCCAGCAGGTTTGCGGAAGGTTGGTGTTTCCAGGGAAGAGGTTCTCCAGCAGGTTTGCGGAAGGTTGGTGTTTCCAGGGGAGAGGTTCTCCAGCAGGTTTGCGGAAGGTTGGTGTTTCCAGGGAAGAGGTTCTCCAGCAGGCTTGCGGAAGGTTGGTGTTTCCAGAGAAGAGGTTCTCCAGCAGGCTTGCGGGAGGTTGGTGTTTCCTCTCGGATGTCCGTCCGTGTCTGAAATACTGCTCGAAGGAGCACCCGGGGTCATTCTCCACCAATGGCCGGAGAGTCGCCCTATGACATACGTTCTTTGTGCGACTTTAAACCCCAAACTTAAAATAAGCAAGCAAGCTTGCAAGATTAGCTAATAGTGCAGGACTATAGCGATTGTCCGACGTTAAATGGCGGATGACATTGTAACATCCTCATGGAAAGGAATTTACATAAGCTCTCAGCTTGTTTTCCAATCCATTTCAGATATCCTGTTGTATTTATATACCGTATATATATTGAATGAACTGAATAAAATATGTTTAAACTAAATGGCGGATGACGACTCGACTTGACATTTCGAGCAGTTGCATGCACAGACGGGGACCCAGATAGTAGCAATGGTATTCCGAAAGCCAACTAGATTGTTTTCTCAAATGCAAGAATTAGACGCATTCACGTAGTACACGTTTACTGATAAGCCCTGTCAAGAGGAAATTAAACAAGTAAGAATGTGCAAACAAATTCAATGGCCTGCAATAACAAGAATTAATCATAGATAATATAACTTATATGCACTATCGACGTTGTTATCGCTGTCGGAATACACTACGTTGGTCTATATGTAATTTTATCAAAGGAGTTAATTTTTCATTAAAACTTTTATTCAAACAAACTTATGACGCGACACAACGAGGTTGAAGGTACAGACGAAGCTTCCAGAACACATGTTCTCCTTCAAGTAATCTACATTATACCGTCCTTATCTAGCGGTCATTGGCCTCTCTCCGAGAGTTTATGCAAATGTTATTTTAGCTTGATTGCGAAACAAGTTCTTACAACTTATATTAATCACTCTCGAGACCTCATTCCCGATGGAATCCATCGCCACGATGGAGAGAGAAGAGGCAATGTGGAAATTAAATGCCTTGACTAAGGGCACAATCGTAACGGCTCCAGCGGGGCTCGAACTCCGGACCTTTCGCACCTGAAGCGAACGCACATCCACTGCGGTATCACGACTTCCACTCTCTCCGATACAGTTAGCATAGAACTACATGTATCATAGCTTTTCCTTTACAATTATAACCGTTCGATATTCAAGATGAGTTGTCTGTTATTTTCGCTAATCATACCCGTGTGTATGTATCAGGATTGTGCGTCTTACGCTTATTTATCGTCGCTACCGGTTGGCTAGCGACGTCTCCTGCAGATATTAGAATGTTGGAGGATAGTGCATGATACAGACAGAGACCCATTTCAGAGTCTCCTCCCGTTCTTTTACGTGCACGGTACGAGACCTCGGTTTAACGTCCTATCTGAAAGTCTGTTAATTTTATTACGATCAGACAGGGGATCGAACCTGCGATCCCTAGATTACCAGTCCAGCGTGTTACCACTGGACTACAGATCCGTCTGGTAAAATACGAGATATGAAACTAATTATAATCTATAGACTAATTAGTCCAACAAGAATCACAGGGATGCAGTAAAACCAACTGTCCATGACGGATTAGTAGTCACATCTTACAATCGTGCAAGGGTGGGGCAATGGTTATAATAATAAATTACCCAGATGACCCGGAACAACAGGATACCCGGGGGTATCTCATAAATGTAGCAACCTCATTAAACTGAAATACAGTCAACCATGATGTAAGCAGCCAGCCAAGGGAATCACAGGAAGATGGCTGCTTAAAAGAGAGCAAATTTATAACAAAGTAACATATTGGGAATCTGGTAAATTGGCTGCTTAATGCAGGTTTGCTGCTTAATAGATGTGACCACTAACACAGGCTGGACTGTATGCATGCACTATAACTCAGGGTAATGCTAACACAGGCTGGACTGTATGCATGCACTATAACTCAGGGTAATGCTAACACAGGTTGGACTGTATGCATGCACTATAACTCAGGGTAATGCTAACACAGGTTGGACTGTATGCATGCACTATAACTCAGGGTAATGCTAACACAGGTTGGACTGTATGCATGCACTCAGGGTAATGCTAACACAGGCTGGACTGTATGCATGCACTATAACTCAGGGTAATGCTAACACAGGTTGGACTGTATGCATGCACTCAGGGTAATGCTAACACAGGTTGGACTGTATGCATGCACTATAACTCAGGGTAATGCTAACACAGGTTGGACTGTATGCATGCACTCAGGGTAATGCTAACACAGGTTGGACTGTATGCATGCACTATAACTCAGGGTAATGCTAACACAGGCTGGACTGTATGCATGCACTATAACTCAGGGTAATGCTAACACAGGTTGGACTGTATGCATGCACTATAACTCCAGGGTAATGCTAACACAGGTTGGACTGTATGCATGCACTATAACTCAGGGTAATGCTAACACAGGTTGGACTGTACATGCACTATAACTCAGGGTAATGCTAACACAGGTTGGACTGTATGCATGCACTCAGGGTAATGCTAACACAGGTTGGACTGTATGCATGCACTATAACTCAGGGTAATGCTAACACAGGCTGGACTGTATGCATGCACTCAGGGTAATGCTAACACAGGTTGGACTGTATGCATGCACTATAACTCAGGGTAATGCTAACACGGGCTGGACTGTATGCATGCACTATAACTCAGGGTAATGCTAACAACCAGAATAGATATAAGCTTTTATTCTGTGATAGAATTAACATTTTGTTTACATAAACTTCATAAATTTATCAACAAAACTAACATAATACTTAATAGTGTAGTCTTCCGATTTTTCATCATTTTACTAGAGTAGTGGAGCCTATGCTTGGCATGTTCCTATGTACGCATATTCCTATGCTCGGCGTATTCCTATGTACGGCGTATTCCTATGCTCGGCGTATTCCTATGCTTGGCGTATTCCTATGTACGGCGTATTCCTATGTACGGCGTATTCCTTTGCTCGGCGTATTCCTATGCTCGGCGTATTCCTATGCTCGGCGTATTCCTATGTACGGCGTATTCCTATGCTCGGCGTATTCCTATGCTCGGCGTATTCCTATGCTCGGCGTATTCCTATGCTCGGCGTATTCCTATGTACGGCGTATTCCTATGCTCGGCGTATTCCTATGCTCGGCGTATTCCTATGTACGGCGTATTCCTATGCTCGGCGTATTCCTATGCTCGGCGTATTCCTATGTACGGCGTATTCCTATGTACGGCGTATTCCTTTGCTCGGCGTATTCCTATGCTACGGCGTATTCCTATGTACGGCGTATTCCTATGCTCGGCGTATTCCTATGCTAGGCGTATTCCTATGTACGGCGTATTCCTATGTACGGCGTATTCCTATGGTCGGCGTATTCCTATGTACGGCGTATTCCTATGCTCGGCGTATTCCTATGTACGGCGTATTCCTATGCTCGGCGTATTCCTATGTACGGCGTATTCCTATGCTCGGCGTATTCCTATGTACGGCGTATTCCTATGCTCGGCGTATTCCTATGCTCGGCGTATTTGTTCATTTACATCCGTATTTAAAATATTTATATAGTTCTAGGCTAATTTCGGTGACAGAACTGAAGCATAGTTCAATAGCATGCTGTTGTGTGTATCGGAAACATGATGCAACTGTCATATGACTGGTCCAGCAGACGAATATAAACAAACAAATCATTGGGGGAATATTTCCACCGAAACTGTTACGGTGTATGAGCAATTCAAAAATAGTTTCTATACCATTTCTGATTAAGACTAATACGTGTTTTTATTCAATGATGTACTATATTAAAATAAGATATTCAACAAGTTATGGTGGATAAATAAAAAAAATAAGAAGTACGCCATGCATAGGTGCCCTGAAGTCTTGAGTTCATCATATAAACATGTGCCGTTGCGATAGCTGAATTGAGGAGCAATGTCACGTGATGAAGCTAAAACTGTCAACATGAGTTTTTTAAAGTTGTTTTCACGATGCAAATGCTAGTTGTACAATTTGGCTTAGACATAGCTTACAAAAAAATAATATATCCTACACATATACATCACAGAATGACAGGCATATTGACATATAGTAGCAAGATTAGTGAGATTATATTATCTACATAGAAAGTCAGTGCAAGAAATGGCATTTGACCCAATATTTCATGCTTTATCACATATTAACCCTTTCCCTCATAGAAGCACCTCTTGATGCCATTACCAATATGACATACATTGGCAATGTAGTAGCCCAACCAATGTTCATAAACCCTTTCCCTCATAGTAGCACCTCTTGATGCCATTACCAATACGACATACATTGGCAATGTCGTAGCCAAACCAATGTTCACAATAAAGGTCAGAATCTCATGTAGTCCCAGTAATATCTATGGAGGTGGGATAGATATGGCGACTACTTATCCACTGCATGGTATCTAAATGGCTGTCATTTGTATGGAGATATAATAGTATATTAACCTAAATCTCTATGAAGGAAAGGGTTAATGCAACGTATATTTAATTAAATAGAAAACTTATAAAAGTGGCACTGGTAGCTTAGGTAATATGGCGCCTCTCCGGCTAATATTGGTGGAGGAAGAACCCGGGTGCCCCTTCGAGCAGTATTTCAGGCACAGACGGGCATCCAGGTAGAACCACCGACCTTCCACAAACCAAGTAGATATTTAAACATAACATAAGAAAAATAATACATGTAGTGTGCCGCAAACAGCCAGAATGAGCTGTTTACCAGAATAAACGGATATACATTAACCCTTTCAACACCACAGACCTCTAAATAGGCTTACAAAAAAGTGTAGATCCAGATGAGCCGGCTCGTGACGAGCCGTCTCATCAGGATCTGCACTTTTTTCAAGTAATATAACTATTTTTAGAATTTTTTTTACCCATTTTGATAAATGAACTGATCCAAATGTAATTTTGTTATTAATTTATTGGTCTAAAAATATCATGGACCAGTCCATGTCAGTTACTTGGTGTTGAATGGGTTAAAATAAAGCCTGTATTATTTACATGTGTGAAATAGTGAGTACATCCTAAACACATCCACATTTCCTAAGCAGCATTACATCATAATAAAGGATGTTTTGGGTAAAATATAAATACTAAAAATTGAAATAAAATAAAAATCGAAATAGTCGCTCAGAAACGATAAAATTCCAATAAATTTAAACCGTCGTATACGCGAATTTGTTTATCAACACACGAAATGTAAACATGCACAGCGCGCATGCGTGAAACAACAGAGGATGTAGAAAACAACGTATATATTTTGAACATGAAATACTATCTATCTATCTTCCTCTAATGTCGAACCCTTCGCGGGGATGTAGAAATGTCCCTAAAAGACTTAGCTAACAGAGGTATGAATCAACATATCAAGTAATTTAATTAAAAAGACAACGTGGGACAAATGGGGACGATGCATTCCGAATGTAAACAAGTGCGGACGATGCGTTCCGGTTGTAAACAAGTGCATGACCGATCGACTCGGAAAGTCCTACTTTCGGTTTCGAGTTTGTTTTATCGCAAAAAAACACTGTTTACCAAATGAACATAAGCATACAAAGTATAATGTTAGAATGTGTAGCATGCGTAAAATTTGAATTTTTCAAATATCTTTTTTTATTTCATACGATGTAGGGCTGCTTTAAAGTGTTGTATTAAAACATTAAATACTGATGTACAGGTATACATGATGTACAGGTATATATGACGTACAGGTATACATGACGTACAGGTATACATGATGTACAGGTATACATGACGTACAGGTATACATGACGTACAGGTATACATGATGTACAGGTATACATGATGTACAGGCATACATGACGTACAGGCATGATGTACAGGTATTGATGATGTACAGGTATACATGATGTACAGGTATACATGAAGTACAGGCATACATGACGTACAGGCATACATGATGTACAGGTATTGATGATGTACAGGTATACATGATGTACAGGTATACATGATGTACAGGTATACATGACGTACAGGTATACATGATGTACAGGTATACATGACGTACAGGTATACATGACGTACAGGTATACATGATGTACAGGTATACATGACGTACAGGCATACATGATGTACAGGCATACATGACGTACAGGTATACAAGACATACAGGCATACATGATGTACAGGCATACATGATGTACAGGTATACATGATGTACAGGTATACATGACGTACCGGTATACATGATATACAGACATACATGACGTACAGGTATACATGACGTACAGGTATACATGACGTACAGGTATACATGATGTACAGGTATACATGACGTACAGGTATACATGACGTACAGGTATACATGATGTACAGGTATACATGATGTACAGGCATACATGACGTACAGGCATGATGTACAGGTATTGATGATGTACAGGTATACATGATGTACAGGTATACATGATGTACAGGCATACATGACGTACAGGCATACATGATGTACAGGTATTGATGATGTACAGGTATACATGATGTACAGGTATACATGATGTACAGGTATACATGACGTACAGGTATACATGATGTACAGGTATACATGACGTACAGGTATACATGACGTACAGGTATACATGATGTACAGGTATACATGACGTACAGGCATACATGATGTACAGGCATACATGACGTACAGGTATACAAGACATACAGGCATACATGATGTACAGGCATACATGATGTACAGGTATACATGATGTACAGGTATACATGACGTACCGGTATACATGATATACAGACATACATGACGTACAGGTATACATGACGTACAGGTATACATGACGTACAGGTATACATGATGTACAGGTATACATGACGTACAGGCATACATGATGTACAGGCATACATGACGTACAGGTATACATGACATACAGGCATACATGATGTACAGGCATACATGATGTACAGGTATACATGATGTACAGGTATACATGACGTACCGGTATACATGATATACAGACATACATGACGTACAGGTATACATGACGTACAGGTATACATGACGTACAGGTATACATGATGTACAGGTATACATGACGTACAGGCATACATGATGTACAGGCATACATGACGTACAGGTATACATGACATACAGGCATACATGATGTACAGGCATACATGATGTACAGGTATACATGATGTACAGGTATACATGATGTACAGGTATACATGATGTACAGGTATACATGATGTACAGGTATACATGATGTACAGGTATACATGATGTACAGGTATACATGATGTACAGGTATACATGATGTACAGGCATATATGATGTACAGGTATACATGATAAACAGGTATACATGACGTACAGGTATACATGATGTACAGGTATACATGACGTACAGGTATACATGATGTACAGGTATACATGATGTACAGGCATACATGATGTACAGGTATACATGATGTACAGGCATACATGATGTACAGGTATACATGATGTACAGGTATACATGACATACAGGTATACATGATGTACAGGTATACATGATGTACAGGCATACATGATGTACAGGTATACATGACGTACAGGTATACATGATGTACAGGTATACATGATGTACAGGCATACATGATGTACAGGCATACATGATGTACAGGCATACATGATGTACAGGTATACATGATGTACAGGTATACATGACGTACCGGTATACATGATATACAGACATACATGACGTACAGGTATACATGACGTACAGGTATACATGACGTACAGGTATACATGATGTACAGGTATACATGACGTACAGGCATACATGATGTACAGGCATACATGATGTACAGGTATACATGATATACAGGCATACATGACGTACAGGTATAAATGACGTACAGGTATACATGACGTACAGGTATACATGATGTACAGGTATACATGATGTACAGGTATACATGATGTACAGGTATACATGATGTACAGGTATACATGATGTACAGGTATACATGATGTACAGGTATACATGATGTACAGGCATATATGATGTACAGGTATACATGATATACGTACAGGTATACATGATGTACAGGTATACATGATGTACAGGTATACATGATGTACAGGTATACATGATGTACAGGCATACATGATGTACAGGTATACATGATGTACAGGTATACATGATGTACAGGCATACATGATGTACAGGTATACATGATGTACAGGTATACATGACGTACCGGTATACATGATGTACAGGTATACATGATGTACAGGCATACATGATGTACAGGTATACATGACGTACAGGTATACATGATGTACAGGTATACATGATGTACAGGCATACATGATGTACAGGTATACATGATGTACAGGCATACATAATGTACAGGCATACATGACGTACAGGTATACATGACGTACAGGTATACATGACGTACAGGTATACATGATGTACAGGTATACATGACGTACAGGTATACATGACGTACAGGTATACATGATGTACAGGTATACATGATGTACAGGCATACATGACGTACAGGCATGATGTACAGGTATTGATGATGTACAGGTATACATGATGTACAGGTATACATGATGTACAGGCATACATGACGTACAGGCATACATGATGTACAGGTATTGATGATGTACAGGTATACATGATGTACAGGTATACATGATGTACAGGTATACATGACGTACAGGTATACATGATGTACAGGTATACATGACGTACAGGTATACATGACGTACAGGTATACATGATGTACAGGTATACATGACGTACAGGCATACATGATGTACAGGCATACATGACGTACAGGTATACAAGACATACAGGCATACATGATGTACAGGCATACATGATGTACAGGTATACATGATGTACAGGTATACATGACGTACCAGTATACATGATATACAGACATACATGACGTACAGGTATACATGACGTACAGGTATACATGACGTACAGGTATACATGATGTACAGGTATACATGACGTACAGGCATACATGATGTACAGGCATACATGACGTACAGGTATACATGACATACAGGCATACATGATGTACAGGCATACATGATGTACAGGTATACATGATGTACAGGTATACATGACGTACAGGTATACATGATATACAGGCATACATGACGTACAGGTATACATGACGTACAGGTATACATGATGTACAGGTATACATGATGTACAGGCATACATGATGTACAGGCATACATGATGTACAGGTATACATGATATACAGGCATACATGACGTACAGGTATACATGATGTACAGGTATACATGACGTACAGGTATACATGATGTACAGGTATACATGATGTACAGGTATACATGATGTACAGGTATACATGATGTACAGGTATACATGATGTACAGGTATACATGATGTACAGGTATACATGATGTACAGGCATACATGATGTACAGGTATACATGATATACAGGTATACATGACGTACAGGTATACATGATGTACAGGTATACATGACGTACAGGTATACATGATGTACAGGTATACATGATGTACAGGCATACATGATGTACAGGTATACATGATGTACAGGCATACATGATGTACAGGTATACATGATGTACAGGTATACATGACATACAGGTATACATGATGTACAGGTATACATGATGTACAGGCATACATGATGTACAGGTATACATGACGTACAGGTATACATGATGTACAGGTATACATGATGTACAGGCATACATGATGTACAGGCATACATGATGTACAGGCATACATGATGTACAGGTATACATGATGTACAGGTATACATGACGTACCGGTATACATGATATACAGACATACATGACGTACAGGTATACATGACGTACAGGTATACATGACGTACAGGTATACATGACGTACAGGTATACATGATGTACAGGTATACATGACGTACAGGCATACATGATGTACAGGCATACATGATGTACAGGTATACATGATATACAGGCATACATGACGTACAGGTATAAATGACGTACAGGTATACATGACGTACAGGTATACATGATGTACAGGTATACATGATGTACAGGTATACATGATGTACAGGTATACATGATGTACAGGTATACATGATGTACAGGTATACATGATGTACAGGTATACATGATGTACAGGCATATATGATGTACAGGTATACATGATATACGTACAGGTATACATGATGTACAGGTATACATGATGTACAGGTATACATGATGTACAGGCATACATGATGTACAGGTATACATGATGTACAGGTATACATGATGTACAGGCATACATGATGTACAGGTATACATGATGTACAGGTATACATGACGTACCGGTATACATGATGTACAGGTATACATGATGTACAGGCATACATGATGTACAGGTATACATGACGTACAGGTATACATGATGTACAGGTATACATGATGTACAGGCATACATGATGTACAGGTATACATGATGTACAGGCATACATAATGTACAGGCATACATGACGTACAGGTATACATAATGTACAGGTATACATGATGTACAGGCATACATGATGTACAGGTATACATGATGTACAGGTATACATGATGTACAGGCATACATGATGTACAGGTATACATGATGTACAGGCATACATGATGTACAGGTATACACGATATACAGGTATACACTATATACAGGTATACACGATATACAGGTATACACTATATACAGGTATACACTATATACAGGTATACACTATATACAGGTATACACGATATACAGGTATGCACTATATACAGGTATACACTATATACAGGTATACACGATATACAGGTATTGATGATGTACAGGTATACATGATGTACAGGTATACATGAGGTACAGGCATACATGACGTACAGGCATACATGATGTACAGGTATTGATGATGTACAGGTATACATGATGTACAGGTATACATGATGTACAGGTATACATGATGTACAGGTATACATGACGTACAGGTATACATGATGTACAGGTATACATGACGTACAGGTATACATGACGTACAGGTATACATGACGTACAGGCATACATGATGTACAGGCATACATGACGTACAGGTATACATGATATACAGGCATACATGATGTACAGGTATACATGACGTACAGGTATACATGACGTACAGGTATACATGACGTACAGGTATACATGATGTACAGGTATACATGATGTACAGGCATACATGATGTACAGGTATACATGATATACAGGTATACATGACGTACAGGTATACATGATGTACAGGTATACATGATGTACAGGTATACATGATGTACAGGTATACATGATGTACAGGTATACATGATGTACAGGTATACATGATGTACAGGTATACATGATATACAGGTATACATGACGTACAGGTATACATGATGTACAGGTATACATGATGTACAGGTATACATGATGTACAGGTATACATGATGTACAGGTATACATGATGTACAGGTATACATGATGTACAGGTATACATGATGTACAGGCATATATGATGTACAGGTATACATGATATACAGGTATACATGACGTACAGGTATACATGATGTACAGGTATACATGACATACAGGTATACATGATGTACAGGTATACATGATGTACAGGCATACATGATGTACAGGCATACATGATGTACAGGTATACATGACATACAGGTATACATGATGTACAGGTATACATGATGTACAGGCATACATGATGTACAGGCATACATGACGTACAGGTATACATGATGTACAGGTATACATGATGTACAGGCATACATGATGTACAGGTATACATGATGTACAGGCATACATGATGTACAGGTATACATGATGTACAGGTATACATGACATACAGGTATACATGATGTACAGGTATACATGATGTACAGGCATACATGATGTACAGGTATACATGATGTACAGGCATACATGATGTACAGGTATACATGATGTACAGGCATACATGATGTACAGGCATACATGACGTACAGGTATACATGATGTACAGGTATACATGATGTACAGGCATACATGATGTACAGGTATACATGATGTACAGGCATACATGATGTACAGGTATACATGATGTACAGGTATACATGATGTACAGGTATACATGATGTACAGGTATACATGATGTACAGGTATACATGATGTACAGGTATACACTATATACAGGTATACACTATATACTGGCATACACTATATACAGGTATACACGATATACAGGTATACACGATATACAGGTATACACTATATACAGGTATACACGATATACAGGTATACACTATATACAGGTATACACTATATACTGGCATACACTATATACAGGTATACACTATATACAGGTATACACTATATACAGGTATACACGATATACAGGTATGCACTATATACAGGTATACACTATATACAGGTATACACGATATACAGGTATTGATGATGTACAGGTATACATGATGTACAGGTATACATGATGTACAGGCATACATGACATACAGGCTTACATGATGTACAGGTATTGATGATGTACAGGTATACATGATGTACAGGTATACATGATGTACAGGTATACATGATGTACAGGTATACATGACGTACAGGTATACATGATGTACAGGTATACATGACGTACAGGTATACATGATGTACAGGTATACATGACATACAGGCATACATGATGTACAGGCATACATGACGTACAGGTATACATGACATACAGGCATACATGATGTACAGGCATACATGATGTACAGGTATACATGATGTACAGGTATACATGACGTACAGGTATACATGATATACAGGCATACATGACGTACAGGTATACATGACGTACAGGTATACATGACGTACAGGTATACATGACGTACAGGCATACATGATGTACAGGCATACATGATGTACAGGTATACATGATATACAGGCATACATGACGTACAGGTATACATGACGTACAGGTATACATGACGTACAGGTATACATGATGTACAGGTATACATGATGTACAGGCATACATGATGTACAGTTATACATGATATACAGGTATACATGACGTACAGGTATACATGATGTACAGGTATACATGATGTACAGGTATACATGATGTACAGGTATACATGATGTACAGGTATACATGATGTACAGGTATACATGATGTACAGGTATACATGATGTACAGGCATATATGATGTACAGGTATACATGATATACAGGTATACATGACATACAGGTATACATGATGTACAGGTATACATGACGTACAGGTATACATGATGTACAGGTATACATGATGTACAGGCATACATGATGTACAGGCATACATGACGTACAGGTATACATGATGTACAGGTATACATGACGTACAGGTATACATGATGTACAGGTATACATGATGTACAGGCATACATGATGTACAGGCATACATGACGTACAGGTATACATGATGTACAGGTATACATGATGTACAGGCATACATGATGTACAGGTATACATGATGTACAGGCATACATGATGTACAGGTATACATGATGTACAGGCATACATGACGTACAGGCATACATGATGTACAGGTATACATGATGTACAGGCATACATGATGTACAGGTATACATGATGTACAGGTATACATGATGTACAGGCATACATGATGTACAGGTATACATGATGTACAGGCATACATGATGTACAGGTATACACGATATACAGGTATACACTATATACAGGTATACACGATATACAGGTATGCACTATATACAGGCATACACTATATACAGGCATACACTATATACAGGTATACACGATATACAGGTATACACTATATACAGGTATACACTATATACAGGCATACACTATATACAGGCATACACTATATACAGGTATACACTATATACAGGCATACACTATATACAGGTATACACTATAAACAGGTATACACTATATACAGGCATACACTATATACAGGTATACATGATATACAGGTATACATGATATACAGGTATACATGATGTACAGGTATACACGATGTACAGGTATACATGATATACAGGTATACACTATATACAGGTATAAATGATGTACAGGTATACATGATATACAGGTATACACTATATACAGGTATAAATGATATACAGGCATACATGATATACAGGTATACACGATATACAGGTATACACGATATACAGGTATAAATGATATACAGGCATACATGATATACAGGTATACACTATATACAGGTATACACGATATACAGGTATACATGATATACAGGCATACATGATATACAGGTATACACGATATACAGGTATACACTATATACAGGTATACACGATATACAGGTATACACGATATACAGGTATACATGATATACAGGCATACATGATATACAGGCATACATGATATACAGGTATACACGATATACAGGTATACACGATATACAGGTATACACGATATACAGGTATACATGATATACAGGTATACACGATATACAGGTATACACTATATACAGGTATACACGATATACAGGTATACAGGATATACAGGTATACACGATATACAGGTATACATGATATACAGGTATACATGATATACAGGTATACACGATGTACAGGTATACATGATGTACAGGTATACACTATATACAGGTATAAATGATGTACAGGTATACATGATATACAGGTATACACGATGTACAGGTATACATGATATACAGGTATACACTATATACAGGTATAAATGATGTACAGGTATACATGATATACAGGTATACACTATATACAGGTATAAATGATGTACAGGTATACATGATATACAGGTATACACTATATACAGGTATACACGATATACAGGTATACATGATATACAGGATATACAGGTATACACGATATACAGGTATACATGATATACAGGTATACATGATATACAGGTATACACGATGTACAGGTATACACTATATACAGGTATACACGATATACAGGCATACACTATATACAGGCATACACTATATACAGGTATACACTATATACAGGCATACACTATATACAGGTATACACTATATACAGGTATACACGATATACAGGTATACATGATGTACAGGTATAAACGATGTACAGGTATACATGATATACAGGTATACACTATATACAGGTATAAATGATGTACAGGTATACATGATATACAGGTATACACTATATACAGGTATAAATGATGTACAGGTATACATGATATACAGGTATACACGATATACAGGTATACATGATGTACAGGTATACACGATGTACAGGTATACATGATATACAGGTATACACGATATACAGGTATACATGATGTACAGGTATACATGATATACAGGTATACATGATGTACAGGTATACATGATATACAGGTATACATGATGTACAGGTATACATGATGTACAGTACAGGTATACACGATGTACAGGTATACACGATGTACAGGCATACATGATGTACAGGTATACATGATATACAGGTATACACGATATACAGGTATACACGATGTACAGGCATACATGATGTACAGGTATACATGATATACAGGTATACATGATGTACAGGTATACATGATGTACAGTACAGGTATACACGATGTACAGGTATACACGATGTACAGGCATACATGATATACAGGCATACATGATGTACAGGTATACATGATGTACAGGTATACATGATATACAGGTATACATGACGTACAGGTATACATGATGTACAGGTATACATGATGTACAGGTATACATGATGTACAGGTATACATGATGTACAGGTATACATGATGTACAGGTATACATGATGTACAGGTATACATGATGTACAGGCATATATGATGTACAGGTATACATGATATACAGGTATACATGACGTACAGGTATACATGATGTACAGGTATACATGACATACAGGTATACATGATGTACAGGTATACATGATGTACAGGCATACATGATGTACAGGCATACATGATGTACAGGTATACATGACATACAGGTATACATGATGTACAGGTATACATGATGTACAGGCATACATGATGTACAGGCATACATGACGTACAGGTATACATGATGTACAGGTATACATGATGTACAGGCATACATGATGTACAGGTATACATGATGTACAGGCATACATGATGTACAGGTATACATGATGTACAGGTATACATGACATACAGGTATACATGATGTACAGGTATACATGATGTACAGGCATACATGATGTACAGGTATACATGATGTACAGGCATACATGATGTACAGGTATACATGATGTACAGGCATACATGATGTACAGGCATACATGACGTACAGGTATACATGATGTACAGGTATACATGATGTACAGGCATACATGATGTACAGGTATACATGATGTACAGGCATACATGATGTACAGGTATACATGATGTACAGGTATACATGACATACAGGTATACATGATGTACAGGTATACATGATGTACAGGTATACATGACGTACAGGTATACATGATGTACAGGTATACATGATGTACAGGCATACATGATGTACAGGTATACATGATGTACAGGCATACATGATGTACAGGTATACATGATGTACAGGCATACATGATGTACAGGTATACATGATGTACAGGTATACATGATATACAGGCATACATGATGTACAGGTATACATTATATACAGGCATACATGACGTACAGGTATACATGATGTACAGGTATACATGATGTACAGGTATACATGAGGTACAGGTATACATGATGTACAGGTATACATGATGTACAGGTATACATGATGTACAGGTATACATGATGTACAGGCATACATGACATACAGGCTTACATGATGTACAGGTATTGATGATGTACAGGTATACATGATGTACAGGTATACATGATGTACAGGTATACATGATGTACAGGTATACATGACGTACAGGTATACATGATGTACAGGTATACATGACGTACAGGTATACATGATGTACAGGTATACATGACATACAGGCATACATGATGTACAGGCATACATGACGTACAGGTATACATGACATACAGGCATACATGATGTACAGGCATACATGATGTACAGGTATACATGATGTACAGGTATACATGACGTACAGGTATACATGATATACAGGCATACATGACGTACAGGTATACATGACATACAGGTATACATGACGTACAGGTATACATGATGTACAGGTATACATGACGTACAGGCATACATGATGTACAGGCATACATGACGTACAGGCATACATGATATACAGGCATACATGACGTACAGGTATACATGACGTACAGGTATACATGACGTACAGGTATACATGATGTACAGGTATACATGATGTACAGGCATACATGATGTACAGTTATACATGATATACAGGTATACATGACGTACAGGTATACATGATGTACAGGTATACATGATGTACAGGTATACATGATGTACAGGTATACATGATGTACAGGTATACATGATGTACAGGTATACATGATGTACAGGTATACATGATGTACAGGCATATATGATGTACAGGTATACATGATATACAGGTATACATGACATACAGGTATACATGATGTACAGGTATACATGACGTACAGGTATACATGATGTACAGGTATACATGATGTACAGGCATACATGATGTACAGGCATACATGACGTACAGGTATACATGATGTACAGGTATACATGACGTACAGGTATACATGATGTACAGGTATACATGATGTACAGGCATACATGATGTACAGGCATACATGACGTACAGGTATACATGATGTACAGGTATACATGATGTACAGGTATACATGATGTACAGGTATACATGATGTACAGGCATACATGATGTACAGGCATACATGACGTACAGGTATACATGATGTACAGGTATACATGATGTACAGGTATACATGATGTACAGGTATACATGATGTACAGGCATACATGATGTACAGGCATACATGACGTACAGGTATACATGATGTACAGGTATACATGACGTACAGGTATACATGATGTACAGGTATACATGATGTACAGGCATACATGATGTACAGGCATACATGACGTACAGGTA
>CM026401.1:44631019-44688127 GCA_014843695.1 Archivesica marissinica | reverse complement strand
GAACTACTCGTGTCGGGAAGGGCCGTAACTAATGTTGCTAGAACGTGTGGCCCAACCCGTTTGCTTTTCTTGAAATTGTCATGTCTTTTAATTTATAGATTCTATAATTATTATGTAAAATGAATCGAGCAAGATCACTAAACTATCGGATTACCATGAAGTTAATACAAGTATGTATGGACAAACGTTTGGCAAAATGCAATCTTAGCAAACACACAAACTAATAACACATATGCAAATGTTCGTTTATTCCACTTTGGTGTTTAAAGTCGCATCACCAACTTAGATCGTATGGCGACTGTAAAAGGGCTGTCATTAAAGAATAGTGCTCTTTCAAAAGTAGATATCCATTGGGAATAATGTTTAATGGCCGTAAAAGGGTTGTCTTTAAATATGTGTGCTCTTCCATAGCAAGTTGATATGCAGTGGGAATAATGTTTAATGACCGTAAAGGGGTTGTCGTTAAATATAGGTGCTCTTCCATAGCAAGTTGATATGCATCGAGAATAATGTGTAATGACCGTAAAAGGGCTGTCGTTAAGGATGGATGGTCTTCCATAGCAAGTTGATATGCATCGAGAAAAGGTCTACAGTAATGGTCGTAAAAATGGTTATCTTTAACGCTATGTGCTCTACCACCGAATAAGGTATAATGGCCGTAACATTGTTGTATTTAAGATAGGGTTGACAATCATGGTCTTGTTTGATGAGGTGTTAGAAAACAGACAAGCTTACATGTATAGTTATCTCGTCTGTATTGATACGCCCCAAGAGGGATGCAGTTTAGATGTCCTGGAATGACAGCATACCGATCCAGGCAAGATAGTGGAAGGCCCTGTCAAATTCGAAAGCAGAAGTTTCACAAATCAAGCTAGTTAATGAATACACAAATAATTATTTAATAAACGGTAATTATACGTTGTTATATATGTTTCCGCATGACTAATGAATGCATTGGCTACTAGCCCACATGTCCAATGTTACTGAAATACAAACTTAAACAATACGTTACTATATTAACAGAGATGGAATTGTCAACGTTAATTCAGGGTTTTACTCACAGGCACCGGCCATATGGCCCCGGGGTTACAAAACTGTTCTCCAATCTCAAACTCAGTCTCAAACTTCTGATTGGTTCAGCTGAATATATACCTCAGACTCATCCAATCAAATTCATTGGGCTCGAGTTTAGTTCATACAAATTTATTTTAGCTCGATTGAGAAACAAGTTATTTCAACTTATATTAATCACTCTCGACACCTCATTCCTGATGGAATCCATCGCCACGAGGGAGAGAGAAGAGGCAATGTGGAATTTAAATGCCTTGCCTAAGGGCACAATCGTAACGGCTCCAGCGGGGCTCGAACTCCAGACCTTTCGCTTCTCGAGTTTGAGATTTGAAAAGACGTTTTATAACCACGGGCCGCCCTACAGTACTGCTCTCTATGAGTATACATGTATACACTTAACAAGCTTAGATGATATATATAGCTATTATATGGCTCTATATACTGTAAAATACCAGACTCCGAGGTTGTAAATCTTTTCTCAGATCTCAAACTCGAGCTCAAGAAATGTGATTGGTTGAGTCTGAGGTTTGCTCTTGGCTCAACCAATCAGAAGCTTGAGACTGAGGTTTGCTCTTGGCTCAACCAATCATAAGCTTGAGACTGAGGTTTGCTCTTGGCTCAACCAATCAGAAGCTTGAGACTGAGGTTTGCTCTTGGCTCAACCAATCAGAAGCTTGAGACTGAGGTTTGCTCTTGGCTCAACCAATCAGAAGCTTGAGTCTGAGGTTTGCTCCTGGCTCAATCAATCAGAAGCTTGAGTCTGAGGTTTGCTCTTGGCTCAACCAATCAGAAGCTTTAGACTGAACTTGAGATTGGAGAACAGTTTTATAACCCTCAGGCCTGCAAGTGACCGATTAGGAATTGTGTTGAGTGCATAGTATTGGTAAGTGTACTATGGGTACAGCATCATATGTTCTCTATGGCTCATGCGAGTAAAGCACTGGATTATTGTTGAGAGTTTAGTATTGGTACTATAAATACAACACGCTATGCACTCTTATTGACCAACAGACGATACGTAGTACAGTTGTTAACACGATGGACTTGCAATCCATGGATGCAAGTTCGATCCCCCGTCTGACCCTAAATAAAATATACAGTCACTCAGATGGGACTTTAAACCGAGGTCTCGTGTCGGTTCTTTACACCGTGCACGTAAAAGAAACAGAGGAGACTCTGGAATGCGTCTATGTCTGTATCATTGCACTATCCTCCAAAATCTAAAATGACTAATCTCTTCAGGAGGCGTCGCTCATATGGCCAACCGGTAGTGACGATAAATAAACGTAAAACACTCTTAATGACCTATATCCGATTCTTGTGGTTGTTCATATACATTCGCTTGATTTATTTCAGATTAGTCAACATTAATTGTGATGCATATTTGTAAACGTTTAGCTACAATCGAACACCGCGGTGGTGGTCCTTAAGCTGTACTCTTATATCCGCATTTCCTTCTTCCTCGTGGTTATGGATTACACAAGGAGTGGGGTCTCTAGTTCCCTAAAATATGGTAGAAAATCACGAGTGTAAGATCCCATATATATAAATCATAGCGCAAAATAGACCGTATTTCTTACCGTCTTTGTATAGCAATCAGCAGGAGGCACAGTAATTGACGCACACACTCCAACTGTAATATAAATTAACAGAAAGTGTAATTCAAGTTAGCAACATTTATGATAAAAACATCGTGGATCACCGAAAGGAAAATAACCATATAATAGTGATATAATAGGCTAAGCTTAAACAAGACAAATGAGATGCATACGCTGTAGCTCGCCGTTGTGGATGCAAGCCGGAAGTTGCATGTACATATTAAACACATATAGTGTTTTAAATCACATTTCTTTCAGATGTAAATACATTCACTGTTTGGTAATAGCAAATCAGAAATAAGAAACGGTGTTTATTACAATAAGCAAGTTAACATGCATCGAGAATATAATCTAATGGCTGTAAACTGGTTGTCTTTAAAGATAAGTGCAATTCCACAGAGATGAGTTCTTGAATGTCCTGTGGTTCCTTGACGAATCGTATGCAGATATTTGAAGCATATCAGCCCGCAAGGAAAAAAAAGATAAGCACAAAACTATCTATAGTAACATGTCGGCCATCTTGAATATCATCGACAATTTATTTCGTGAACATGTGTTCGCAATCAATGCATGATTAATAACATGGAGATGCGTTTAAACTTTATTTATTTTACAACGATTGCGAAGCAAGTTCTATTAATCAATCTCGTTGGCCCGGATGAAAGCGTATATGTGGTCATTCGTGTGGGAGGAAACCGGAGTACCCGGAGAAAACCCACCTGTCCGATCTAGCGACCACCGTACCATCTCACATTCTTCCCGATCCGAAGATCGAACCCTGGCTCCGATGTTATAAAACTTTTCTCCAATCTCAAAACTCAGTCTCAAGCGTCTGATTGGTTCAGCTGACAGTAACACTCAGAATCAACCAATCAGATCATTTGAGCTTGAGTTTGAGATCTGAGAAAAGTTTTATAACCTCGGGGCCAGCTGAACTCAGGTTCAAGGAATTTGATTAGTTGAGTCTGAGTTTTACACTCAGCAGAACCAATCAGAAGCTTGAGACTGAGTTTGAGATTGGAGAAATGTTTATAACCCCCGGGCCAACAAGTTGCCTTGGAAATTATTTCAGAATTAAAGGAATTATATAGCCATGTGTGTGTATTACGTTTATTGATCGGATTAACGACTAACACATGATTACATGCACTCTTATTTCAATTAATAGTCAGATGGGGACGTAACAATATCGGCTCGGCCTTTAGTTTATGCAAATTTATTTGAGCTCGATTGCGAAACAAGTTCTTTCAACTTATATTAATCACTCTCGAGACCTCATTCCTAATGGAATCCATCGCCATGAAGGAGAGAGAAGAGGCAACGTGGAATTTAAATGCCTTGCCTAAGGGCACAATCGTAACGGCTCCAGCGGGGCTCGAACTCCGGACATTTCGCACCTGAAGCGAACGCGCATCCACTGCGCTATCACGACTTCGGCCTTTCGTAAATGCAAGCTAAAATTCGCTGGATCCTCTGGAATCATCATGAAAATGGTGCATAACAGAAACATTGCACATGAACTAATGACATGATGTTTATATTAATGTGTCTGTGTAGTTTTATGAAATTCCTATTATTAGTTTCCAAGCCTACCAGATGATTCTATTGGACAAGAAAATACAATTGTACAATGAAGACATGCCATGGTAACGTTTAACGAACTCTTACGTGTGAACTTGGCATATGAGGTACAGCCCGAATACGATTTTATTAACATGTATTCAGGCATCCCGTACATAGAGAGTTAATACTGAGGCCAAACCAAACATTCCATCTTTGATTTTCCGCATGTCATCTCAAATGGCACTACGCACATGCTCGTATTATTACGTTTATTTATCGTCGCTACGTGTACCTATCTATATCAGATTCTTGGAGGATAGTGCGATGATACAGAAAGTGTGGCGTCCGTGGTCCAGTGGTAGAGCGTCGGATTTGGAATCGAACGGTCCCGGGTTCGATACTCGGTCAGGCCACGTAGGCCTATGTAGTGTCATTGGGCAAGGCACCTCACACACATTGCTTAGTACTGGTTAATTGCTTAGGTCGGCTGAGCCTGCCCAGGAAAACATGTCTAAGTCCCCGCGAGGGGTTAGACATTAAAGGAACATACATACAAAGATACCCATCATCACAGAGTGGTTCGTTTACGTGCACGGTGTAAAGCACCGACACGAGACCTCGGTTTAAAGTCTCATTTGACGGGGGATCGAACCTGCGATACCTGGATTACCAGTCTAGCGTGTTAACCACTGGACTACAGATCAGTCTGTGAATATAATTTACATACTTATAACAATGCTTAATATAGGTATGG
Source organism: Archivesica marissinica (assembly GCA_014843695.1). NCBI lineage: Eukaryota > Metazoa > Mollusca > Bivalvia > Venerida > Vesicomyidae > Archivesica > Archivesica marissinica. Next base: position 44,683,141 of record CM026401.1, on the reverse strand, counting down.
AGCCAATTGCCTCAAACTGCTATGGACCAGTCAACCTTTGAAAGAGTCAAGTCCTTTATGTTGAAGGTTTATACAAATTTATTTTAGCTCGATTGCGAAACAAGTTCTTGCAACTTATGTTTATCACTCTCGAGACCTCATTCCTGATGGAATCCATTGCCACGAGGGAGAGAGAAGCGGCATGTGGAATTTAAATGCCTTGCCTAAGGGCACAATCGTAACGGCTCCAGCGTTGAAGTCCAGGTGTTGAAGGTAGTAACTCTCTAGATCCCAGCAGCCTTTACAATATTTTAATCACATGTAAAAAAGAGGGATGTTTGGTTGTATGCGATTGCTGCGCATGCGCAGCTTCTCTTATCACTATTGACGATATACTATTCTAGAGGTCTGCAATTACTCACGATGAGATCACGGGTATACCACTGCATTAGTTTTAATATCTTACATAGTGTACAGTCTATCAAAGAAGATGATACAATATGGAATTTATAACTATTAGTAATTCTGGTACAATGAGAGACATTATTGGATTTCGATTACCTCCCTTGACTGATAATGTCCGATTTATCCCGAAATATGTATTGTCCTTATAGTTGAAAGCCTTTGTTTTTATTGGTGTTCACTAACCATATGTTGCGGTATGATAAATGTGATTTTATCAGAAGCATGTTAATTTATAATCAGTTTCTGCAGTAAAGTATCCATTGGATATGCTGTAGGATCTCTGTCGAGATTTAATAATTTAATAATTATAAAACTAATGAAGATAGATAGACAGATAGCATGTGGTGCAAAGGAAACAACGATAAAAACAGAGGAAGCCAATTAAGATGACAAATCTACTTTCATGAGTATTCAGGGGCAGTAACTGACTAATGCCTCTCATTAAATGTTTAACAATACATATAAATGATTTGGCATTACTTGCTTACATTATAAAGTATAGTCATACTCTGGAAAGTATACCTTTCGAGTTTCTACCTACAGAATCCACATTTATTCTGTAAGGTTATTATTCGTAGCCACCTTCTAAAATTAGCACCGGGAATATTGTTCAGGGTGCTTGTTTCAGCTTGTATTCATTTTTATTTTGAAAGTTCAGTATATACATTTTGTAATTAACAATACAAATAAATCATTTAACATTGCCTGTTTCCATTATAAATTATAGTCCTAATTTGGAACGAATACTATTCGAGTTTAAGAATCAAAACTTACTCTGTAAGGTTATACTTCAAAGCCGACTTCTGAAATAAGTACCTTGGTTATTTTTACACTAAACACTAACTTGCTATTTTTTGGAAGCGAACATTTAGGGTACGATGACAATATATAGTCATTTTTGAAGCTGCGCAAACATATATTAAACTGACAAAACGATTTAATCAAGGCTGACAGTGTATAATCATTCTATTATTCTGACCGTTCTTATCAACCCTGTAGCTACTACTAACTACTAGATGATTACTAGTTGGGAAGCTATAACATGAGCACGTAACCGGGGATAGTGACCAATGAAAAATGATCTCAGTAAATCCATATTTAGTAAGATATTTAGATACAGTTTACATTTACAAACGCGTACCTCCAATTCAATTCAATTTAACCATTTAAATTATTAACTGTTTGTACAAGTAATCAATTGTATGCCGCCAGTTATATAATTATGTATACTGTTCATCACTTGGAAGGACTTAAGGTAATGTTGTTATAACTTGTTGCCCACACCGGACCGGGAAGTATGTGAGATGGTACGATGGTCGCCAGATCGGACAGGTGGGTTTTCTCCGGGTACTCCGGTTTCCTCCCACATAAATGACGACATATACGCTTTCCACGGAGCCAACGAGAGTGATTAATATAAGTTGTTAAAACTTGCTTCGCAATCGTTGTAAAATAAATAAAGTATTAAAAAAACCCATTTGCTTGTGTTATGTTGTATTATTATTATACATGTATTATTATACATATATTATTATACATATATTATTATACATATATTATTATACATGTATTATTATACATATATTATTATACATATATTATTATACATATATTATTATACATGTATTATTATACATATATTATTATACATATATTAGTATACATATATTATTATACATATATTATTATACATATATTATTTATATACATGTATATATAGTTACCAAATATGGTTAAATGAAAATCAAATCTTTTTTTCAAGATTGTATTCATTTTTATTTGGAAGTGCAGTATACAAAAGAACACTGAATAGGTAACATTTATATTTACCGAAGATGCCAACAATAAGAATAAATGTGCGCTCCATTATTACAGTTCCTATATCCAATGTACGGGTGAGAAAATATTCTACAGCACTGGTACAAATTTAGAAATTCGTGTCTTAAATACGATACCCACAGTTCAACTGTTATCTATCTTACATTATCATACGATATGATTTATACGCAGCCCCTGCTTATTAAAGTTGAAGGGATTCATATTGTACGTGTCCCTTCTATTCATTAAAATTCAACAGCAAACTATTTAAGACGTTTATTGGAATTTTGAAAACATAGATTAAGTAGTCATAATTCAGATAAGTCTAAACAGATTGGATTTTTTAAGTCTAGTATTCGGATTGGATTAATACGAAATAGCTCAGCGGCTAGAATAATATAATAAAAAATGCAAACCATGTGGAATATGGCAACAAATGTATTAATATGAATAAGACAAATCCTCAAAGCGAGCTCAATCATAGATACATAGCATAGCTAAATTCGAATGATTGAACCACAGCCTGGGCTAATAGAACTATTTTGTTATGTAGTGTATAAACATGTACATGTATGTAAAAAGATATGTCTTTTGAACATGTGATACTGTTACTGCTGCTGTTACTATTTCTACTGTGCAGCAAGAATGATTGAAGTGTACATATTTTGATTATAACAAAAATTAATCAGAATTATGAATGCCTTAAACATATTTTGCAGTATGAAGTTAAAAAAATTGTATTCATATAATTATGTAACTGCACTCTTGATTTCCATATTTGCTTGTTTGTACGAGTCTCCATAACCGAGTAGTTACGGTCTTTGACTTCAAATCACTTGCCCCTCACCGCTGTAGGTTTAGTTTAAACATATTTATTTTCTGTCAATACATGATTATTTACAACAACTGATATAAGGAATTGGACAGAAAGCTGTATAGCTTATGGTTGTCCTCTCCTTGAAGGGTTGAATTCAACTGGGGCGTGGAATTGTTTCCAGGGAAGAAGTTCTCCAGCAGGTTTGCGGAAGGTTGGTGTTTCCAGTGAAGAGGTTCTCCAGCAGGTTTGCGGAAGGTTGGTGTTTCCAGGGAAGAGGTTCTCCAGCAGGTTTGCGGAAGGTTGGTGTTTCCAGGGGAGAGGTTCTCCAGCAGGTTTGCGGAAGGTTGGTGTTTCCAGGGAAGAGGTTCTCCAGCAGGCTTGCGGAAGGTTGGTGTTTCCAGAGAAGAGGTTCTCCAGCAGGCTTGCGGGAGGTTGGTGTTTCCTCTCGGATGTCCGTCCGTGTCTGAAATACTGCTCGAAGGAGCACCCGGGGTCATTCTCCACCAATGGCCGGAGAGTCGCCCTATGACATACGTTCTTTGTGCGACTTTAAACCCCAAACTTAAAATAAGCAAGCAAGCTTGCAAGATTAGCTAATAGTGCAGGACTATAGCGATTGTCCGACGTTAAATGGCGGATGACATTGTAACATCCTCATGGAAAGGAATTTACATAAGCTCTCAGCTTGTTTTCCAATCCATTTCAGATATCCTGTTGTATTTATATACCGTATATATATTGAATGAACTGAATAAAATATGTTTAAACTAAATGGCGGATGACGACTCGACTTGACATTTCGAGCAGTTGCATGCACAGACGGGGACCCAGATAGTAGCAATGGTATTCCGAAAGCCAACTAGATTGTTTTCTCAAATGCAAGAATTAGACGCATTCACGTAGTACACGTTTACTGATAAGCCCTGTCAAGAGGAAATTAAACAAGTAAGAATGTGCAAACAAATTCAATGGCCTGCAATAACAAGAATTAATCATAGATAATATAACTTATATGCACTATCGACGTTGTTATCGCTGTCGGAATACACTACGTTGGTCTATATGTAATTTTATCAAAGGAGTTAATTTTTCATTAAAACTTTTATTCAAACAAACTTATGACGCGACACAACGAGGTTGAAGGTACAGACGAAGCTTCCAGAACACATGTTCTCCTTCAAGTAATCTACATTATACCGTCCTTATCTAGCGGTCATTGGCCTCTCTCCGAGAGTTTATACAAATGTTATTTTAGCTTGATTGCGAAACAAGTTCTTACAACTTATATTAATCACTCTCGAGACCTCATTCCCGATGGAATCCATCGCCACGATGGAGAGAGAAGAGGCAATGTGGAAATTAAATGCCTTGACTAAGGGCACAATCGTAACGGCTCCAGCAGGGCTCGAACTCCGGACCTTTCGCACCTGAAGCGAACGCACATCCACTGCGGTATCACGACTTCCACTCTCTCCGATACAGTTAGCATAGAACTACATGTATCATAGCTTTTCCTTTACAATTATAACCGTTCGATATTCAAGATGAGTTGTCTGTTATTTTCGCTAATCATACCCGTGTGTATGTATCAGGATTGTGCGTCTTACGCTTATTTATCGTCGCTACCGGTTGGCTAGCGACGTCTCCTGCAGATATTAGAATGTTGGAGGATAGTGCATGATACAGACAGAGACCCATTTCAGAGTCTCCTCCCGTTCTTTTACGTGCACGGTACGAGACCTCGGTTTAACGTCCTATCTGAAAGACTGTTAATTTTATTACGATCAGACAGGGGATCGAACCTGCGATCCCTAGATTACCAGTCCAGCGTGTTACCACTGGACTACAGATCCGTCTGGTAAAATACGAGATATGAAACTAATTATAATCTATAGACTAATTAGTCCAACAAGAATCACAGGGATGCAGTAAAACCAACTGTCCATGACGGATTAGTAGTCACATCTTACAATCGTGCAAGGGTGGGGCAATGGTTATAATAATAAATTACCCAGATGACCCGGAACAACAGGATACCCGGGGGTATCTCATAAATGTAGCAACCTCATTAAACTGAAATACAGTCAACCATGACGTAAGCAGCCAGCCAAGGGAATCACAGGAAGATGGCTGCTTAAAAGAGAGCAAATTTATAACAAAGTAACATATTGGGAATCTGGTAAATTGGCTGCTTAATGCAGGTTTGCTGCTTAATAGATGTGACCACTAACACAGGCTGGACTGTATGCATGCACACAGGGTAATGCTAACACAGGCTGGACTGTATGCATGCACTATAACTCAGGGTAATGCTAACACAGGTTGGACTGTATGCATGCACTATAACTCAGGGTAATGCTAACACAGGTTGGACTGTATGCATGCACTATAACTCAGGGTAATGCTAACACAGGTTGGACTGTATGCATGCACTCAGGGTAATGCTAACACAGGCTGGACTGTATGCATGCACTATAACTCAGGGTAATGCTAACACAGGTTGGACTGTATGCATGCACTCAGGGTAATGCTAACACAGGTTGGACTGTATGCATGCACTATAACTCAGGGTAATGCTAACACAGGTTGGACTGTATGCATGCACTCAGGGTAATGCTAACACAGGCTGGACTGTATGCATGCACTATAACTCAGGGTAATGCTAACACAGGCTGGACTGTATGCATGCACTATAACTCAGGGTAATGCTAACCAGGTTGGACTGTATGCATGCACTATAACTCAGGGTAATGCTAACACAGGTTGGACTGTATGCATGCACTATAACTCAGTAATGCTAACACAGGTTGGACTGTACATGCACTTAACTCAGGGTAATGCTAACACAGGTTGGACTGTATGCTGCACTATAACTCAGGGTAATGCTAACACAGGTTGGACTGTATGCATGCACTATAACTCAGGGTAATGCTAACACAGGCTGGACTGTATGCATGCACTCAGGGTAATGCTAACACAGGTTGGACTGTATGCATGCACTATAACTCAGGGTAATGCTAACACAGGTTGGACTGTATGCATGCACTATAACTCAGGGTAATGCTAACAACCAGAATAGATATAAGCTTTTATTCTGTGATAGAATTAACATTTTGTTTACATAAACTTCATAAATTTATCAACAAAACTAACATAATACTTAATAGTGTAGTCTTCCGATTTTTCATCATTTTACTAGAGTAGTGGAGCCTATGCTTGGCATGTTCCTATGTACGCATATTCCTATGCTCGGCGTATTCCTATGTACGGCGTATTCCTATGCTCGGCGTATTCCTATGCTTGGCGTATTCCTATGTACGGCGTATTCCTATGTACGGCGTATTCCTTTGCTCGGCGTATTCCTATGCTCGGCGTATTCCTATGCTCGGCGTATTCCTATGTACGGCGTATTCCTATGCTCGGCGTATTCCTTATGCTCGGCGTATTCCTATGTACTGCGTATTCCTATGCTCGGCGTATTCCTATGTACGGCGTATTCCTATGCTCGGCGTATTCCTATGCTCGGCGTATTCCTATGTACGCGTATTCCTATGTACGGCGTATTCCTATGCTCGGCGTATTCCTATGTACGGCGTATTCCTATGCTCGGCGTATTCCTATGTACGGCGTATTCCTATGCTCGGCGTATTCCTATGTACGGCGTATTCCTATGTACGGCGTATTCCTATGTACGGCGTATTCCTATGCTCGGCGTATTCCTATGCTAGGCGTATTCCTATGTACGGCGTATTCCTATGTACGGCGTATTCCTATGGTCGGCGTATTCCTATGTACGGCGTATTCCTATGCTCGGCGTATTCCTATGTACGGCGTATTCCTATGCTCGGCGTATTCCTATGTACGGCGTATTCCTATGCTCGGCGTATTCCTATGTACGGCGTATTCCTATGCTCGGCGTATTCCTATGCTCGGCGTATTTGTTCATTTACATCCGTATTTAAAATATTTATATAGTTCTAGGCTAATTTCGGTGACAGAACTGAAGCATAGTTCAATAGCATGCTGTTGTGTGTATCGGAAACCTGATGCAACTGTCATATGACTGGTCCAGCAGACGAATATAAACAAACAAATCATTGGGGGAATATTTCCACCGAAACTGTTACGGTGTATGAGCAATTCAAAAATAGTTTCTATACCATTTCTGATTAAGACTAATACGTGTTTTTATTCAATGATGTACTATATTAAAATAAGATATTCAACAAGTTATGGTGGATAAATAAAAAAAATAAGAAGTACGCCATGCATAGGTGCCCTGAAGTCTTGAGTTCATCATATAAACATGTGCCGTTGCGATAGCTGAATTGAGGAGCAATGTCACGTGATGAAGCTAAAACTGTCAACATGAGTTTTTTAAAGTTGTTTTCACGATGCAAATGCTAGTTGTACAATTTGGCTTAGACATAGCTTACAAAAAAATAATATATCCTACACATATACATCACAGAATGACAGGCATATTGACATATAGTAGCAAGATTAGTGAGATTATATTATCTACATAGAAAGTCAGTGCAAGAAATGGCATTTGACCCAATATTTCATGCTTTATCACATATTAACCCTTTCCCTCATAGAAGCACCTCTTGATGCCATTACCAATATGACATACATTGGCAATGTAGTAGCCCAACCAATGTTCATAAACCCTTTCCCTCATAGTAGCACCTCTTGATGCCATTACCAATACGACATACATTGGCAATGTCGTAGCCAAACCAATGTTCACAATAAAGGTCAGAATCTCATGTAGTCCCAGTAATATCTATGGAGGTGGGATAGATATGGCGACTACTTATCCACTGCATGGTATCTAAATGGCTGTCATTTGTATGGAGATATAATAGTATATTAACCTAAATCTCTATGAAGGAAAGGGTTAATGCAACGTATATTTAATTAAATAGAAAACTTATAAAAGTGGCACTGGTAGCTTAGGTAATATGGCGCCTCTCCGGCTAATATTGGTGGAGGAAGAACCCGGGTGCCTCTTCGAGCAGTATTTCAGGCACAGACGGGCATCCAGGTAGAACCACCGACCTTCCACAAACCAAGTAGATATTTAAACATAACATAAGAAAAATAATACATGTAATGTGCCGCAAACAGCCAGAATGAGCTGTTTACCAGAATAAACGGATATACATTAACCCTTTCAACACCGCAGACCTCTAAATAGGCTTACAAAAAAGTGTAGATCCAGATGAGACGGATCGACACGAGCCGTCTCATCAGGATCTGCACTTTTTTCAAGTAATATAACTATTTTTAGAATTTTTTTTACCCATTTTGATAAATGAACTGATCCAAATGTAATTTTGTTATTAATTTATTGGTCTAAAAATATCATGGACCAGTCCATGTCAGTTACTTGGTGTTGAATGGGTTAAAATAAAGCCTGTATTATTTACATGTGTGAAATAGTGAGTACATCCTAAACACATCCACATTTCCTAAGCAGCATTACATCATAATAAAGGATGTTTTGGGTAAAATATAAATACTAAAAATTGAAATAAAATAAAAATCGAAATAGTCGCTCAGAAACGATAAAATTCCAATAAATTTAAACCGTCGTATACGCGAATTTGTTTATCAACACACGAAATGTAAACATGCACAGCGCGCATGCGTGAAACAACAGAGGATGTAGAAAACAACGTATATATTTTGAACATGAAATACTATCTATCTATCTTCCTCTAATGTCGAACCCTTCGCGGGGATGTAGAAATGTCCCTAAAAGACTTAGCTAACAGAGGTATGAATCAACATATCAAGTAATTTAATTAAAAAGACAACGTGGGACAAATGGGGACGATGCATTCCGAATGTAAACAAGTGCGGACGATGCGTTCCGGTTGTAAACAAGTGCATGACCGATCGACTCGGAAAGTCCTACTTTCGGTTTCGAGTTTGTTTTATCGCAAAAAAACACTGTTTACCAAATGAACATAAGCATACAAAGTATAATGTTAGAATGTGTAGCATGCGTAAAATTTGAATTTTTCAAATATCTTTTTTTATTTCATACGATGTAGGGCTGCTTTAAAGTGTTGTATTAAAACATTAAATACTGATGTACAGGTATACATGATGTACAGGTATATATGACGTACAGGTATACATGATGTACAGGTATACATGACGTACAGGTATACATGATGTACAGGTATACATGACGTACAGGTATACATGACGTACAGGTATACATGATGTACAGGTATACATGATGTACAGGTATACATGACGTACAGGTATACATGATGTACAGGTATACATGACATACAGGTATACATGACATACAGGTATACATGATGTACAGGTATACATGATGTACAGGCATACATGATGTACAGGCATACATGACATACAGGCATACATGATGTACAGGTATACATGATGTACAGGTATGCATGATGTACAGGTATACATGATGTACAGGTATACATGATGTACAGGTATACATGACGTACAGGTATACATGATGTACAGGTATACATGACGTACAGGTATACATGACGTACAGGTATACATGACGTACAGGCATACATGATGTACAGGCATACATGACGTACAGGTATACATGACATACAGGCATACATGATGTACAGGCATACATGATGTACAGGTATACATGATGTACAGGTATACATGACGTACAGGTATACATGATATACAGGCATACATGACGTACAGGTATACATGACGTACAGGTATACATGATGTACAGGTATACATGATGTACAGGCATACATGATGTACAGGCATACATGATGTACAGGTATACATGATATACAGGCATACATGACGTACAGGTATACATGACGTACAGGTATACATGACATACAGGTATACATGACGTACAGGTATACATGATGTACAGGCATACATGATGTACAGGTATACATGATGTACAGGTATACATGACGTACAGGTATACATGATGTACAGGTATACATGATGTACAGGTATACATGATGTACATGTATACATGATGTACAGGTATACATGATGTACAGGTATACATGATGTACAGGTATACATGATGTACAGGCATACATGATGTACAGGTATACATGATATACAGGTATACATGATGTACAGGCATACATGATGTACAGGTATACATGATGTACAGGTATACATGACATACAGGTATACATGATGTACAGGTATACATGATGTACAGGCATACATGATGTACAGGTATACATGATGTACAGGCATACATGATGTACAGGTATACATGATGTACAGGCATACATGATGTACAGGCATACATGACGTACAGGTATACATGATGTACAGGTATACATGATGTACAGGCATACATGATGTACAGGTATACATGATGTACAGGTATACATGATGTACAGGTATACATGATGTACAGGCATACATGATGTACAGGTATACACGATATACAGGTATACACTATATACAGGTATACACGATATACAGGTATACACTATATACAGGTATACACTATATACTGGCATACACTATATACAGGTATACACGATATACAGGTATACACGATATACAGGTATACACTATATACAGGTATACACGATATACAGGTATACACTATATACAGGTATACACTATATACTGGCATACACTATATACAGGTATACACTATATACAGGTATACACTATATACAGGTATACACGATATACAGGTATGCACTATATACAGGTATACACTATATACAGGTATACACGATATACAGGTATTGATGATGTACAGGTATACATGATGTACAGGTATACATGATGTACAGGCATACATGACATACAGGCTTACATGATGTACAGGTATTGATGATGTACAGGTATACATGATGTACAGGTATACATGATGTACAGGTATACATGATGTACAGGTATACATGACGTACAGGTATACATGATGTACAGGTATACATGACGTACAGGTATACATGATGTACAGGTATACATGACATACAGGCATACATGATGTACAGGCATACATGACGTACAGGTATACATGACATACAGGCATACATGATGTACAGGCATACATGATGTACAGGTATACATGATGTACAGGTATACATGACGTACAGGTATACATGATATACAGGCATACATGACGTACAGGTATACATGACGTACAGGTATACATGATGTACAGGTATACATGATGTACAGGCATACATGATGTACAGGCATACATGATGTACAGGTATACATGATATACAGGCATACATGACGTACAGGTATACATGATGTACAGGTATACATGACGTACAGGTATACATGATGTACAGGTATACATGATGTACAGGTATACATGATGTACATGTATACATGATGTACAGGTATACATGATGTACAGGTATACATGATGTACAGGTATACATGATGTACAGGCATACATGATGTACAGGTATACATGATATACAGGTATACATGACGTACAGGTATACATGATGTACAGGTATACATGACGTACAGGTATACATGATGTACAGGTATACATGATGTACAGGCATACATGATGTACAGGCATACATGACGTACAGGTATACATGATGTACAGGTATACATGATGTACAGGCATACATGATGTACAGGTATACATGATGTACAGGCATACATGATGTACAGGTATACATGATGTACAGGTATACATGACATACAGGTATACATGATGTACAGGCATACATGATGTACAGGTATACATGACGTACAGGTATACATGATGTACAGGTATACATGACGTACAGGCATACATGATGTACAGGCATACATGATGTACAGGCATACATGACGTACAGGTATACATGATGTACAGGCATACATGATGTACAGGTATACATGATGTACAGGTATACATGATGTACAGGCATACATGATGTACAGGTATACATGATATACAGGCATACATGACGTACAGGTATACATGATGTACAGGTATACATGACGTACAGGTATACATGAGGTACAGGTATACATGATGTACAGGCATACATGATGTACAGGTATACATGATGTACAGGTATACATGATGTACAGGTATACATGACGTACAGGTATACATGATGTACAGGTATACATGATATACAGGCATACACTATATACAGGCATACACTATATACAGGTATACACTATATACAGGCATACACTATATACAGGTATACACTATAAACAGGTATACACTATAAACAGGTATACACTATATACAGGCATACACTATATACAGGTATACACGATATACAGGTATACACGATATACAGGTATACATGATGTACAGGTATACACGATGTACAGGTATACATGATATACAGGTATACATGATGTACAGGTATACATGATATACAGGTATACACTATATACAGGTATAAATGATATACAGGCATACATGATATACAGGTATACACGATATACAGGTATACACGATATACAGGTATAAATGATATACAGGCATACATGATATACAGGTATACATGATGTACAGGTATACACTATATACAGGTATAAATGATGTACAGGTATACATGATATACAGGTATACACGATATACAGGCATACACTATATACAGGCATACACGATATACAGGTATACACGATATACAGGTATACATGATATACAGGTATACATGATATACAGGTATACACGATGTACAGGTATACATGATGTACAGGTATACACTATATACAGGTATAAATGATGTACAGGTATACATGATATACAGGTATACATGATATACAGGTATACATGATATACAGGTATACATGATATACAGGTATAAATGATATACAGGTATACATGATATACAGGTATACATGATATACAGGTATACATGATATACAGGTATAAATGATATACAGGTATACATGATGTACAGGTATACATGATATACAGGTATACATGATATACAGGCATACACTATATACAGGTATACACTATATACAGGCATACACTATATACAGGTATACACGATATACAGGTATACACTATATACAGGCATACACTATATACAGGTATACACGATATACAGGTATACACTATATACAGGCATACATGATATACAGGCATACACTATATACAGGTATACACGATATACAGGTATACATGATGTACAGGTATACACGATGTACAGGTATACATGATATACAGGTATACACTATATACAGGTATAAATGATGTACAGGTATACATGATATACAGGTATACACTATATACAGGTATAAATGATATACAGGCATACATGATATACAGGTATACACGATATACAGGTATACACGATATACAGGTATACATGATGTACAGGTATACATGATATACAGGTATACACGATATACAGGTATACACGATATACAGGTATACATGATATACAGGTATACACGATATACAGGTATAAATGATATACAGGCATACATGATATACAGGTATACACTATATACAGGTATACACGATATACAGGTATACATGATGTACAGGTATACACGATGTACAGGTATACATGATATACAGGTATACACGATATACAGGTATACATGATATACAGGTATACACGATATACATGATATACAGGTATACACGATGTACAGGTATACATGATGTACAGGCATACATGATATAATCCTGATGCATAGGCATACATGATGTACAGGTATACATGATATACAGGTATACATGATGTACAGGTATACATGATGTACAGTACAGGTATACACGATGTACAGGTATACATGATGTACAGGTATACACGATGTACAGGCATACATGATATACAGGTATACATGATATACAGGTATACATGATATACAGGTATACACTATATACAGGTATACATGATATACAGGCATACATGATATACAGGCATACATGATATACAGGCATACATGATGTACAGGTATACATGATGTACAGGCATACATGATGTACAGGCATACATGATATACAGGCATACATGATGTACAGGCATACATGATATACAGGTATACATGATGTACAGGCATACATGATATACAGGCATACATGATATACAGGCATACATGATGTACAGGCATACATGATTACAGGCATACATGATGTACAGGCATACATGATGTACAGGCATACATGATGTACAGGTATACATGATATACAGGCATACATGATGTACAGGCATACATGATGTACAGGTATACATGATATACAGGCATACATGATATACAGGTATACATGATGTACAGGCATACATGATGTACAGGTATACATGATATACAGGTATACATGATATACAGGCATACATGATATAATCCTGATGTACAGGTATACATGATGTACAGGTATACATGATGTACAGGTATACATGATATACAGGCATACATGATATAATCCTGATGTACAGGTATACATGATGTACAGGTATACATGATATACAGGCATACATGATATACAGGCATACATGATATAATCCTGATGTACAGGTATACATGATGTACAGGTATACATGATGTACAGGTATACATGATATACAGGCATACATGATATAATCCTGATGTACAGGTATACATGATGTACAGGTATACATGATATACAGGCATACATGATATACAGGCATACATGATATAATCCTGATGTACAGGTATACATGATGTACAGGTATACATGATGTACAGGTATACATGATATACAGGCATACATGATATAATCCTGATGTACAGGTATACATGATGTACAGGTATACATGATATACAGGCATACATGATATACAGGCATACATGATATAATCCTGATGTACAGGTATACATGATGTACAGGTATACATTATATACAGGTATACATGATATACAGGTATACATGATATAATCCTGGTGTAGTTTAAACATAGTTTATTCAGTTCATTCAATATATATACGGTATATAAATACAACAGGATATCTGAAATGGATTGGAAAACAAGCTGAGAGCTTATGTAAATTCCTTTCCATGAGGATGTTACACTATACAGTTGTTAGCATTGAGAGCGGTTAGTGAGACATGACGGGCATTGTCTTGGGTTCTTTAGCCCCGATTGGTCTTGGGTGCTTGTATGCGTACTTGTGATTTGTGGGGCAATTTGAAACAAGTTTTCTCATCATGCGTGCACTAATTTGTGGTGAACTGAATTGGAAGGTATGGAAAATTAGTAAATGGGATGAAATGAAATGGGTTGCTGTGACACACAGGAAAGGAAGGATGGACCTGGAATACCCACCAGGTAGTCGGATCATGCATCAAACCTCTTTGTAGCTGCAATGTAAGCCTGGACAGTTAGAAAGATGGATTTGTTGTTTTTGAATGGTAAACGATCGTCGCCATACAGAAGATTATTTGTTGTCGGTGCGCAAGGGATATTGGACAAGAGTAGGCGACGAGCATTGTTGTATCGTGGACACGGCGTAAGGTAATGCATCGCTGTTTCCATTGCTCCACAGGCACAGTTTGGCGATTCAACAATGTTTTTTCGATGGAGGTCGAAATTCAAAGAACTACATCCTAGTCGTAGATGAGCATGGAGAATCTGGAGCCTCCTGTTTCCCAGGTCGTATAGAGGAGAATATTTCTTAGGCTTGCTGAGTTTGGATTTAAATTCGGATACATTCCTGGAGTTACGGGTGTCATAAGGAAGAGAGTTCCAATCGCGGATGGTTGCTGGAAGAAATGAATTAGCATATGCTTGCGTTTTAGTGTGTATTAAAGGGACGTCAGGAACGGAACGTAGGGAGTAGGTTTGAATGGGTTGTTATGGTATGATGTCAGAAAGATACGTGGGAGTTAGATTGTTCCTCATTTTAAAGAAGAGAATACATCTATGGTCTTTACGTCTCGATGCAAGGGTTTCCCAGTTGAGATCGTTCCGGAGACGGTTGAGGTTACAAAGCTTAGTAGCACCACTGACTATGCTGGCTGCTTCATTTTGCACTGCCTCGATGTCGTTGCTTAATGTGTTGGAACAGTTGTCCCAGACAACATCTGCATATTCTAGGAGGTCTAATGAAAGAGACGTACATATGCTGGAGACTCGGGCGGGAGAGAATGTATTTGAGGGATCGTAAGATTCCAATTCGTTGCCATGCCTTGTTTAACGATGAGGTTATGTGGGATGACCACGATCCGTCGTCAGAGAAGGTAAGGCCGAGGTGCTTGTGATTTTTCACTTGTTTTATATGATTTTGATCCATAGATATGATTGGGTGAGGAAGTTTGCGACGTTTTCTAGTGAACAGAACTGACTCTGTTTTGTTTGGGTTGAATGTAACTAACCATGATTCGGACCAGGAGTGTATACGTGCCAGATCTCTATTTAGGAGTGTTGCCGAGGATACTGGATCGTCGACTATGACATATAGGCTTGTGTCGTCAGCAAACAAACGTATTTTGGCTTCAACATCTGTGACTATGTCATTTATATAGATTAGAAACAGTAGAGGGCCTAGAATCGATCCTTGTGGGACGCCGGCGTTTACTGGTACCCAAGAGGTGGTATTTGCGAATACGACTCTCTGTTTCCTATTAGAGAGATAGGACTCGAACCAAGAAAGAAGAGAACCAGCTATGCCAATGGAACCAAGTTTATGTAGGAGACCTTTGTGCCACACTCTGTCAAAGGCTTTCGAAATGTCGCAGAAGACAGCTCGAACTTCTTTGCCTTCGTCAAGAGCTTTGCAGACATCGTTGTACATATGTCAGCTGATTGACGGTCGAATCGCCTTTTATGAATCCAGATTGGAATGAAGTGATAAGGTTGTTAGATGTAACATAATTGAAGAGTTATTTGTGTATACATCGCTCCATTAGTTTCCCTAGACAATTAAGTAGGGATATAGGCCTATAGTTGGACGGTGTGGAGGCATCAGACTTTTTAAAGATGGGAGTCACATTTGCCTGTTTCCAAGAAAGAGGGAAGGTAGAGTTAGAGAGATGTAAGTTAAAAAGGTGCGATAAGGGACCAGCGAGTTCCTCTGAGCCCTCCGTGATTAGACGTGGGGTGACTTTGTCTGGACCACTAGCCTTGGCTGGGTCTACTAATGATATAGCGCCTTTCACGTCCGTAGTAGATATGAATATTTCTGATAGAGAACTCATTGGGTGATTGTACATGGTTGGGATAGGACGGTTGACATCATCAAGAGTTGACTGGGAGCAGAAGAAGGAATTGAGTAATTCTGCTTTGTCTGCGTCGTTGATGCCTCGGTGCCATTATGAAAGAGGGTAGGTATTACAGAGGATTTTGATTTTTTGTTGTTGAGCTTGTTTGCGAGTTTAAACCATGTTTTTGTGGGGATATTTTCAGTATTGATTTGCTTGATGATTGCTGATTGATGTTCTGCTTTGGAATTGCGGATTATGGATGTGGTGGCGTTGCGATTGTGTCTGAATTCTTCCCATGATGAAACTGTTGGTTGACTTAGCTCTTTGGTGAATTTTATTTCGCTTTTTGATCATTTGTCTTATATTGTTATTCATCCATGGAACGTCATTTGGTCTGATTGTTACAGTTTTGTTTGGAATGCTGCTAGACGCTGCAGCTGTTAAAGAATCTGCGATATTTATTGCGATACTGTTCATATCATTGCTGTCGAGAATAGATTCCCAGTCTGTTGACTGAAGAAGGTTTCTGTATGTTGGATAGTCGGCTTTGTCATACAGCCATATATGCCGTTTAAATGGGGACTGCGTAGGTTTAGAAAACTTGAATACGGACACGATAGGACAATGGAAGCGGACAAGGTCGGGGATGAAAGGGTCAGCGACAAAGCTGTGCAGGACATGTTGGCGATTCTTGACAAACATCAAGTCGATGGTGGTTCTAGAATGCTCGGTGAAATGTGTTGGAGAGGTAATGAGCTGGTGGGCATTGTACGAATCTATAAGTCTGTTAATTTTGTTGTTTGGGGATATGCTGACATTTATATTGAAGTCGCCAGTAATGATAATGTTGTCGAAGTGTTGGTTAAAGGCAAGGTCAATGCTATGTTCCATGTTAAGCCATTGTGTATTGTTTGCGTCTGGTGGGCGGTAAATACCACCGATCAGGAGTTTGCGTTGGCTGACATAGACTTCGACCCATAGAGCTTCTAGATCCTGTTGAATAAGATCTTTACGTTCGATAGCATGTATTGTGTTTCGAGTATAGATTGCAACGCCGCCACCTGGTCGACCAGTTCTATCTAGTCGAAAGGGTAAGTTAAAGTTAGGGATATGTAGTACGTCGTTGGGTGTGGATGACGATAACCATGTTTCTGTGAAAACTAAAATGTCATATGGTTGAGCTTCGATGGCCAGGATATCTATTTTGGGTTTCAAGCTTTGTATGTTTAAGTGCATAACGCTAAGTCCAGTGTTAGTTAGTTTGATATAGGGATCAGATGGGGTAGCATGATTACTATGGTTAGGTACTGGGCCTGGATTAAGTTCGACATCGCCAGCCAGTAGTAATAGTATTTGTGCTATACACGCAGCACCTGCTGTCAGCGTTTTTACAATAGGAGAGGGGAATATACTTTTGTCCAGGTTAAAAGAAACATGACGGCTAAGATAAGTCGGTTTATAATGACGCAACATTAAGGTGGATAGAGGTAGTGGATAGAGGTAGTAGCTGTTAAGAGTCGTCATGAATCTTTCCGGTGGAGGTGATTAACAAGAAGACGAAAACGAAGGAAGGTAGACAGGCAGCAACCCCATTTCCGCATGTGTCACAGCAAGTGAACAATGAGTAAAATGATATGGCCATTAAAGATACCAGTTCAATAGTAATAGTAGGTATGATTAGTATAGGCTTAGTATACTTGGAAGCGTTTTGCTATAGCATGAACTATAGTTGACTAAGAGTGTAAAATGATAAAATATGACGTGATTAAGTATGGAAGGATCGGTAAGAGACAGTACAGCTAAAAACAAAGTGATGTGGTTCAGTATGGCAGTATTGGTAACAGGATGTTCAACATGTGTAAATGTGGTGTGGTTATGTATGGCAATATCAGAAAGAGAAAGTAAAAATTGTAACAATGGCATGTGATTACGGTAGATATGACAGCAACAAAAGCAATGACATGTAACAAAGTGATGCGATTACGTATGGCAGTATCCAGTACTATGCGATATGTACAAGCAGTATCGGTCAGAGATAGTAACGCATATATCAGTAATGTTATGATGTACTAGATAAGGCAGTATGGTTTGGAAACGGTCGACGCGCACGCACGCACCCACCCACCCACCCACCCACCCACCCATATTTTCACATTGTACATAGTAGATGTCACAACAAACACACACACACACACAAACACAACAAAAACAACAAACCACACACTACATTCACATTGGATATTTTCACATTGTACATAGTAGATGTTTTACAACAAACACACACACCACACAAAACACAAAAACAACAAACCACACACACACACAAATATTTTCACATTGTACATAGTAGATATTTTACAACAATGTACACACACACTACATTGCGACATTGGATATTTTCACATTGTACATAGTAGATGTTTTACAACAATGTACACACACACTACATTACAACATTGAAAACATATCACGTTGTACACAGAACTTGTTTTACAACAACGTACATATAAATTGTATCACTCCGTTGCAGCATTGGATAATTACACAATGTATATAGTACATACCTGCAAGGTATGTTCGTATATGTATCACTACTTTGCATATAGTACTTGTTTTACAACAATGTGCATATCACTCACTACATTGCAATATTGGGTAATTTCTCATTGTACATACCCTGCAACAATATACTTATAAATCACTACCTACACTATATTCGCCAATGCATAGAAATATTATTACAGAGTAGATGTGGGGTACCTGGTGTACACTCCCTACCCACTTCCATGTGGGAGATACAAAAATGATATCATATATGTTAACATGCTCGATCATAGGATCTTGGATATAGTTAAAGGAAAGTCATCAACAAGTGAGAAAGGATACTTGGATATAGTTAAAGGAAAGTCATCAACAAGTGAGAAAGGATCTCGGATATAGTTAAAGGAAAGTCATCAACAAGTGAGAAAGGATCTCGGATATAGTTAAAGGAAAGTCATCAACAAGTGAGAAAGGATCTCGGATATAGTTAAAGGAAAGTCATCAACAAGTGAGAAAGGATACTTGGATATAGTTAAAGGAAAGTCATCAACAAGTGAGAAAGTATCTCGGATATAGTTAAAGGAAAGTCATCAACAAGTGAGAAAGGATACTTGGATATAGTTAAAGGAAAGTCATCAACAAGTGAGAAAGGATCTCGGGATATAGTTAAAGGAAAGTCATCAACAAGTGAGAAAGGATACTTGGATATAGTTAAAGGAAAACCTTACAAGATTCATCTTAATGTTGAAAGATAAAGCTCACAAAAACAAAATGTGGAGAAATAATTTTGAATATAAAATACTATAATAATGCAAATAAAGAAATTATGACAGGTTGATGATTTCAAATTCAAGAAAATTATGAATATATTTAAATATACTAACAGATAAACTGGCAAAAAAAGGGTTAAATGTTTCTATATTTAGATTTGGCAATTGCCTCCATTACATTTGTACAGAACAGAACAGAACAGAACATATGATGTATTAGACTTCATTACATAGCTAATCATCATAATATTACATATACAATTGCAAGCAATGACAAATATAAAAGTCATAAATATATGAAGTGTTGTACACCGTGCACATAGATGAAGCAGAGGAGACTCTGGAATGAGTATCTGTCTGTATCATTGCACTATCCTCCAAAAATCGAAAATGACTGATCTCTTCAGGAGGCCCCTTTCAAATCTACTGTGTTTACATAATAGTAACTGCAGTTCCCCCCCCCCCCCACCCCCACGACGTTGATTAAAGTGGAAGTCGTGATAGCGCAGTGGATGCGCGTTCGCTTCAGGTATGAAAGGTCTGGAGTTCGAGCCCCGCTGGAGCCGTTACGATTGTGCCCTTAGGCAAGGCATTTAAATTCCATGTTGCCTCTTCTCTCTCCCTCGTGGCGATGGATTCCATCAGGAATGAGTTCTCGAGAGTGATTAATATAAGTTATAAGAACTTGTTTCGCAATTAAGCTAAAATAAATTTGTATAAACTAAGATGCTCCAATCCATCCATCCCTGGTACTTTTACATGCCTGGTATATAGCACAAATATATGAGTCTACCACAGTTCATAATCCCATCTGATTTTTTAATAATAGGGTCAGTCAGGGGATCGAACCTGCAATCTATGGATTCGCAGACCAACAAGACGTTGATTAAAGTTGTTGTTTGATGTCATAATTCGCAAGAATTTTGATATCGCTGTCGATAAAATCAAGTGTTCAGTGCATTCGTAATGTCGCTGTTCCAGTAATATAAACGAAACAACGTAAATGTGTAACATTTAAGTTCCTCTACAGTCTGCAAATGTTCCGTTATATGTTATATTTGGGGTTTTACGCCTGCATCAACACCCTTCCTGGGCAGGCTCCAGCGGTTAACCAGTACTTGGATGCACCAACCTCCGTAAGAAAATGACAACTTTTTCATATAAATGAGACACGGCCTGAGCTGGGCTCGAACCCGTGACCAAATGTTCCGTAAATGCAATGTCAATATTAGGAATAAAATCAAGAGCTCTATAACTATTTCTATTCTATAACTTTGCTTGTATTCAGTGTAATAACACCATCTCATAATTTCTTATATGTACACACGTGTAATAACACCTGGAAGGATTCTGATTGGTTTAGAGAATAATCCTTATAATTTGTAAATTAAACTTTAATGTATGCATATTTCTATTTAAATTGGGACATAATGTTAATGTTAAGACAAAATACGATTAAAAAGAGGTCTCGACGCTATTATAACAATGTTTAAACCATAAATATAATGCTGCTATGCGTAGTGATGTCATGTCATGACAATTTAATGACGTCACGGTCATACAGTTTATCCTCGGACCTGGACGTATGAAAGATGGTATGAAGGTCGCCAGATCGGACAAGTGGGTTTTCTCCGGGTACTCCGGTTTCCTCCCACTCGAATGACCACATATACGCTTTCATCTGCGCCAACGAGAGTGATTAATATAAGTTGTTAAAACTTGCTGTAAAATAAATAAAGTTTAAACTTAAATGTCATGACAATTTGCCCTATCACTTGACGCCAAAATGGAAGTAGCAACGTTATTTATTAAAATGAGCGCGCCGTGGTTTCCATGGTAATGTGATAAAAAGGATCTTACACTCGTGGTGATTTCATACCATATTTTATGAAACTGGGTTTACTCACCAAAAGGCTCGTTTAACCCCCCTTTGAATCAACCTCGCTTAATAGCAAAATTCAAAAACTTGTTTCATAAAACATAAAAATATGGCGAAATTTAACGATTTTACAACTCCTAATCTGAATTGAAATTCCAGAAATATTTTAGTTTAAACATATTTTATTCGGATCAAATACATATATACATATATAAACACAATATTTTATACATTGGAACCGATATGGGTCGAGAAACAAGCTTAAAGCTTATATGAATCCCTTCCCATGTTGGAGTACGTTTAAATGGTACAAACTGCTTGGCGAATAGTAATGGCGAGTTTATGTGTTCAGTATATATAAATTGTAGAGAAACTATTGAATACTTAAACAGCAGTGGCAAATGTTTGGACTTGATATTGCTAAACGTCCGCATATATTTACGGCATCGCGTTATTGTAATTTTAAATGTAGCAATAAGGAAACGTTAGATCCAAATATGTAAACTATCAAAAAAGAGAAATATTTTAATTGTGAATTAATAAAATTCACGATTTCACACTTTTAGTTTATGATTCTATTTTTTAATTATCAAGTATTCACTGGGCTTCATCTGTAACAACGTTTGAGTAATTTAACTGGTAACATATCTAACTACAAATCTAATTCTTATGGTGGTAAACTGTTGCAGCCTGGTCCAGCACAGGTTGCCAGAAATTGTAGTTGCTTTTCAAGTTCAATAATCCGCTTAGGGTCAATGTGAGCATATAGATTCTTTATCTCTGTTGGATCTGACTTCAAGTCATATATTTCTACAGAATTCTGAAAATGGAAATAATAAAATACATGTGTAATATGAATAAGAATAATACGTTTTATAATGAGAATAAATCAAATGATGGAATTTAAACGTCCAAAAATTAGATAATTATGCAATCAAAATACAGTCATCGATACTAGTTCCCCCACCCAAAGATCCAAACAACTTGACCATTTCTAGCAGGTTAGGTAATGTATCATCACAACCAATTTCATGTTTTCGACTATCTTCCCACAGTCTTGCTATTGAAACTGGTCGCTACAAAATATGATATGTCAATGATGTAATACGAATTCTATAGAAACAGAGTAGCATTTATTAATGACATATCAAAAATTACTCGAATAAAAGTACACAGTTTTTACTAAATATACCATGCCCCGAGGTTGTGAAACGTTTCTCAGATCTCGAGCTCAAGTGATCTGATTGGTTGATTCCGAGTGTTACTGTCAGGTGAACCAATCAGACGATTGAGACTGAGTTTTGAGAACAGTTTTATAACCACCAGGCCATGTCTGAACTTAAAAAAGATTAATACACTCATGTTGTCTAATAAGAAACAATTTATAACAGACAGACAGACAGACAGACAGACAGACAGACAGACAGACAGACAGACAGACAGACAGACAAGACAAGACAAGACAGACAGACAGATAGACAGACAGACAGACTTCTGTGTACCCACCTTAGAATCGAGGAATTCACAGTATTTCATACTCTGTTCTTTAGTCGCTTGCACTAGGCAGGCGAATGTGTTATTCTTGGAATCCTCACATACACAGTGTCTGTCACAATTCTTAAACATACAAATTATAACTATATTCATAATAATATACTGGCAATTGTTAGTTTATACAAATTTATTTTAAGCTCGATTGCAAAACTTAATTAATAAATTAAACACTCTCGAGACCTCATTCCTCAATCCATTGCCACGAGGGAGAGAGAAGAGTCATGCCTTGCCTAAGGGCACAATCGCGGCTTGAACCCCGGGACTTTGGCACCTGAACCTAACAATTGTTAGATATATCGAACAAACATCGGATGGATCCATATTAGCAGTGCTGAGCTGGAAATTAACATAATTTTGCAAAAATGTCAGCAAAAGTAATGGATCCATTAGTTTATACAAATTCATTTTAGCTTGATTGCGTAACAAGTTCTTACAACTATATTAATCAATCTCGAGACATCATTCCTGATGGAATCCATCGTCACAAGGGAGAGAGAAGAGGCATGTGGAATTTAAATGCCTGGCTAAGTGCACAATCCTAATGGCTACTTTCGAACCTGAAGCGACTTCCATGGATCCAATGGATCTATGACTTCCATTCCAAGATATTTAGGTCGTGTTCATTTTTGCTGTTTTCGGCAGCATAGGTTGACCCATAAACAATGACGGCCAATTATAAAGTTTTATCAACATTGTGCCTCGCTTTCGATTCAAGTATGTCATTAATTAAGTCACGTGCTAATAGGCCTATTAATAGGATTAATTCGAGTCAATAATTACACGGACAATCCCACAATTTTCCCCAGGCGTTGATATGATCAGAAACTCAATACGGCCCAATTAATAGTCTCAGTGTTAAAATATATTTAATTGACTGACAAGGCAAAATATAGTGACGCCTGTGCCCTGGCTATGCACATATGTTAATCACACCGTACCACGACACCGGTCTGGGAACAATTATATTTACATAATATCAAGCTTAATTAATCTTAATACTAATCCATGAACATTAACCTTACAATTCCGTTAAAATAATTAAAGTACGTACATTCATATCTTGGTTTGTATACTGAGGGCATCCTTCTATACTTTGCGAATATTCCCCGGTGTGTTCCACAAGAAAAGATTGCCGGAATGGTCTAGTATGATTTTCTTGCGGATGTAGATACGCTCTCATACTGATGCCGTCAACATTAAACATACTTGAATCATCCACAAGGCTTACAAATGTGGGAGCAAAGTCTATATTCAACACAATATCCTGGAAAAGAGAACAATAATATATATATATTCAAATTTATTTTAGCTCGATTGCGAAACAAGTTCATACAATTTATATTAGATCCATCGCCATGAAGGAGAAGAGACAATGTGGAATTTAAAAGACTTGCCTAAGGGCACAATCAAAACGACTACAGCTGGACATAAACTCGGGGCAACCATATTTACAGACGGATCTGTAGTCCAGTCATAAACACGATCGACTGGTAATCCAGCGAACGCAAGTTCGATCCCCCGTCTGACCCTAATAAAAAATTAATAGTCTTTCAAATGGGACTTTAAACCGAGGTATCATGTCGGTGCTTTACACCGTGCACGTAAAAGAACCAGAGGAGACTCTGGAATGAGTCTCTGTCTGTATCATTGCACTATCCTCCAAATATCTAAAATGTCGCTGACATGGTCAACCGGTAGTGACGATAAATAAACGTAAAACACACACACACGATGATTTCTGATGCATCTACAAGGCTTGTTGAGATCACTGCCGACTATTTCTCAGAAATTATTTTGGAATCAGACTAGTCTAGGAGATTAAACGTATGTTTTTAAAGTTTTTCATCGTTGCTTGCAGTTGAAACAAGAGTTTGCTATTTGCTATGCATCACTTTTTTTAAACACATATAGTCAAGCATAAGCCAAGCACAATTTCTGTGAAATTATTTAATGAAACACAACTGAGAAACATACATTTGGTTACAACGAAAGACATCAGTCAGTTACTGCCCATGAATACTCTCTAAAAGTATGTAGGTCCTCTTAAATTGTTTCCTCTGTTTTTATGGTTGTTTCCTTTGCACAACATGCTATCTATTTTCTTCCACTTTGTCATTTTATAATTATTATCTTACTATATCTCGACAGTTTCGGGTTTTACGCCTGCATCAGCACCATTTTGGGCTATATCGCCGGCGGGCAGTTTACTTAACAACACCTTTCCTGGGCAGGCTCCAGCGGTTAACCAGTACTTGGGTGCACCAACCTCCGTAAGAAACTGCCAACTTTTTCATATAAATGAGACACGGCCTGAGCGGGGCTCGAACCCGTGACCATCAGTGATGATAGGTTTCAGTGGTATACAAGTCAGCGACCTTAACCACTCGACCACGGAGGCGGACTATATCTCGACAGATACCCTACAGTATATCCAATGGGTAAACACATTAATTAACTAACATGATTTGGATAAAATCACATTTATCATAATGCAACATCTGGTTAGGGAACAACTATAAAAATAAAGGATTCCAACTGAAAGGACTGCTATACATTTAGGGACTTTATCTACCAAGGGAGGTAATAGAAAAATGAGTGAGGTCTTTCATTTGGTGCTCTCTCTTGTGTTCTTGCTGTTTATTTGTGTGATTCAGATACACCACCGAGCCTAGATTATTGCACATTCTAAGTCCAGCTTACACAATGAATATAAGATATTTATAAAATAGACTGGCTACCTATCTACCAAGTTGTTTGGCTATGTAACCCGAACCGCACATGTGTATTTATTTGAGCATACCGTCAAACCTGTGTTAGTGGTTACCTCTATTAACCAGCCAACCTCCATTAAGCAGCCAGTTTCCAGATTCTCAATATGCTGTTTTATTATTCACTTGACCTCTGTTAAGCAGCCACCTGTGATAAGTAGCCACTTTCAGTGATTCCCTTGGCTGGCTGCTTAACACAAGTATGACTGTATGCTAATGGATCCTCCCATCACTGTGGAAAGGTATTACACCACCTTCCTTTATATCTATCACATTAAAATAATTTATATTTATTCAGTCTCAATTCTTTGTTTACACGTTTTTAGTTACTAAAACAGTAAAACAATGTTTCAAAATGTCCATGCACAGTACTCTTTAGCTCTAAACAAGAAGTCAACCATTCAATCAATGCATCTAGCTACAGTATTGATTTAAAACAAACAGCTAATTCATTTGGTTTAACCCATTCCCCCATAGAAGCACCCCTTGATGCCATTACCAATACGACATACATTGACAATATAGTAGCCAAACCAATGTTCATAATATAGGCCAGAATCTCATGTAGTCCCAGTAATATATATGGAGGTGGCGACTACTTATCCACTGCATGATAGCTAAATGGCTGTCGTTTGTATGGAGATATAATAGTATATTAACCTAAATCTCTATGAAGGAAAGAGTTGAGTTTTACATAGTTCATCATCATAACCTATCTCGGTGTGATATACCAACCAAGGAAAGGGTTAACACTGTGTTAGTTACTGGACCACTGAACGGTATATTGTTAATGATAAGACTTACGTCAGATACTCCACCAGGTTTTATACCAGGACCTCTCACCATCAACGGTACCCGGATGTCAAAGTCATACACTTGTCTCTTGTCATATGGTAAACCAAACTGACCTAAAACAGTCATAGTAACACAAGTCACAGTAAATTGGTTGCCGCCAACAACAGAAATTCAAGTTGGTTATGCTATGCATGTAGAATTGGAAAACATTGGTTGCCATAGAAGAGATTATATCGTAAAAGTGGAAAAAAGTTGGTTGCTATAGAAGAAGAAAAGGTTGGTTATATGATAGAAGTGGGAAAAGTTGGTTGCTATAGAAGAAGAAAAGGTTTGTTATATGATAGAAGTGGAAAAAGTTGGTTGCTATAGAAGAAGAAAAGGTTTGTTATATGATAGAAGTGGGAAAAGTTGGTTGCTATAGAAGAAGAAAAGGTTGGTTATATGATAGAAGTGGGAAAAGTTGGTTGCTATAGAAGAAGAAAAGGTTGGTTATATGATAGAAGTGGGAAAAGTTGGTTGCTATAGAAGAAGAAAAGGTTGGTTATATGATAGAAGTGGGAAAAGTTGGTTGCTATAGAAGAAGAAAAGGTTGGTTATATGATAGAAGTGGGAAAAGTTGGTTGCTATAGAAGAAGAAAAGGTTGGTTATATGATAGAAGTGGGAAAAGTTGGTTGCTATAGAAGAAGAAAAGGTTGGTTATATGATAGAAGTGGGAAAAGTTGGTTGCTATAGAAGAAGAAAAGGTTGGTTATATGATAGAAGTGGGAAAAGTTGGTTGCTATAGAAGAAGAAAAGGTTGGTTATATGATAGAAGTGGGAAAAGTTGGTTGCTATAGAAGAAGAAAAGGTTGGTTATATGATAGAAGTGGGAAAAGTTGGTTGCTATAGAAGAAGAAAAGGTTGGTTATATGATAGAAGTGGGAAAAGTTGGTTGCTATAGAAGAAGAAAAGTTTGGTTATATGATAGAAGTGGGAAAAGTTGGGCTATGGAAGAAGAAAAGGTTGGTTATATCATAGAAGTGGAAAAGGTTGGTTATATCATAGAAGTGGAAAAAGTTGGTTATATCATAGAAGTGGAAAACGCTAGTTATATGATAGAAGTGGAAAAAGTTTGTTTTGCCATAGAAGCAGAAAAAGTTTGTTATGCCATAGAAGTAGAAAAGTTGGTTATAGAAAATAGGTATCTAAATAGTGCACAAACTTAAACTGTTACAGTTTCTGTAAAATTTCTTAATTTCCATTGTTGTAAGTGATCATATATTCACAGCACAAATAAATATGATTAACTAAGTAAGTTTGCAGCAGTTCAACAGTGTTAATATGAACACATAACTGAATATACTCCTGCTGATAGAAATATACTCATGGTACCAACCGTAGATAATATTTAGAGGTTATTACGTGGCTAGTTTCATATCAGCATAGGTATCGACCCGAGGTAACTTATTATCAGCCCGAGACCGAATAACGTCTTTATTACTTTGATATGAATTTGAACATTTAATAATCAAAATCCTGCTCTCCGTTATCCATTTATCAGGAATAAATCGCAATTACTGAATTAGATACATGAGCATGATTGAATGCAGTGGTTAGCGCACTTGCTTCTCACCAATGCAACCCGGGTTCGATCCTCGGACCGGGAAGTATGTGAGGTGGTACGGTGGTCGCCAGATCGGATGGGTTTTCTCCGGGTACTCTGGTTTCCTCCCACATAAATTACCACATATACGCTTTCATCCGCACCAATGAGAGTGGTTAATATAAGTTGTTAAAACTTGCTTCCCAATCGTTGTAAAATAAATAAAGTTTGAACTTAAACTACAAACATCTGTTATCTGTCAAATTTGAGACGCTATGGAAAGTAAACAAATTAGCACTGAGTGTGCATGCGTTATTTTCTCAGGAACTAGTCATGATACAGCCTTTTCTGGTTTGATATGGGCATGTGACCATATCAAACCAGCAAACGTAATATCAGACTGGAAAACACAGCGTATCAACCTGGGTGGTAGACAGTATTGTGGCAGGCAAATAACGGCACAAAATTGGCTAAAATTAATATCTCAGTAATAAACTCATGGTACCAAACTGTAGGTAATATTCTGAAATACCATTAAGACTCGGAGAATAATTTGCTGACGTGAAAATCAAGTTATTCAATATTAGATCTATATATTATATATAAAACGTGTCCTTATCAGTCGTTGCTTTTGTCATGAGACATTTCACTGTAATGGTATGTAAAAATGATGAAAAACAAGAATATTTCTCACCTAAGTGGTAGCCGTTGTCAGAGGAGAAGAATAGATATGTGTTGTCCAATATTCCTTCCCTGCTCAATGTTTCAACCAGATCTTCTACCATATCATCTACTGATAACAGCGTCCTCCATCTAAAATTACTCATATGCAACTAATTGTGATACGAATCATTTTGAGAAACTCTTAATGCGGATGAGAATTACCGAAAGTACCCGCTGTAATTGTGATTTGTTTTAACTCAATAAATTCCATAATATCCCACAGTCACAGTAGATATTGGACAAGTATATTAGGGGTGTCACGATATGACTGAAGTGCACCACGATATATTGCAATACTTTCTTAACATATTGCAATATGCACCACAATATATTGCAATACTTTCTCAACATATTGCAATATGCACCACGATATATTGCTATACTTTCTCAACATATTGCAATATGCACCACGATATATTGCAATACTTTCTCAACATATTGCAATATGCACCACGATATATTGCTATACTTTCTCAACATATTGCAATATGCACCACGATATATTGCAATACTTTCTCAACATATTGCAATATGCACCACGATATATTGCTATACTTTCTCAACATATTGCAATATGCACCACGATATATTGCAATACTTTCTCAACATATTGCAATATGCACCACGATATATTGCTATACTTTCTCAACATATTGCAATATGCACCACGATATATTGCAATACTTTCTCAACATATTGCAATATGCACCACGATATATTGCTATACTTTCTCAACATATTGCAATATGCACCACGATATATTGCAATACTTTCTCAACATATTGCAATATGCACCACGATATATTGCAATACTTTCTAAACATATTGCAATATGTACAACAATATATTGCAAGTTAAAACAAAACAGTTATCAATCCCATTACAGTTTTCGGCTAGTAATATCACTAAAATATTGCTAATATGACAAATGTGTGATCCTGATGATTTATTCGATTAATGTTTGGAACTAAATTCTTTTAATTCAACAAACCAAATTGTTTTAATCGAACGAACCATAAAAAATCTGATAGCTTTACGAAACTTGAAAACATGAAAGTAGTGTCGAAAAACTGGCATGTTGGTTTAAACATATTTATTCGTTCATTATGTACAGTACATTTTATAGCTATACAAACGAATATGGCATGTTAATATCGTGGTACAATAAAGTTTGGCAACATATTGGAATATATACATATACAGTGAAACCCCTCTAAACCGAACGGCTTCCGGACCGGAAGAGAAGTTTGGTTTGGAGGGGTTTTCGGCTTAGAGGGGTTTTCAGATGAGGGGGGCACGGGAGATAAAGTTTGAACAAATGTCTGTATGAATACAACTTACAAATGTGGAATAAAATATATATAAGCTCAAATTTGTTTGTACGTAATGACTTGTCGGTGGTTCCGTATTTGATCAATAATTATGAAATATAATTATCAATGTTATGCCTTAAATAATGATAGTCTGCCTTTTGTGAAATCCCATTCACATCTTCGTATTAAAACTAATTACTCAAACATGAAAAGAGATTAACAAAACTGCAATTGCAAAGGACATAATTAAATAGTGTCCAGTCGTAATCCATTTGAAAACAACGTAATTAAATCAAATTTTCAGTATCATTGGTTTTTATCACGCCTTTATGTTCTCACAACACCACGTCGGATGTAAACAATACGGATAAAACACCAATATGCCGACTGATTAATTGACTTGTGAAAACACGGAAGGTGTTATGATTCAGGAGAGACAAAGCTTGTTTCGGATCCGGATTTTACGCCGCTGGCTGTTTGGTTTTCAGGGGTAATTTGCAATAGAAATGTGCACAAATGGTCCCGAAAACTTGTCCGGTATTCGGAAAAGAGAGGTTCCGGTTTAGAGAGGTTTTTTTACAATGAACAAAGAAGGGAAAATATCGGGACCTTGAAAATTGTCCGGTTTGGAGGGAATTCCGATTTAGAGGGGTTCCGGTTTTGAGGGGTTTCACTGTAACGTGGCACCACCAATGTACATTACCACTCAGCTAAATTAGTTACCTTGTCTAACAAATATTAAGAGGCAAATGTAATACAATACCTATTTCTGAATATGTTGTCTGAGAGTGCAACAGTATCTGCTGGCATTGGTACAATAGTCTGTTGTATTAACCAGTGTTTATCCTGAAAAGAGATGCACATTCTGTCGGAAACATATAATTGATTAATCACCCACTACAGTCAGAGGTACATATACTTTCCTGTCATGTATACAGCAACATGTCTATCAATTTATTTTGAAATTGGACAGGTTGTTCTAGATAAAAAGATTGTTTATTAGAAGAATTCGACACCTTCAGTGGGATTACAGACGGATATGTAGTCCAGTGGTAACACGCTGGACTGGTAATCCAGGGATCGCAGGCTCGATCCCCCGTCTGACAATAATAAAATTAACAGTCTTTCAGATGGGACGTTAAACCAAGGTCTTGTGTCAGTGCTGTACACCGTGCACGTAAAAGAACCAGAGGAGACTCTGGAATGGGGCTCTGTCTGTATCATTGCACTATCCTCCAAAAATCTAAAATGACTAATCTCTTCAGGAGGCGTCGCTCATATGGGCAACCGGTAGCGACGATAAATAAACGTAAAACACACATAGCACAGAATTCGACACCTTCAGTGGGATTCGATCACACAGCAGTGAGGGTTACGTGATTTTAGATTTTTAATGAATCGGCCACCTCACACATTCACAGAACTATGTATTTTATACCCAAGTACTCTGCAGAATTTACACATCAATATTGAACTTAACACATACAAGGATAATTTCACAATCACATCAATTCATAAATAATGAACCCTTCCAAATATGCCTAAAAACCTGTGTGTGTTTTACGTTTATTTATCGTCGCTACCGGTTGCCCGGTGCCTCCTGAAGAGATTAGTCATTTTAGATTTTTGGAGGATAGTGCAATTATACAGACAGAGACCCATTCCAGAGTCTCCTCTGGTTCTTTTACATGCACGGTGTAAAGCACCGACACGAGATCTCGGTTTAACGTCCCATCTGAAAGACTGTTAATTTTATTAGGGTCAGACAGGGGATCGAACCTACGATCCCTGGATTACATGTCCAGCGTGTTACCACTGGACTACAGATCCGTCTGTGCCTACAAATCTGTATGACCAAATATCAGTTTTATACGACATAAATTCATAATAAATTTCTCTTCCAAATTTGCATACACACCTGTATGACTAAATTTCTGCTTTATATCACATAAATCCATCAATAAATTTCTCTTCCAAATTTGCATACACACCTGTATGACTAAATTTCCGTTTTTTATCACATACATTCAAAAATAAATTTATTTTCCAAATTTGCATACAAACCTGTGGCTTGACATTATAGCTGCCGTTTCTTGGAACTGTCATATTACTGAAGGTGCTGTTATATTGAGGTGCCGGTGTAAATGGAGCATGACAAGCAGGTGTAGACAACATCATGAAAAATGGCGTCGACCATTTATATCTCTCATCCAAGAATTGTCTTGCTCGTTTGTGCTAAGATAAGAAAAGATCAATTTTAATTTGAGTCGGCAAGATAGCAACAATACAACACAAGCTCCGTGTGAGCTTTTGAACCGACTACTGAAACAATATTATATTTCGGGTTTTACGCCAGCATCATCACCATTTCGGGCTATATCGCTGGCGGGCAGTTTACTTAACAGCACCTTTCCTGGGCAGGCTCCAGCGTATAAACCAGTACTTGGGTGCACCAACCTCCGTAAGAAACTGCCAACTTTTTCATATAAATGAGACACAGCCTGAGCGGGGCTCAAACCCGTGACCATCAGTGATGATAGGTTACAGTGGTATACAAGTCAGCGACCTTAACCACTCGACCACGGAGGCGGACCGACTGCTGAAACAAAAGCTTGAGATGATTACAATGGTGGACAATGTTACTTGTGTCCATTAATTTTACTAATGTATATATTTTAAAAATAATAAAATATCACTTACTAATAGAATTGCACTGATGATTTTATGGTTGGAACTCACCATTCGCACATTTATGACATTTATGACATTTATGACATTTGCGATGTTAGCAGAAACTGGTCTTATTACTGGAGTTCTCTGGCATTTGGGACTGAAATAGGTGTGGTCCTAGTATAGGGGTTTGCGACCATTGAAATGCAGACTAAATAATTCCGGTCTTAAAATGGGGTGGTCTTAATATAGGGGTAGTCTTAATATAGGGGTGGTCTTAATATAGGGGTGGTCTTAATATAGGGGTGGTCTAATAGTGGGGTTGTGTTAAGATAGGGGTGGTCTTATAGTGGGGTTGTGTTAAGATAGGGGTGGTCTTATAGTGGGGTTGTGTTAAGATAGGGAAAACAAAAAAGGGTGGTCTTATAGTGGGGTTGTGTAAGATAGGGGTGGTCTTATAGTGGGGTTGTGTTAAGATAGGGGTGGCCTTATAGTGGGGTTGTGTTAAGATAGGGGTGGTCTTATAGTGGGGTTGTGTTAAGATAGGGGTGGTCTTATAATGGGGTGGTCTTATAGTGGGGTTGTAAAAAACTTAATATAGGGGTGGTCTTATAACGGGGTGGTCTTAATATAAAGGGGTGGTCTTATAATGGGGTGGTCTTAATATAGGGGTGGTCTTATAATGGGGTGGTCTTAATATAGGGGTGGTCTTATAATGGGGTGGTCTAATATAGGGGTGGTCTTATAACGGGGTGGTCTTATAATGGGGTGGTCTTAATATAGGGGTGGTCTTATAATGGAATGGTCTTATAAAGGGGTGGTCTTATAATGGGGTGGTCTTATAAAGGGGTGGTCTTAATAAAGGGGTGGTCTTATAATGGGGTGGTCTTAATATAGGGGTGGTCTTATAATGGGGTGGTCTTAATATAGTGGTGGTCTTATAATGGGGTGGTCTTAATATAGGGGTGGTCTTATAATGGGGTGGTCTTAATATAGGGGTGGTCTTATAATGGGGTGGTCTTATAATGGGGTGGTCTTAATATAGGGGTGGTCTTAATATAGGGATGGTCTTATGAGTGGGGTGGTATTAAGAGTGGGGTGGTCTTAATATAGGGGTTGTCTTTATGAGGGTTTTTACTGTAGTCTCCATTCTCCCAATTACATAATAGGACTTTTATATAATTACAGGATTTTTTTAATATAATTACAGGATTTTTATATAATTACAGCATTTTTATATAATTACAGCATTTTTATAGGATTTTTATATAATTACAGGATTGTTTATATAATTACAGGATTTTTTATATAATTACAAGTCACATGATTATTGTTATTCAATGTGAAAATGATTTGTTTGCAACAACAGTGAAACAATTACAAATTTCTACCAAATTTTGATCAGCTTTCATAATAATTATTTATCATTTAGTGCAATTAACCTTTAAAAGATCAAGTGAACGATAACGTTCCATGTTCCATGTGTACCATGTACACCCTGGAAACAACTTGTCAGTATTTTATATATAATTCAATATGCAAAACATCACAGTTAATGACCACTGTCATCAATCATTCTAAATCAACATTTCACAAGTATGTCACTACAGAAACATAGTAGTACTATGTGGTAACTGGATCTCTTTCTTGCATGAGTACAATAACAGCTTCACTGTATAACAGTTACATCTTCTTTTCAAATGTACCTGACATACATATCAATGATTAACCCATTTCATTCAGTATTTGCAAAAAACATAGAGCCAGATCAACTGCCACGGAACGTTCCGTCTGATCATGCTCTATGCTGTTTGCTATTCAGATGATCTTGCTAAGACACGTGGCTATGTAGCAAACAACATAGATCCTAATCAGCATGCAGCATCACAGGTTAATTAAGTATTTTACTAAATGACAGGGTTCATCTTCGATCAAAAGCTTGGGAGAAGTTAGAAATCACGCAATTAAAAAAAAATATTATAATTATAATAAAATTTAAAAAAATATTATAATTATAATAAATGTTTACAATATGACCATTAAATACAAAAGATGAATAGAAGCAGTGCTTTACAATGGCAGGCATAGTTTATATGTTACAAGATTTTGTACAAACATTGTAAAACAGATATTTGTTAGGGAGAAATGGGGCACTCATGGATCAAAGTCAGGGACAGTAGGGAGATTATTTCGCCAATGTCGCCCCCCCCCCCCCCTAGGATGTGCCATCAGCGATATTCACGAATGTGATGATCTATCCTCATATAAATTGAGAAGCTAATAAAACATATGCAAAATGAAGGTACATACAATAACATCTGTCAGGTAGTCCTGTGGGTATTGGTCACCGTGTTTTTCTTTCTTTCCATTGACAGACAACGTATAATTGTAATATCTAGAATTGCCAACCTGTAATAAGACATAAATAAACCCACTGTATGTATCCATAGCAAGACATTAGCATAATCAATTAGACATAAATAAACCCACTGTATGTATCCACAGCAAGAAATTAGCATAATCAATTAGATATAAATAAACCCATTGTATGCATCCACAGCAAGAAATTAGCATAATCAATTAGACATAAATAAACCCATTGTAGGTATCCACAGCAAGAAATTAGCATAATCAATTAGATATAAATAAACCCATTGTATGCATCCACAGCAAGAAATTAGCATAATCAATTAGACATAAATAAACCCACTGTATGCATCCACAGCAAGAAATTAGCATAATTAATTAGACATAAATAAACACACTGCAAGAAATTAGCATAATAAATTAGATATAAATAAACCCTTTGCATGTATCCACAGCAAGAAATTAGCATACTCAATTAGACATAAATAAACCCACTGTATGTATCCACAGCAAGAAATTAGCATAATCAATTAGACATAAATAAACCCACTGTATGCATCCACAGCAAGAAATTAGCATAATTAATTAGACATAAATAAACACACTGCAAGAAATTAGCATAATCAATTAGATATAAATAAACCCTTTGCATGTATCCACAGCAAGAAATTAGCATACTCAATTAGACATAAATAAACCCACTGTATGTATCCACAGCAAGAAATTAGCATAATCAATTAGACATAAATAAACCCACTGTATGCATCCACAGCAAGAAATTAGCATAATCAATTAGACATAAATAAACCCACTGTATGCATCCACAGCAAGAAATTAGCATAATCAATTAGACATAAATAAACCCATTGTAGGTATCCACAGCAAGAAATTAGCATAATCAATTAGATATAAATAAACCCATTGTATGCATCCACAGCAAGAAATTAGCATAATCAATTAGACATAAATAAACCCACTGTATGCATCCACAGCAAGAAATTAGCATAATTAATTAGACATAAATAAACACACTGCAAGAAATTAGCATAATCAATTAGATATAAATAAACCCTTTGCATGTATCCACAGCAAGAAATTAGCATACTCAATTAGACATAAATAAACCCACTGTATGTATCCACAGCAAGAAATTAGCATAATCAATTAGACATAAATAAACCCACTGTATGCATCCACAGCAAGAAATTAGCATAATTAATTAGACATAAATAAACACACTGCAAGAAATTAGCATAATCAATTAGATATAAATAAACCCTGTGCATGTATCCACAGCAAGAAATTAGCATACTCAATTAGACATAAATAAACCCACTGTATGTATCCACAGCAAGAAATTAGCATAATCAATTAGACATAAATAAACCCACTGTATGCATCCACAGCAAGAAATTAGCATAATCAATTAGACATAAATAAACCCACTGTATGCATCCACAGCAAGAAATTAGCATAATCAATTAGATATAATAAACCCTTTGTATGTATCCACAGCAAGAAATTAGCATAATCAATTAGACATAAATAAACCCTTTGTATGTATCCACAGCAAGAAATTAGCATAATCAATTAGATATAAATAAACCCATTGTATGCATCCACAGCAAGAAATTAGCATAATCAA
Source organism: Archivesica marissinica (assembly GCA_014843695.1). Lineage (NCBI taxonomy): Eukaryota > Metazoa > Mollusca > Bivalvia > Venerida > Vesicomyidae > Archivesica > Archivesica marissinica. Next base: position 44,645,335 of record CM026401.1, on the reverse strand, counting down.
TTAGACATAAATAAACCCACTGCAAGAAATTAGCATAATCAATTAGATATAAATAAACCCTTTGTATGTATCCACAGCAAGAAATTAGCATACTCAATTAGACATAAATAAACCCACTGTATGCATCCACAGCAAGAAATTAGTATAATCAATTAGATATAAATAAACCCACTGTATGTATCCACAGCAAGAAATTAGCATAATCAATTAAATATAAATAAACCCATTGCATGCATCCACAGCAAGAAATTAGCATAATCAATTAGACATAAATAAACCCACTGTATGCATCCACAGCAAGAAATTAGCATAATCAATTAAACATAAATAAACCCACTGTATGCATCCACAGCAAGAAATTAGCATAATCAATTAGATATAAATAAACCCTTTGTATGTATCCACAGCAAGAAATTAGCATAATCAATTAGACATAAATAAACCCTTTGTATGTATCCACAGCAAGAAATTAGCATAATCAATTAGATATAAATAAACCCATTGTATGCATCCACAGCAAGAAATTAGCATAATCAATTAGACATAAATAAACCCACTGTATGCATCCACAGCAAGAAATTAGCATAATCAATTAGACATAAATAAACCCACTGTATGCATCCACAGCAAGAAATTAGCATAATCAATTAGATATAAATAAACCCTTTGTATGTATCCAAACCCACGGAGGCCACAGAAATTGATTGAAACAACTGCTCATGTCTTTCAGTTATCTAACAAGTTCTGTTTACAGACGGATCTGTAGTTCAGTGGTAACACGCTGGATCGCAGGTTTGATCCCCCGTCTGACCATAATAAAATTAATAGTCTTGCAGATGGGACGTTAAACCGAGGTCTCGTGTCGGTGCTTTACACTGTGCGCGTAAAAGAACCAGAGGAGACTCTGGAATGGGTCTCTGTTTGTATCATTGTAGCCACTTAGTACCATTATATGTGTGCAGACAGACAGCAAAGGCAAACACAACATGTCTACACCCCATTATCCGGGAGACATAATTATCAAGTCGGTTGTACAGGATTGATTTGGGTGTATAAGACTGGTAAAATGTAATACGTACCAGACCATACCAATTGTCCCAGCCTGGAGGAACATGTTCTACGCCACCAGTGGATGGAAAACCATACTGTCATAAATATAAGTACATCTATATAATTATGCAATATATTCAACAGATTGTAGTCTATGAAACACTGTTTGGAGTAACAGCCCGTGTTCGATACTCAGTCAGGACACATATGTAGAGATCTGCACCTCACATACATTGCTTAGTACTAGTTAACCTCTTGGATCGGCTAAGCCTGCCTAGAAAAACATGTCTAGGTCCCCTTACAAATGTTACATATCTGTACTGTTAGTAGTGATATGTAAATATATAATTTGAAGCAATATTTCAAATTCGATTTTAATAATAACAAAATAATTTATAGTTCTATATAAATAATTTTTTCGCATAAATAGAATGAATATTTTAAAATTTCCGGCTAAGCATGTTTACATAAACTTTGTACAATGGGGCACTTGACTGGAGTAGCTATAATCAATTGCATTTCTTAATCCTTTTTTTGTGTTGGTATTGTTAGTTTTATGGTTCTAAATTCTTGTTATCTATATCTTGCTAATTTTCTTCTTCATTTTGCCTATGATGACTCTGGTGCGGGCCGTTATCTAATGTTGTCAAAAACTTGTGACCCAAACCATTTTCATACTATGTATTGTATCATTCTGTGGATAGCATTAACCCATTTCCTTCTGGATACCGTTCAAACAGTATTTGCAAAGAACATAGAGCCAGATCAACCGCAACTGAACATGCCGTCTGATCAGGCTCTATGCTGTTTGCTATTCAGATCATCTTGCTAAGGCACTTGGCTATGTAGCAAACAACATAGATCCTGATCAGCATGCAGCATTACGCTGCGGCTGATCTGGATCTATGTTGTTTGCAAACGCCTTTAAATGTATCCAGAAGGAAATGGGTTAACTATTGATTTGCAATAAAAATGTGATTCAACTAACCTAAAACTCCGATGACAAACAAACGGCAATTCAGGAGCATGGATGACCGTTATATGAAATGATACTTTCAATTTTGTAAGTTTATAGACAACAAAAAACACTGTTTATTGATTCAATGTTAGTGTTCGAATGTATTCGGAAAAATTTGTAGTATATTTGTAGCATTTATACGATACATGAAAAATGCATTGTATTTGCTTTTTGCGATGTACAGTCAAACCTGTGTTAGTAGTCACCTCCATTAAGCAGCCAACCTGTATTAATTAAGCAGCCAGTTTTCAGATTCCCAATTGGTTGTTTTATTATAGATTTGACCTCTATTAAGCAGCCACCTGACCTAAGCAGCCACTTTCTCTGACTCCCTTGGCTGGCTGCTTAACACATGTTTGACTGTAATGCTGCTTTAATGAAAATCTAGGTAAAATGCTTTAAAATGACTCCAAGTCAATCATTCATTGTACATAAATCTCAGTTTAGGAAACATTATATTGCCTATATTTGTACTAAATACCGTACCTGATTTAAATATTTCCCCGCAAAGAATGTTGAGTATCCCTTTGACTTTAGATACGTCGGGAAAGCCTTTGTCTCTTGTGTCTGCTGCCAAGCAGGGCTACTGCAGTTTCCACTGACAGAGTTATTTACAGCATTGTGGTTGTGAACATAACGTCCAGTGAATATGCTTGACCTGCTAGGACAACACAGAGGGCTTGTAGTAAACTGAAAAATAGAAACAATTTGTTATCCTGTCCACCATACTAGAAGCTCCTCTTGACGCCAATACCACATACATTGACAATATAGTAGCCAAATTAGAGTTCATAATTAATGATATAATTAAGGAATGAAGCGTGGGATAATAGTTTCCATTGGGATATGAACTACATCGGGCGTGTGGAGGTCGAAGGCACGCTCAATGTAGATTATACCCAGATGGAATTTCATGGAAACTATTAACCCACGATTTGTTACTTATATTTACATTAATTATTCATTTCAATGCCACAATGAAAATATAGCACACTTTGCATTTAAATTGTTTTTTAGTCCAGATTTGCAACTTACCGTGTGCAGGAACAGGTAAATAGATCATCCTTGGAACAGCGTAAACTGTAAGACATGCCTTTTCTTGCGACTAACACTACCTAACACTGTGAATGCGCATGCCCGTAACAATGGGTGTGCATGTTGGCTGCATATCATTAGTTGGAGACCCTCATACGATAAATGTATACAATCCGGGCACATACGTTCATCGAAGGAAATGCAATAGCGATGTAAATATATATACATGTGAGAAATGGTTAAAATAGCTGTAGATCAGTATCAAAACAATACTTAGCATGCACATCTATTTCACATGGCTAGACAGACAGACAGACAGACAGACAGACAGACAGACAGACAGACAGACAGACAGACAGACAGACAGACAGACAGACAGACAGACAGACAGACAGACAGACAGACAGACAGACAGACAGACAGACAGACAGACAGACAGACAGACAGACAGACAGACAGACAGACAGACAGACAGACAGACAGACAGACAGACAGACAGACAGACAGACAGACAGACAGACAGACAGACAGACAGACAGACAGACAGACAGACAGACAGACAGACAGACAGACAGACAGACAGACAGACAGACAGACAGACAGACAGACAGACAGACAGACAGACAGACAGACAGACAGACAGACAGACAGACAGACAGACAGACAGACAGACAGACAGACAGACAGACAGACAGACAGACAGACAGACAGACAGACAGACAGACAGACAGACAGACAGACAGACAGACAGACAGATAGATAGATATCTTTTATTCCACCATATGATGAGATACATGTACATAATAAACACAGTCATTTCACAACAAAATAAACAGATGAAAGGGAACATAGTACTTTTTTACACATATATGCACTATAATATATTATATGAGTATATTTATACATATACACATACATATATACACAGATACACAAATACATACATATACACATATACTATACACAGATACACAAATACATACATATACACATATAATATACACAGATACACAAATACATACATATACACATATAATATACACAGATACACAAATACATACATATACACATATAATATACACAGATACACAAATACATACATATACACATATAATATACACAGATACACAAATACATACATATACACATATAATATACACAGATACACAAATACATACATATACACATATAATATACACAGATACACAAATACATACATATACACATATAATATACACAGATACACAAATACATACATATACACATATAATATACACAGATACACAAATACATACATATACACATATAATATACACAGATACACAAATACATACATATACACATATAATATACACAGATACACAAATACATACATATACACATATAATATACACAGATACACAAATACATACATATACATATATACATATACATACATATACATACATATACATACATATACATACATACATATACATACATACATATACACAGATACACAAATACATACATATATATATATACACATATATACACAAATACATACACATATACACAAATACATACATATACACATATAATATACACAAATACATACATATATACACAGATACACAAATACATACCTACATACATATACATGTATACACGCATACATATATATACATACAAACATACACACACATACATACATATACACATATAACATACACAGATACACAAATACATACCTACATACACATACATGTATACACGCATACACATACATGTATACACGCATACACATACATATACATACATACATAAGTAGTATAATAGGGGGGGGAATAAAAAAAAATGTACCATCATGCCAAAAGAAATCAGTATAATTGTAAAATTTTTGGTTGAATAAAGAGTAAAAAAGTGTACCATCATGCCAAAAACCAATAGGTAAAATAAAAAATCGATAATAAATAAGGTGTCAGGATGAGATAAGTGCGGGCCCTATTATTGTTTGAGGTGCTAAAGGAGTAGAATGGTAAAGAATGTTCGTCTCAGAAACTTCTCAACAAGAAATCTGCGCAGTCACGTCTCAGGCAAGAATCTTCTCAGTCAATCTTCTCAGTCAATAAATCGTCTCAGTCAGGGGTTTAAGGTATTGGAAATACGATCATATGATAGTACGTTGACCAAGTGGTTAAGGCGTTAAACTTAAGATTTAATGGAGTAATATCCTCGTGGGTTTGAAACCCACACGTACTAATATATTTTTTAGGTATATTAGTAAATAAAAAGTGAGAATATAAATGTTTACATAATGATTTTATTTTCATGAAGCTATAGTCTAACGAAGAATAATAATCTAGCATGGTTATACAAGCAATGTACATATAAATGTTCAGTTCATATAATCTAACATGGTTATACAATTATAATAAAAAAGTACATATAAATAATCACTTCAATCAATTCATCATAATGTATCTTAGTGTATAAATGTATCGTCAGTTCTTGTAGAGATTTTATTCACTCTTTTGTGTAGCAATTCTTGCACTACGCCTTAACTATTTATAATCATCACGATCATTCTGTGTAGCAATACGATTATGTTTCCTAATTTGTTCAATTCTGTTTTTCCACGATTTCGTATTATCTGTAGTCGTAATTTGATGATGTAGACCATCTAGACGATCCTGCCATTTTCGTTTAACAGTTTGTTTAATAGAGCTCCAACGTTTTGTAGCTTCTTGAACATTAGTTGTATCATTCCAATGCACAATAGTAGGTTCATCTTGTATAACGATAACATCTGGTTCAGTTTTAATTTGTTTGATAATGAGTATATCATCATCATTATCATTATTAATATCAATAACGATTGGTTCTTGTTTAATCATATTACCCGTTAGTATTGGTTCATTTAAATCTGTTGTAGAAGTTCCAACAGAATTCGTTTGATTTTTAACAAGAATACGTCCAGGAATATTCTGTGTAGATATAACGTTATTATGTTCATCCATAAATACAAGATTTAAATATTGTGAATCAACAAATTTAGCTGTATCACAAGTTTTCCATTTAATATCGTCATCTATACGATATTTAATTGCAGCATCAATGTCTATAATTAATTCTTCTTAATTAAACGCTTACTAGGAATATCTATAGCAGTTGTTGTTGTAAAAGTTAATATAGCTTTACCGCTAGTAGTTGTATCGTTAGTAGTAGTCATGATGATAATATTGTACAGCGCAGTACAAAAAATGTAGTAAAGAGTGAATCGATGTTCGTCTTCTTATATACACTAAGTCAGTATCTTCAAGTGTTTTTATAATTCATAACAATTTTAAAAAGTTAATATATATAAGAGTAAAATAATGTTTATCTATACTTAATTCGTGTCTACAATAAGTACATTACTAGTATCTGAAATCCAATTTTCTAAAGCTTCATCAGTTAAAGTCCAAAAGTCCTCAGTATTTGAAAAAACGGTAATAAGTCTAATTAATAAATTATTTAAAAAATCTGTAAAATAATGTTTATCTATACTTAATTCGTGTCTACAATAAGGACATTTAGATAAATTTGAGACGCAATATAAACATATCAGAGACTTACATTGACATTCATTTAAGAAATAAAAATCCGTATTTGTTCGTAAACATATAGAACATTCTTCGACCCATAATTCGAAATAACTCATAATTTAAAAAAAAAAATTAATAGATGTAACTGTAAAAATAATTGTAACCAACAATACTGGACTAATAATAGTTGTTAGTCACAGCGACCCTTTCAATTTCAGTGTCTGTCATATCCCAATATGGTTGAGCAGTTCTATTAATATAAGTTTCTGTAGTTATCATACCCCAATATTGTTGATAAGTACGATTATTTAAGTTTTGATATAAAGTAGGTCTATGTAAAGGTGCAAAAGAAAATTGTTGCCTACAAAAAGGACATTTATTAATTTTATATATACAATCTAAGCATATAATGTGTTTACAAACGCATTCATTAATAAAATAATAATCGTTATTTTCTTGAAGACATATAGAACATTCCTCACCCCAAAATTCGCAAAAACGCATAATCCAGATTAATAAATAGTAAAAAATCCAATAGTGAAAAAATATTAAAAATCTTATTCTTAATAAGCATCAAATAAGTATTAGACAAATAAGGTCTAATGTTGTCGAGCTGTTTAACATCTTATTATATACAATAAGAAATGCCTACAATCTTGAGTTACAAGTTTGACAAACTTCACTTTTGACATTATGATGTAATTTCAAGTGTTCTTGAGAAAATTTTTGAAACCACTTAGTTAATAAAATATCATTTTCTAAATAATTTGTAACACTAAAAGTATTGAGTACTATATGCGAAAATGTTTGTTTATGCTTTATAAGATTATATAAAACGTATAAACAATAAACACCGCATAATTGCGTAGAATCAGATTGAAAACGATTTTTATTTCTAAATAATTTTAAACAATTTATGTTTAAGAAATTATAAATATCAATTTCAATACGATTATATACTCCATATGAATCAAAATAAAAACATTTATTAGTATGTGTACGATAAATTAAAACCCAATGTTGTCCGGGTTTAGAAATTGGATCTGTATTAACTATATAGCAATTACGTCGTTTATTTACAAATAATAGTTCATCTCTAGCGCATACAATACCGTTTAAAGATGGAAAAATTGTATCTAGAATATATTGTAGCGTAAATGTATCCATATTTTTTAAGACATAATAACATTACGTAGACCATCGATCATGAGCATATCGTCATATTCTGAATAAACAATAACATTTATAGGGTCAACTAAAGCTTCACTCCATTCCATATCAAATTCTATATTACCATTTTTAATAGGATGAAGATGACCTTCCTCACAGCCTAAATCGGGTGTAAAATCAACAGCCCATAAAGTATGTTTTCGTTTATATACAGATATTGGAAATACATAAAGATCTTTATTATGTTCTATACCAAGAGCTTTCCAAAAAGATTTATAACTTTGACATACTTTAGCATTATCATTAGAAAAATCCATATGTAATGGATTAGCGTCAATACTAGTACCATTAATTAAGTTATATTAAAATGTTCGAATGAAAATGGTGATTCAGTATTTGAACCATTCATTACAGAGTTTTTAACTTGACCTATAATAATTCTTTTTGGTATTTGACCGTGTATTAGATTTGATTCTATTTTAGATACTAAACCATCCATAACCGTAAATACGTTAATTTCAACACGTTTAAGAGGTATTTTCATAGGTGTAGACCTAAGAGCATTATTTAAAGATACCCATACATTAGGATCTAAAGATACTGTTCGTACTTTCATAACAGCTTTAATAATTTCTATTTTACCATCATTACCATCATTACCATCATTACCTAGCATATAAAATGCTGGTGAAGATCTAACTAATCGTATTTTTAATTCGCACATATTAGGTAGATACTTAGATTGTCTGGTAATATCTGTATGTATTTTACCTTGTAATTCTACTACTTTATCACCAGTTAATTTTATATTACGTTTTTTAGCTCCATTAACAGTAGCATCTTCAGCCCCAAAAGTTGTAAATGTACGTAATTCACCTTTTCCCGGTTTTCCCCATAATTGTGTATCTTCTAACATATTTTGTTCGGTTTCGCTAGAACCGCATAAAATTTCAATGAAAGCTCTATACGGATATTTATCATTACCAGATATTAATTTACCGTTAATATATATATCAACATGATTAAATAATGAATGTAATTTCTATAATTGATATATTACTATCAGCATCTATAGTACTATTATCGCGTTTAACCATTTTAATTTCAAGGTTTAATTCTAGATCCATAAGATCTGTCCATTTTTCAGTTTGCCTAGGAATTATAAATTCAATAGGCGCTGTATTACCTGAAGGATTAACTAATGGTTGATGCTCATTAATAAAAGCTCTATCCATTGTTGTAAGTGTCGGAGGTAAACTATAGAGGTCCAATTCCCCTTTATTGCATAAACTAGAACCAGTAATCATGATTATATGTAAAAAAAACTAATCGAAATAATCTAAACGTCTTTTTTTATTACTTTTAAAATAATTATTGTTACAACGTTTTCTATGTCCTGAACCAGACTGGCCTTTATTAATAGTATTAGTACCCTTTATACTTTTATTACCGGTTAGAGCAGTCATTAATTTATCTTCTTTCAAATCAGTTAATAATAATTTAGATGTAACGTGTTTAAGTACATTTTTACCCCTTTTTTTAGCAATATGTTTATATGTTTTAGGTTTTTGTATTACATCATGTATACCGCCTGTAACTTCATTTAGTAAAGTACTAGCCATATTATCGACTAAATAAGGTATAAGATTACTACCAACAGTTTTTAATGTTCCACCTAAACCATAACCACGTTGCCTAACACGACAGGTATATTCATAATGGTCTTCTACGAAATTCTAACCTAACTATACAAACATCACCCGTTAAATGAATAGTTTCGCCTAATTCATTACGTATAAATATATATATATCGTTTATACGCTTATCTGTAATAGGTAAATAATGTATATGTTTAAATTGTATACTTTTATGTGTAGTTACATTAGGAGCTTGATTATACGTAAATTGTCTTAGTAATTGCGATTGTCCAGATCCTACTATACTAAAATCGACGATATTTGTATATACGTATAGGTTTGTAAGGCCTAAATATAAATATGGTTCGTGAACCAAACAATCCATTTTAGGGAATACATAATAATAATTTTTATTCTTATTATTATGTATATTAATTAAGTTAATAACTTCTTGACTTGAATCGATACCTAACATATTACCTAATAATGTAGGTACTAAGAGACCTATATTTTCTGGAGTATTTGATATTAAGGATAATGATTTTTTCTTATAATACATATAATAAGGATTATGGTTATATTTCCAAGATAAATATATACCAGTACCCCAATCGTTAATCGATGCTTCCCAAAGATTATAGGACATAGATGCCCATAAAGTACCAAACATTTTATTCCAGCTATCTTCCATAATACTTGTTAAGATTTTATAATCGTTATAAACTCCATTAGGTATTTTAAATGGTAATAATGTGCAATCATTATCGTAATATTTATTAGGAGTATTATCGTCCTTAGGCCCCATAATAACGTATTTTACACTTTTTTTTAGCAAATTGACTCTCAGAATGTCTATCATATCCATATTCATGATTAACATCTGTATAGTATTTATAATGCCAAAATATGTTATATCTATAATTATAATTCATTTTATGATCAAAATGATTATTAAAAAATCCATAATCATTATGAAATGGTACATCTCTATAGCCTCGTTCAATTCGTTTTTTGGGGTATTGAGCATTTCTAATAGCTAAAAAAAATGTATTGTTTGAATCTGTAATGTTAAATACTTTATTAGGTATAATACCATCGACTAAACCTACTTCCCATTTGTTATCATTACTTAGAGTTATACCGTTAGGTATAGAGACTTTAAAATCAGCATTATTATTATCTTGTTGAGATTTAAATTTAATACGTTGACTATCTAATGTAATATAGAAATTTTCTGAACGTTCCATTATACGAAATTACTAAATATAGCGTCTCTTATAAAATGTAACGTTAATATACACTTACCATCATTGAAATGAATATTATTACCTAAAACGTTTTTTATATTAACATATATTTCATCTATACGGTTACTATTTATTTTTATATATTGATCATGTTGAAATTCATTAGTACTATAATGATTAACGTTAGTTTTAACTTTAAAAGGTAAAACACGTAATAATTGTTCTTCACCATCAGATATCATTACAGGTTCTATAATATCTATGTAAACGTATATAGAACTATCATTAATTAATAGATTAACGGGTTCTTTAAAAGGAGATGGTTCTATATCTATAGGCCGTAAAATATAATTTGTAGTAGCATTTAAAAAACCTAATTTTCTACATATATTAGGATGAAAAGTTAATCCTATATTAACGTTTAAGGGTATTGTATGTAATTCGCATACACTATTACTACTACGAAATTTAAGTAATATTTTAAGTACATTATCCGTTTCAAGTATTCTATCTATTACAGCCGTTATACTTATTTTAATTACACTATCTAATATATCTTTTATACAAGCATTTATCATTTGCATAAATTGTAAAGGTGTATCATAAAAACCTAGAGGTATATTACCTCTATAAGGACCTGGTTCTAAAACTTCTATATCATCGGGTAATGTAAGGTCAAAATGTTGTTCCCCTTCTATAACAATTAATATAGCTCCCGGATAGGTGATTTCGGTTAGAGCTACGCTCCATTCTTCTTTTTTATTTAAGGTTATAGGTTTAGCTAATTTACATCTAAATTCAGCTACCGTATTATTAGGATATATATTTAAAGAACTATCGCTCATAAGGGTTATATAGAAATCTTCCATTATCTTCGTTTCGATATTTTAGGCGAAGGTAAGCCTATACCCGTTATTGTACTTAAAAGAACTAGCCAAACGTCTTTATTATTTGTATCGCCGTACGTAAGTCCCCATACCGAAGCTGCAAATACGCAATAGATGAGTAACATCTGAGCCGTGTATCTATATAGACCCAATATATCTTTATATTTATTAACTAATGAACCTGTTGTAGATTTATTAAGATTATTATCTATAGATATACTATCTTCCATATTTTTACTTTTATCCATGAGTTAAACGACTTATCGTAACTTTTCCACTTTACAAATATTTCTTTAATTTTACGACCTTTTTAAATAATAACTCTACGTTTTAATATTTTCTCTATATCATAATCGCCTTTATTTTTAATTAATTGTAATTCATTTCTATAAAATGAACCTTTTATTTCCTCACCGTTCAAATCATGAACCTTAAATGTTATCGGAGAACCATTAATAACTTTATATACAATAAATAATTCTAATGTCCAATTTGGTAAATAACCTTTATTAAAATGTTTTTTAGTTTTATTAATTCTAACATGATCGCCTATTTTAATAGTTTTATTATCTTTAGATATTTCATTATTATTAATATTATTCGATATTATATGTTCATTACCGATATTAGCATCTGTAGGTTTATAACCCGTAGAACTATGCTTTGATCGATTATAATTATTTATAAGATATTGTAATACATCTATATATTTTTTAGTATTATTATACGTAAAATATTTCCACATTTTACCTTTAAGGGTTCGTAGAAAACGTTCAATAACACTAGCTTTAGTTTCAGGGTTTTCTGTTGTAAAAAAATGAATATGTTTATTTTTTAAAAACTTTTGAAATGGTTTATTAATAAATTCACTACCTTTATCCGTTTGTAAACTTTTAGGTATTCTATGAGATTCATTTAATATATTATTAAACGTTTTAATTAATGTTGTAGATAATTTATTTTTTATAGGTTTTACCCAAGCCATTTTAGAGAATACATCAATAACGCATAATAAATAACGATAACCATTATTATATTTACTAAATTTTTGCATATCAGCTAAATCAGCTTGCCATTGTATATCTATACCGGCGACTATAGTTTTTCTACGTTTAAAATTTCTTACAATAGGCTTATGTAATGTATAGGTTTTTTGTTCAGATAACCACGTTTTAACATCTTTTAAAGTTAATTTTTTAAATAATATTTTTCCAGCTTTATATAATTTACCTATACCTGAAAAGGATGCAGGATTTTTAATATCGTAATAAATATTTTTTAATATTTTATGTATTATTTCCAATTTGACCATCGTTGTTTATCTCTTTTAGATTTTTTTATAGGTGTTATAATATCGTTATATTCGTAGTAATCATCATCATTATCATCGATATAATCGCTTTTAGTTTTTTATGTTTTTTCGATGACTGTTTATTCTTAGATGGTGTATTTATTTTATCACTACCTCTTTTATTCTTATTTACGTAACTACTCCAGCGTTTATTACCAACATTTATTTTTTGATTTTTATTTATTAATTCTTCGGCAACATCTAACCATCCTATAGCATTTGTTTTAGTTTTTCTTTCTCTAGCCGCATCGTTCATAATATCCGTTATATTACTATTATCTATAATTTTACCATTAATACTTACAACACCTATATTATCCCATGTAATATTTGTATTATTTTTTATTTGTTCTAATAAATTACCTACAGGTATACGCATATTTTTAGGTATATTTGTAAGTACATTATCCGTAGGTATAGGTTTTATTATATCGGGTACATACGTAGGTGGTTTGGCGGGTATATCTGTAGGTGGTGTAACTGTAGTTGTTGCATCGGTAATAACTTGATCTTTAAAATTATCATATTTTAACATATATTCTGCATAACGATACATTTTATCGGTATTATTTATATTAGGATCATTCATTAAATCATCGATATTTTTTTGTATATTTATAGTTTGTACTATTTCTGGTTTAGGCGGTAATTTAGCATTTTGATATAAACGTAATCGTCTTAATTCATCTACATCGGACGCGGGAACTACGACCATTTTTTTCATCATATTGTATGTTTTACTTTATTTTTTATACTATCAATTAATATATTTATTAATTTAGGGTTTAATATTTTACGTTGACGTTTTGTGCTTATTTTTTTATTGGCTAATAAACGTATATCCCTACTCCAATGATTTAATGATGACTTATGACTCTTATTCATATTAACATTACCCTTTAATACATTATGACAACATTCGCATATACAATCTATTAGGCATTTATTACAACTTTTAATAATATTACGTTTAAATGTATCGGGTTTATTACGTAAACCTAATAACATTTTACCGTAACGTTTTATTAACGGTACTTTCATGATAACTAATAATATAATAATGATATTATATACCGAAACGTTTTACTATATCGTTAACACCATCGGCTATAATAGGAGCTAATAGACCAGCGCCTAAAGTCATCAATGGCAATGGTATTAAACCGCCTCGTTGATTTCTACGACGACGACGATGACTACGGCGTTTAATATTACCGCCGTGTTGTTTACGAGAACGTCTTCTACTACATTTACTACGTTTACCTGCCATGATATACGTTAAATGAAGTATATTATTAATTACATATCGTATTTATTAGCTAAATAATTCAGGGTATTTTTTAAAAAATGGTTAA
>CM026401.1:44589029-44630019 GCA_014843695.1 Archivesica marissinica | reverse complement strand
ACATATACATACGTATACATACATATACATACATACATATACATACATATACATACATATACACAGACATACATACTACTGGATATATGTCATTGACATTAATATATGAACCATATTAACCATTTTATTTGCTATGTATACATATCTTTGTAAATCTGAGATCTTGTATTCAGTATATTCATTATATTCATCAATACTTTCATGAAGTATGTGTACGTTACTTAGGAAAAATATCGTCTTTCCAACTACAGAAAAGTCGTTGTTATTTCCAAGACCGAATCAAATTAATTCCAAAGCATGTCCAAAGTAGCAACCCTAAACGAAAGCGAAAGCTTTAGGGAATCTGAATTGGACAATTTTAATTGTTTTCAAACCCAGTGTATAGTTACATTAATAAATAGTTTAAGCATTTTGCTAAATGATGCATATATGAAATACAATGTATATTAAGGTGTTCAATTCAAGGATAATACACTGACCCCAAAATCAATAAGGTTCCTCAATAATAGTGACCATATATCAATAGGTCAACTAGCAGGTACCTACTACACAGTTTGAAGATTGTGGGTTATGCGGATCTCAAGTTACCAGGCAGAGAGAAGTGGCATACGGACATGTACAAATACTATATGTATTCCCAAATTGCAATACACAATTTGAATACCTACCGAGTAATGTTTACATACCATGTTATTGAATATTATTCCCTGATCTCCAATTAACTTTTTCGTCTTTGCCATTGGAATCTGAAATAAACATTCACGTCACACTATTTAGGATGCATTATGGGTATATCGCGGTACTAGCTATTAAAAACCAAACTACAGATATACTATTATGTACCTGAATTTAAAACTCATTTTGCATCATCTTATGACTTCTCCACTTCAACATTACACATACACAAAGAAGAAATATTATTGGGAATCACTTGTGTTTATCATGTTTTTGGCGCCATCGTGTCAGCAGTTACGTAGTCAGTAGTTCCGAGTATACCGCGGCAAATGGCCGATGCCCTGATTTGGGTGTTTATACAAAGGTAGTCATAATAAAATTATGTGAGTATTTGATAGAGACCTTAATCTGTATAATATGTAAGTCTAGCAGTAAATTTGTCATTTTAACATAACACATGAATATCTTTTTAATCTCCCACCAGAAAACAACAAACAGCCTTAGGCCCACGATGGGCCTACTTTTTATGAATAATAAAATGCGGGAATCTGGCTATATCATCACATGTCAATAGATTTACATCACGGAAGAAAGTTCAATAGATATGAACATCAACTTGTTTTTAATAAAAAATACTAACTTTGGTGGGAAATCTGTTTTGAAAAATAATCATTCAGTAGAAAAAGCGCGTCTCGGACCTTAAAATGATGCCCATATTTGGTAATACGGGAATTACGTAGTAACCTAAACATGTGATCAAAACAGCTTCATTCATAAATACCAGGTAGCAGACCGCCATTTTACAAAGTTGGAATGAACATAAATATATATTATGGACATTTGGAGCATTTTATCAGATAAAGGGGTGGGGTAATTTTGCATAGATCTTGATATTCAGGTAAGCATCTTGCATCAGTAATTTGCGAACCACTTACGTTGACAGTTTATGATTTCTTGTTTATCAACACATGTTTACCTTTCTGGGTCAACATTGATCCAATGTAAAGAATGATAGGTGGAGTTATTTTACCTCGTTCTGAAAAAGTGTGGATGCCTCGGTATGTTACGACCAGCGGTATGTTAAGAAACGACTATATATCTGACATCATACATATTACCGTCTCCGTGGCCTAGTGGTTAAGGCGTCCGCTTACGAAGCTTTGAGGTCTTATCGTTAAAGCTCATTTTCGCATAGCACTTTCCACCCTGATCCGATGGCGGGATTTCTGACCAATATTTTGAAGCTTTTTGGACATTAACGGTTATAAATGTGTGCATTGGTGTTAAGAATAATCCTAAATATAGATATTAAGAACGTTAAAAATATATTGTATTACCGTTGTGCATGTCATTTAGCTGTTTGAAGTTGACAGGTGAAATTGTTCCATTTTTTCTGCGCAGTCTTCACAAAAGAAATCCGAATGATTTATTATTTAGTACATTTCATGCGTATGAACAATTGGATATTAAACGAAATCTTATTTGGTTCACCGTAATGGCACGGAGATAAATCTTGTAAACATTTTCGTCCATTTCGATTTCTATTTTTCGCAATAATCAAATATTTGAAATGGCGAATCTCTGCCATGAAATTTAAACGTTGATTTCATACATATAATATTGTGTCAAGAGACGTTATAGACTGTGCAGAATTCAAATGTTCAACGGTATGTGTGTTGATCTTGTTAACAATTTTAATTTATAAAAACGACTTTTTAGAAAAGAAAATATGCTACGCGTAATTGATGTTTAGAATTTAGACTTTGAAAAATGCCTGGATAGTAAAATGTCACATTTTAATTTTTATTTTTTCAAGTCTAAATATTTGGACTAGCACGGAGTCAAATGCAAACACCAAATGTACCTGTCCTCCCATTGTAACATCTTGGTCGTCAGTCAAGATAAATATAATGTTTGGCTTGTCAGCTGCATTAACCGTAAACACTGTACAAGCCATACACATGATAAATATTTTGCACAACTTCCACATTACAAAATTGTTTACATGTGTGTCTGCCATTTTGAACAGTCACGTGATTTTTCTTAACACCGAGACGGACAGAATCGGATATTTATCATCCTGCCTGTCGCATCAACTCTAAGAGATAGCCAACATATAAGACAGTAATGAAAAATATGTGCTGGATTAAAAGCTAAAAGAAGCTTTCAACTTGATACTGCTTAACGATCAGTCATGATTATAAAGTGATGGAACCTATGATCGGCGTATTCCTATGCTCAGCGTATTTGTCCATTTACATCCGTATATTAAATAGTTCCATATAGCTCTAGGCTAATATCGCGGACAGAACTGAAGCATGGTTCAATAGCATTCCGTTGCGTGTATCGGTAGCCTGATGCAACTGTCAGGTGCAGACGGATCTATAGAATAGTGGTAACACGCTGGCGTCGCTCATATGGGCAACCGGTAGCGACGATAATTAAACGTAAAACACACACACACCTGTCACGTGACATGTCTAGCAGACGAATATAAACAAACAAATCATTGGGAGAAAAGTTCCACCGAAACTGGTACAGTGTACGAGCAATTGACCAGTCGCTGCCTGTCAATCAAGCTAATCAATAATCCAATCAGATATCGTTATTTCACCCCCCCCCAGGCATCGCGTCTCTCTCCGACAAGCTACCATGACAACTACATTGTAATAACGGGAAAACTACCGTTTAAACTTAGAAAATAATGGTTAACCCGTTATTAGATATACACATACATGTATGAAAATTAATTGTATGGAAACATTTAACAAATAGTATTTATAGACTACAGGTAAAAATAATAGCTAGATCTATACATTAAAAGATCAATCGGTACAAAGATTAACGATATTCATGCTTGTTCAGCAAACATACAAATATTTATTTCACTGTTATTGGCAATGTTTGTATAAAGACCATCATTCTTTTGTTGAATTTTAACTTGTGATGATATTTTACTAATCTGAATGTTCCAGGCTATGCGGTGCGCACTATTTGAAGTGTTAAATCACTTTGTGTATTATACAATATACCATTAAACTGATTCGGGACACTCAAACTGAGTGTATGCTTAGACAACTGTCGTCGACCATACTTATAAATATTAAGCCTGATAGTTATATATCGATATATAGTTTAAATTTTACATTTGTTTTAATTATTATGAAATCATAAACACAATTATGACATCATTATAATGCTATATGAATCATTCTCAGTAAATGTCTTTGTAGCTATATAAGTTCTAAATGAATAATGCCGGTGACATATATGTGTATAGAACCTATATGGACATTACACTAGAGTCGTAGATAGTTTGAATTGTAACACACTAATTGTGTATGGTATATTAACAAGTAGCTTGTTCTTATACTTGAATTATCTACTGTAGCATAACATTGTAATTTAACATTGTTCAAACAAACAATTTATATTATAGCCAGGCATTGTTTAAATTTCATATGTAAATTTATGTTTATTTACTTGTAATCCGTGTATGTCGAGGGAAATTATATATATAATAATATATATATATATATATTATAATATATTATATCTATCTATCTATCTATCTATCTATCTTCCTATAAGTCAAACCCCTGATGGGGACCTTAGACTTTGACGCGCGTCATCTAATATACAACATGAAATTGATAGATGCATTGATGTTTTATACAAATACATGACAGGTTCGATATTTAGTTTGCTTTCTTTGCTGATATATTGAAGTGAGCGTCTCGCGATATGTTAATTTCCAATTGTCGATATCCAAGGTATTTAGCTGAGGTAACTGGCTCAAGTAGGTCCCCATGGACATTAATATGTACAAGTATGTTCCATTAATTGCACCTCCTGCATATTCCTGGGCAGGCTAATTGGTTAACTAGTGACACTACATACATGGCCTGACAGAGTATTGAGCTCAGGAGCGTTCGATTCCAAATCCGTCGTTCTACCACTCAACCACGGACGCCACTGGGAACAGGATGTTCGCAACACACTAATAATATAGTATATAGACATCATACCACTAACGCAGGGAAATCTAGATTCCCATTTATTTGACAAACAAATGTAAAATTTGGATCATGTTTGACGCTTTAATGAAGATTTAAATACATCCTGCAGACGAAGTGCACTAGTTTCATATAGACTTTAAATCAACTATTGTTGTACTCTAAGCCACAGGCACAACACAGTATGTATGCACTAATACTACAATAAGCTTATAGGGCATACACATTGATTCACTGGGTGTGTTAATTATCACATTCGTTATATTGACATGCATTTTATTTGCCGAAACATGTTTATACTGTACAGTAATATTGCGTTTGTTGATTTTATTACACCATCAAATAGTGTCAGTGAATGTTAATATGGCTCATAAGAATGTTTTCGGACTAATCTAGCTCATTAAGAACGTATTCAGACCTCGTTGCGGCTCCATTAGCTCTCGCTCTCTCTCTCTCTCTCTCTCCTTCTCTCTCTCTCCTCTCTCTCTCTCTCTCTTCTCTTCTTCCCTTTCTCTTCTCTTTTCTTTCTCTGTCTCTCCTCTCGTCTCTCTCTCTTCTCTCTCTCTCTCTCTCTCTCTCTCTCTTCTCTCTCTCTCTCTCTCTCTCTCTCTCTCTCTCTCTCAGTCCTGCCAAGATGCCCCCTCAAATGTTCTCCCACAATTCATTTTCCAGTACGAATATTTTAATTTAGATAGCATATCGATACTCTCATCTCTACTCGTGTTACCGCCGTAAAGCTCGCTATTTTTGCATCTGCTGTAAAAGAGACTACAAGTTATTCAACGACAAACCTTAGAGGGACCGAAAACCGATAATCAAAAATGTTCAGTTTGACATCAGTGAACAATATTAGGTAGCCGTATTTCAATAGTATTTCTTTTTCACTTATGGACATTGATACTCCTGGAAATAGAATATATATTCTTTATGGGGGTAACAATTGCAGTAATCTCATCTAGGTATATTACTCGCAGAAACCCGGGAAAACGAAATTAATATTGACGAAAGACTCAGTCTAGCTAGAAGAACTATGTACTCATTGATAAATACCGGATTTCACGGATCAAACGGACTTAACCCAGCAGTATCACTCAGGATATACCAATGCTATGTGCTCCCCATGCTTCTGTGTGGGCTTGAGGTGTTGCCACTGACTTTACTGCAAACATCAATGTTA
This sequence comes from Archivesica marissinica, assembly GCA_014843695.1. Classification (NCBI taxonomy): domain Eukaryota; kingdom Metazoa; phylum Mollusca; class Bivalvia; order Venerida; family Vesicomyidae; genus Archivesica; species Archivesica marissinica. The sequence goes on along the minus strand of CM026401.1, from coordinate 44,624,151 downwards.
ACAAGGTTCCATATGAAAATGCTGCGGAAAGTGCAATCGCTTCCAGACCGAACTGCCACTGGAATAGTGTACCTCTTATTAGGAGCCCTGCCGGTGGAAGCAGAAATCCACAAACGTCAGCTGAGTTTTCTGTTCAACATACTAACATGTGAAAACGAAACCATCCAAAAACTAAGCGAAAGGCAAATAGCTATAAACCTGGATTGTCATCTGAGCTTCTACCATAGAGTTGCTGAGGTGCTACTACTATATGGACTCCCAGATATCTCTACACTGAGGGACCATCTAACAACTAAACTGAGCTGGAAAATACAAGTAAAACAAGCTGTTAACAGTTACTGGACTGATAAATTGAATGGTGACATTATCGACAAATCGTCTCTAAAGTTCTTGGCCAAAGCAGGACTGCAAATAGGTGTAACCCACTCAGTCTGGCGAACCCTATACTCGACTGTATCGGACGTGAAAAAAGGTATTACAAAAGGCCGCATGATGACAGGCGCATATATGCTACAAGCTACGAAACATAAATTTAATCAACAAACTGAAGATCCACTATGTAAATGCTGTGCAATGGAAAGTGAAGACATTGTCCATATGCTCACCACATGTCCTGTTCTACACGAGGTCCGAAAAGAGGGCTTATCCAAGATAAAACACCTCGTCGCTTCAATGATAGGAGTCGATAACTGGAGGAGATATTTCACCGAAAAAGTTGCCATTACAAAGCTGATTATAGACTGTACTCACTTCAGCCATATTTTCACCAAACCGGAAGATATTGACGCCATAATGAGATTGTCAACGGATCTGTGCCACAAGTTACATACCAAACGGACACTTTCGCTGCAGTGTAATATGTGCTGATCTAACTACATGTACCTATGAATACCCACCGATTTATAAACTGTCCCTGCACTGTACAAAATTCACTAGCTGTGCGTGAACTATCTACATGTACCTGTATATAGATGCATGGGTGGAGGTCTCGACGTGGTGAAGAGTTATATTTTATTTTTAGCCAGTGATTTTATATTTACGTGTATGAGGAATATACCGACATATTCATACTAATACAAGATGTGACCAGGGATCATCTTGGTGTTCCATAATTGGAAGGGCATACGGAGGAAAAGAAAGAAGAAGATAATGAAACTAATGAATGTACATGCAATATAAGTGTGTAATACAATACTACAGTGATATGCATACATACATGTATGTTAAATATCCGGGTGTTATTGTTACTAAATAGTACAACTGCCCGCGTTTATAGTTAACTGTGAATGATTAACTTCAATCCCGTACGGCAAATTAATTAATTTACTTACTTACTCGTATTTTTTCATTGCCAATCCATTCCAAATATTTGGCACGGTGTTTCATACTTTTTCTTAAAAGTATTTCTGGTAAACGATACCCTGTTAAGATGTCAGCGAACAAAAAGTCGGTGTTATTCATTTGTCTAGGTGATGATTTCTGTTAACGTTATCATTATATACACTATATACTGTTTGTTGTTCGTCGCATTATGTTAATATATGAACAGTAATCAGGTAATTGCATTAATTACAGAGGTCACATTAGAACGCATTTTGGACAGGATGAGTAGTTCGGATAAGTTTAACATAGGGGTTTAATATTGTACTAAGTCAGTAAGTGTAGTAAATATTGCCAACGGTTGACAGGCGACCATATGAATGATTAGTTAAACATATGTGACCGGAGTAGATGTTCCAAATCATATAATATTTTCTGAACGCACACACCACACCACACACTGATTAATTGTATAGATGTTTTACAATTGTTTTACACTCAGAGCTTGTACTGACTGTTGATATCTTGCTGATTCAAAATATCTTATCTTACAATTACAACCAACATATATGTATATATGTATGTCCCATTATTGGCAAACCCCTTGCGGGGACCTAGACATGTTTCCTAGGCAGACTTAGCCGACCTAAGCGTTTAACCAGTATTAAGCAATGTGTGTGAGGTGCCTTGCTCAATGACACTACATACGTGACCTGACCAAGTATGGAATCCTGGATCGCTCGATTCCAAATCCAACACTAGAAGAATTATATAAGACTCTGTCTTCCATTCTAATCCTGTTTCTGTATTCTGATTATGCGTGGTATATGCATTGTTCAATATGTATTATATTGGGAAATAAAATATGTTTAAGCTAAATCCAACACTCAACCACTGGACCACGGACGCCAAGTGTTGTAACAAACGTAGAAGAAGGAACTCCATACAAATACAACCAACATGTTCTAACGTACTTAGAAGAAGTACCTGTATATGAGAACATTACAATATCTCTTTCTCATTGCCGGAAGTTACCATGGCTACGAGCGTCATTTATGGAAACCGTTCTATATAATTATGAATTTTCTATATATTTTGAAATATACAATAACATATACAGGGTCATGGGTTATGTATGTTCCATTAATGTCAAACCTCTTATGGGGGACCTAGACATGTTTTCCTTGGCAGACGTAGTTAATCACCAGCATTAAGCAATTTGTGTGAGGTGCCTGGCTCAATGACACCTCATACGTGTCCAGACTGAGTATCAAACTTGGGACCCATCGATTCCAAATGCAACGTTCTACCGCTGGAACATGCACGCCACACATGGGTTAGCTGGATTATTAATATATGACGGCCACATCACATTTACCAATTGTTAGAACAAAGTCATACACAACCACAGTTGTTCTGGATTTGACGGGTTCCACTTGTACACTGAAATCCACTTCCCATATTAGTCCAAATATTTAGACATGAAAAATGTGACATTTTACTATCAAGGCATTTTTCTCGAAATAACAGACAATTTTTTTAATGTAGAGGTCTTATATATAGGACTAATTTACTATATGGATGACTAGTTTCACAATGGACTGTACATTTCCACAAATTTACCATGAATAAAATCCTTAATCCATTTGATTCTGGATACCGTTCAAACAGTATTTGCAAAGAACATAGAGCCATGGAACGTGCCGTCTGATCAGGCTCTATGCTGTTTGCGATTCAGATGATCTTGCTAAGACACTTGGCTATGTAACAAAAGCCTTTAAATGTATCCAGAATGAAATGGGTTAATAAACGTGTAATTACACATCTTTCATTTCAAAGTTGTTGTGATTAATTTTGTGCTGTTTTACTTCAGGGAACATCTGTCGATCACCGATTGCCGAAGCGGTGTTCTTGGATTTGTTGGATAACAATAACGTCCGAGATCAGGTGAGTGTGCTGTGTGAAAGTTTATTTATTAATGTTACCAGTACCTCGTAACCCTATGTATCATGTATGTTATGAATAGCTTTCTGTGGCCTGTTGAAACTGAGGGAGAAAAAAGTGTCTTCATTTAGAAAAGTTGATGTAATGTAGAACATGATATAACAATATACATGTATGCCTATCAAGTTTCATTCTTGCTCCAATAATTTTCTTGGCTATTGCATTTCAATCTATGAACGTATGTGTCCTGATTATATCCATTCTCATATGAATTTCCTCACTAATGATATGCAGCTAAAATTTACGGACCCTGCTCATTCGCAGTGTTAGGCAGCATTCCTTGTTACACTGTTCCAAAGATAATCTATTTACAAGGCACACAGTAAGCCGCAAATCCAGACTAAATGCAAAGAATAATTAATGTAAATCATGTAAGGATTGAATCGTAGGTTAATAATTTCCATTGGGATATGAACTACATTGGGCGTGTTTAAAGTGTGCAGAGACCAAATGCATCCACGCTAAATTTGACTCAGTGAAATTTGACATACATTGTATATAAGCATAGTCAATTATATGCAAAATAAGAGTATTTGAAACCTGACTGACCCGTCTTTGGGACAACCGGTGAGGCAGTGAATTCGAACTGCAAGTCTACTTTAAATGTCTTGTTGTCAACTTGTCTTCCGTCCCAGCATACACGTAATTACATTGTATATTAACAGTCTTTCGAATGGATCAAGAAGCTAAGGTCCCAAGTTATCAATACTACACACTAAGCATGTAAAATTCTCTAATTCGTTGCCTTCTGTGTCTTCCGGCCACTATTCTCCAAAAATAAAATAACTAGTACAGTCAACATGTGTTAGTGGTCACCTCTATTAAGCATCCATCCTGTATTAAGCCGTCAGTTTCAAGATTCCCAATATGCTAGTTTACTATACAGTTGACTTCTATTAAGCATTCACCTGCGCTAAGCTGCCACTTTCAGTGATTCCCTTGGCTGGCTGCCTAAGACAGGTTTGACTGTACATAAATATATGTTTGGTGTCGTCGCCATACTTCTTCTTATCGTGTATGTATCTGGTTTATCCATGTTTCAGTGGGAGGTAGATAGTGCTGCTCTCGGATCATGGCATGTAGGAATTGGACCAGACAAGAGGGCAATGCTCACTCTGAAGAAAAATGGCATAAACAGCTATAAACATAAAGCGAGGGTTGTAAGTCATCGTACTAAAATCTGTCATATCTAGTCAGGAACATGTTTTAAACATTTACAAATATTATACAAACTGATGAAAAATTATATATCAGCCGGTACATAAATTATAATAATTTTCGATTGTTTTACTTTAATTTGATATTTTACGATCTGTTTCATGGATGTTGATCATCTACTCACATCATCATTATTAACCCTTTCCTTCACAGAGATTTAGGTTAATATACTATTATATCTCCATACAAACGACAGCCATTTAACCCTTTCCTTCTTAGAGATTTAGGTTAATATACTATTATATCTCCATATAAACAACAGCCATTTAACCCTTTCCTTCATAGAGATTTAGGTTAATATACTATTATATCTCCATATAAACGACAACCATTTAACCCTTTCCTTCATAGAGATTTAGGTTAATATACTATTATATCTCCATACAAACGACAGCCATTTAATCCTTTCCTTCATAGAGATTTAGGTTAATATACTATTATATTTCCATACAAATGACAGCCATTTAACCCTTTCCTTCATAGAGATTTAGGTTAATATACTATTATATCTCCATACAAACGACAGCCATTTAACCCTTTCCTTCTTAGAGATTTAGGTTAATATACTATTATATCTCCATACAAACAACAGCCATTTAACCCTTTCCTTCATAGAGATTTAGGTTAATATACTATTATATCTCCATACAAACGACAACCATTTAACCCTTTCCTTCATAGAGATTTAGGTTAATATACTATTATATCTCCATACAAACGACAGCCATTTAACCCTTTCCTTCTTAGAGATTTAGGTTAATATACTATTATATCTCCATACAAATGACAGCCATTTAACCCTTTCCTTCATAGAGATTTAGGTTAATATACTATTATATCTCCATACAAACGACAGCCATTTAACCCTTTCCTTCTTAGAGATTTAGGTTAATATACTATTATATCTCCATATAAACAACAGCCATTTAACCCCAAAAAAACAACCCAAACACACCAACCCAAATTAACCTTTCCTTCATAGAGAAAAACAACCCATACAAACGACAGCCATTTAATCCTTTCCTTCATAGAGATTTAGGTTAATATACTATTATATCTCCATACAAACGACAGCCATTTAACCCTTTCCTTCATAGAGATTTTGGTTAATATACTATTATATCTCCATACAAACGACAGCTATTTAACCCTTTCCTTCTTAGAGATTTAGGTTAATATACTATTATATCTCCATAAAAACGACAGCCGTTTTGCAATCATGCAGTGGATAAGTAGTCGCCATATCTATCCCACCTCCATAGATATTACTGGGACTACATGAGATTCTGGCCTTAATTATGAACATTGGTTTGACTACTACATTGTCAATGTATGTCGTATTGGAAATGGCGTCAAGAGGTCGTTCTATGAGGGAAAGGGTTTATGAACATTGGTTTGACTACTACATTGTCGATGTATGTCGTATTGGAAATGGCGTCAAGAGGTCGTTCTATGAGGGAAAGGGTTAATGAACATTGGTTTGACTACTACATTGTCAATGTATGTCGTATTGGAAATGGTGTCAAGAGGTGCTTCTATGAGGGAAAGGGTTAATGAACATTGGTTTGGCTACTACATTGTCAATGTATGTCGTATTGGAAATGGCGTCAAGAGGTGCTTCTATGAGGGAAAGGGTTAACCTGCTAATCACAACTAAAGTTGCTTTTGCAAACAGTATAGAATCTGATCAGACGGCATGTTCTGTGTCGTCTCCATCTGATCTTGCTCTATGCTGTGTGCTATTCAGATAGTGGAGCTAAAGCAATTGGCTAAAGAGCAAACAACAAAGATCATGATCAGATGAAGTGTTACACCACGGCTGATCTGGACCTATGTTTGTTTGCACATTCCTTCCAATATATTCAACATTTTAAGCATTAATAAATTAATGAATCAATAATAAATTTTATTTATTTATTAAGTGTTATTTTATTTATTTATTTATTTATTTATAGATCTGCGATGAGGATTATACAAAGTATGATTATATATTTGGTATGGATGAAGATAATATGAGGTATGTAGTCGTTAAAATATATCCATGTTTCAAATCAACACTTCTCTCATGCATTAACAATGATAGCAAATTGCATATATTGTAATTGTTAATGTATCCCCAGACAAAAGTAAATACATTTAAAAGATGTAAATGTTGTTAAGGTTAGGCTGTTCTATTTCTGTTTTCCAATAATGTCAAACCCCTTGTCAGGACCTAAGGATGTTCTACAGGGCAGGCATAGTTGACCTAAGAGGTTATCCAGTACTACGCAATGTCTGTGAGGAGCAAGTCCGTCTTCATGGTCGAGCGGTTAAGGTCGCTGACTTGTATACCACTGTAACCTATCATCACTGATGGTCACGGGTTCGAGCCCCGCTCAGGCCGTGTCTCATTTATATGAAAAAGTTGGCAGTTTCTTACGGAGGTTGGTGCACCCAAGTACTGGTTAACCGCTGGAGCCTGCCCAGGAAAGGTGTTGTTAAGTAAACTGCCCGCCGGCGATATAGCCCAAAATGGTGCTGATGCAGGCGTAAAACCCGAAATATAACTGTGAGGAGCAAGGCTATGTGTGTGTATGGGCCGCGATCTAGTAATAAACCCTGAACTCCTCTATTCCAAATCTGACACTGGACCACAGACACCAATAGGCTACGCCCTTCATGCTTTATTACGGTTAGGCACACACCAGTGTCAGTAGGGCCATTTTTGTCTTCAGACATTTCAGAAACAACTCACAGTAGTTATGGACAGCCATAAACATTTAAAGCAGAATATTTTATTTTTGTACTACCTTGACCAGTGATATTGTTTGAGTTGAAGTTCAAATTTTGAGCAATGTTTGAGGCCAACCAGACATTAATTGCTTTGGCCAGATTGGTTGCCAAAAGTATTAACATTTCAGCAAGAATTGCAGTAACGTACAAAATTATGATTATTGTTCAATTATTACCCATGCTAGCCTTATGGACTTATGTATTCTTAGTGAACTAAAAGGCAGGAAGCCATCGAAATGCACTACTAAACTACATAAACTTGGAGAATATGACCCCGAGAAACAACTCATTATTAGAGATCCTTACTATGTAAGTACAGTACAGCCCCTTTGGACGTTGTTTTGCACACATATCCCTCTATTGAAATATTATAAGTAATATAATAAAATAATAGTAAAAAAAACAAAACTGTATGTACTAGTATATAGCATTTATAGAATGATAGTCATTATATCGTGTATGTGATGTGACGGGTGGGCCTCCGTAGCCGAGTGGTTACGGTCGTTGACTTGAATCACTTGCCCCTCACAGCTGTATGTTCGAGTCCCATTCAGGGTGTCGAATTATTTCATGTGAGGAGGCTATCCAGCTTGCTTGTGGAAGGTCGGTGGTTCTACCGGGTGGCCGAGATATTGCTCGGAGGGGCACCCGGGATCTAATAATAGCAAGAGAGTCGCTGAATGACCTAAACTGTTGGTGCGACTTCAACACAAAAACAACAAACATCATTTGTATTTGATTGTGTACTCTTTTAGTGTGACTGTAAATAAGAAGTGCTCTAGTACGTACTGGTGGTAGATCGAAGGGGATGTCATGAGGCCAGAGGTGTCCGGAACATTGTGATCCAAGTAATGTGCCAGTCGCATTAATCAGTGTTCTGGAAACTGTTGATTTCTAGGTTCTAAGCCGCTAATTTGAGGAAGCTATCCAGCTGGCTTTCGGAATGTCGGTGTTACCGGAGTACCCGGAGAAAACTCAAATGTCCGATCTGGCGACCATCGTACCATCTCACACCTGTGCTAGCGTGCTTACTAATCAAATCATTTCATTTCTGTAGTGAATATTTGGGAAAATATTATGCACTGTAAGAGGTAATTAATTTCTACACAGAATTCTCATTTTTTTTGGATTTTAGAGTAGTATTTATATTAATTTTTATAATTCAGTCTGTGGTGATGATTGATCTGATGTTTATAAACTGTTCATGAGTGTATGTATAAGTAATGTGACAAACTGTTCATGGGTGTATATATATGTAATGTGATAAACTGTTCATCAATGTATGTATAAGTAATGTGATAAACTGTTCATGGGTGTATATATATGTAATGTGATAAACTGTTCATGAATGTATGTATAAGTAATGTGATAAACTGTTCATGGGTGTATATATATGTAATGTGATAAACTGTTCATGAGTGTATGTATATGTAATGTGATAAACTGTTCATGGGTATATGTATATGTAATGTGATAAACTGTTCATGAGTGTATATATATGTAATGTGATAAACTGTTCATGAGTGTATATATATGTAATGTGATAAACTGTTCATGAGTGTATATATATGTAATGTGATAAACTGTTCATGGGTGTATGTATATGTAATGTGATAAACTGTTCATGAGTATATGTAATGTACTGTTCATGGTTGTATGTATATGTAATGTAATATACTGTTCATGAGTGTATGTATATGTAATATGATAAACTGTTCATGGGTGTATGTATATGTAATGTGATAAACTGTTCATGGGTGTATGTATATGTAATGTGATAAACTGTTCATGGTTGTATGTATATGTAATGTGATAAACTGTTCATGGTTGTATGTATATGTAATGTGATAAACTGTTCATGGGTGTATGTATGTGTAATGTGATAAACTGTTCATGGGTATATGTAATGTGATAAACTGTTCATGGGTGTATGTATATGTAATGTGATAAACTGTTCATGGGTGTATTATATGTAATGTGATAAACTGTTCATGAGTGTATATATATGTAATGTGATAAACTGTTCATGAGTGTATATATATGTAATGTGATAAACTGTTCATGGTTGTATGTATATGTAATGTGATAAACTGTTCATGAGTGTATGTATATGTAATGTGATAAACTGTTCATGGGTATATGTAATGTGATAAACTGTTCATGAGTGTATATATATGTAATGTGATAAACTGTTCATGAGTGTATATATATGTAATGTGATAAACTGTTCATGAGTGTATATATATGTAATGTGATAAACTGTTCATGGGTGTATGTATATGTAATGTGATAAACTGTTCATGAGTATATGTAATGTACTGTTCATGGTTGTATGTATATGTAATGTAATATACTGTTCATGAGTGTATGTATATGTAATATGATAAACTGTTCATGGGTGTATGTATATGTAATGTGATAAACTGTTCATGGGTGTATGTATATGTAATGTGATAAACTGTTCATAGTTGTATGTATATGTAATGTGATAAACTGTTCATGGTTGTATGTATATGTAATGTGATAAACTGTTCATGGGTGTATGTATGTGTAATGTGATAAACTGTGCATGGGTATATGTAATGTGATAAACTGTTCATGGGTGTATGTATATGTAATGTGATAAACTGTTCATGAGTGTATATATATGTAATGTGATAAACTGTTCATGAGTGTATATATATGTAATGTGATAAACTGTTCATGGTTGTATGTATATGTAATGTGATAAACTGTTCATGAGTGTATATATATGTAATGTGATAAACTGTTCATGAGTGTATATATATGTAATGTGATAAACTGTTCATGGTTGTATGTAATGTGTAATGTGATAAACTGTTCATGGGTATATGTATATGTAATGTGATAAACTGTTCATGGTTGTATGTAATGTGTAATGTGATAAACTGTTCATGGGTATATGTATGTGTAATGTGATAAATTGTTCATGGGTATATGTATATGTAATGTGATAAACTGTTCATGGTTGTATGTATGTGTAATGTGATAAACTGTTCATGGTTGTATGTATATGTAATGTGATAAACTGTTCATGGGTATATGTATATGTAATGTGATAAACTGTTCATGGGTATATGTATATGTAATGTGATACACTGTTCATGGTTGTATGTATGTGTAATAAACTGTTCATGAGTGTATGTATATGTAATGTGATAAACTGTTCATGAGTATATGTAATGTACTGTTCATGGTTGTATGTATATGTAATGTAATAAACTGTTCATGAGTGTATGTATATGTAATGTGATAAACTGTTCATGGGTGTATGTATATGTAATGTGATAAACTGTTCATGGGTGTATGTATATGTAATGTGATAAACTGTTCATGGTTGTATGTATATGTAATGTGATAAACTGTTCATGGTTGTATGTATATGTAATGTGATAAACTGTTCATGGGTATATGTAATGTGATAAACTGTTCATGGGTGTATGTATATGTAATGTGATAAACTGTTCATGAGTGTATATATATATGTAATGTGATAAACTGTTCATGAGTGTATATATGTGTAATGTGATCAACTGTTCATGGTTGTATGTAATGTGATAAACTGTTCATGGTTGTATGTATATGTAATGTGATAAACTGTTCATGGTTGTATGTATATGTAATGTGATAAACTGTTCATGGTTGTATGTAATGTGATAAACTGTTCATGGTTGTATGTATATGTAATGTGATAAACTGTTCATGAGTGTATGTATATGTAATGTGATAAACTGTTCATGGTTGTATGTATATGTAATGTGATAAACTGTTCATGGTTGTATGTAATGTGATAAACTGTTCATGGTTGTATGTATATGTAATGTGATAAACTGTTCATGGTTGTATGTAATGTGATAAACTGTTCATGAGTGTATGTATATGTAATGTGATAAACTGTTCATGAGTGTATGTATATGTAATGTGATAAACTGTTCATGAGTGTATGTATATGTAATGTGATAAACTGTTCATGGGTGTATGTATATGTAATGTGATAAACTGTTCATGGGTGTATGTATATGTAATGTGATAAACTGTTCATGAGTGTATGTATGTGTAATGTGATAAACTGTTCATGGGTATATGTATATGTAATGTGATAAACTGTTCATGAGTGTATGTATATGTAATGTGATAAACTGTTCATGAGTGTATGTATGTGTAATGTGATAAACTGTTCATGGGTGTATGTATATGTAATGTGATAAACTGTTCATGGTTGTATGTAATGTGTAATGTGATAACTGTTCATGGGTGTATGTAATGTGATAAACTGTTCATGAGTGTATGTATGTGTAATGTGATAAACTGTTCATGGGTGTATGTATATGTAATGTGATAAACTGTTCATGGGTGTATGTATATGTAATGTGATAAACTGTTCATGGGTGTATGTATATGTAATGTGATAAACTGTTCATGAGTGTATATATGTATGTGATAAACTGTTCATGGTATATGTAATGTGATAAACTGTTCATGGTTGTATGTATATGTAATGTGATAAACTGTTCATGGTTGTATGTAATGTGATAAACTGTTCATGGTGTATGTATATGTAATGTGATAAACTGTTCATGAGTGTATGTATATGTAATGTGAAAACTGTTCATGGTGTATGTAATGTGATAAACTGTTCATGGTTGTATGTATATGTAATGTGATAAACTGTTCATGAGTGTATGTATATGTAATGTGATAAACTGTTCATGGTTGTATGTATATGTAATGTGATAAACTGTTCATGAGTGTATGTATATGTAATGTGATAAACTGTTCATGGTTGTATGTATATGTAATGTGATAAACTGTTCATGGGTGTATGTATATGTAATGTGATAAACTGTTCATGGGTATATGTAATGTGATAAACTGTTCATGGGTTATGTATATGTAATGTGATAAACTGTTCATGGGTGTATGTATATGTAATGTGATAAACTGTTCATGGTTGTATGTAATGTGATAAACTGTTCATGGTTGTATGTATATGTAATGTGATAAACTGTTCATGGTTATGTATATGTAATGTGATAAACTGTTCATGGGTATATGTATATGTAATGTGATAAATTGTTCATGGGTGTATGTATATGTAATGTGATAAACTGTTCATGGTTGTATGTAATGTGATAAACTGTTCATGGTTGTATGTATGTGTAATGTGATAAACTGTTCATGGTTGTATGTATATGTAATGTGATAAACTGTTCATGGGTATATGTATATGTAATGTGATAAATTGTTCATGGGTGTATGTATATGTAATGTGATAAACTGTTCATGGTTGTATGTAATGTGATAAACTGTTCATGGTTGTATGTATGTGTAATGTGATAAACTGTTCATGGTTGTATGTATATGTAATGTGATAAACTGTTCATGGGTATATGTATATGTAATGTGATAAATTGTTCATGGGTGTATGTATATGTAATGTGATAAACTGTTCATGGTTGTATGTAATGTGATAAACTGTTCATGGTTGTATGTATGTGTAATGTGATAAACTGTTCATGGTTGTATGTATGTGTAATGTGATAAACTGTTCATGGTTGTATGTATGTGTAATGTGATAAACTGTTCATGAGTGTATGTATATGTAATGTGATAAACTGTTCATGGTTGTATGTAGCCTATGTGTAATGTGATAAACTGTTCATGAGTATATGTAATGTACTGTTCATGGTTGTATGTATATGTAATGTGATAAACTGTTCATGAGTATATGTAATGTGATAAACTGTTCATGAGTGTATGTATATGTAATGCGATAAACTGTTCATGAGTGTATGTATATGTAATGTGATAAACTGTTCATGAGTATATGTAATATACTGTTCATGGTTGTATGTATATGTAATGTGATAAACTGTTCATGAGTGTATGTATATGTAATGTGATAAACTGTTCATGAGTGTATGTATATGTAATGTGATAAATTGTTCATGGTTGTATGTATATGTAATGTGATAAACTGTTCATGGTTGTATGTATATGTAATGTGATAAACTGTTCATGAGTGTATATATATGTAATGTGATAAACTATTCATGAGTGTATATATTTGTAATGTGATAAACTGTTCATGAGTGTATGTATGTGTAATGTGATAAACTGTTCATGGGTGTATATATATGTAATGTGATAAACTGTTCATGGGTGTATGTAATGTGATAAACTGTTCATGGGTGTATGTAATGTGATAAACTGTTCATGAGTGTATGTATATGTAATGTGATAAATTGTTCATGGGTATATGTATATGTAATGTGATAAACTGTTCATGGGTATATGTATATGTAATGTGATAAACTGTTCATGGGTATATGTATATGTAATGTGATAAACTGTTCATGGGTATATGTAATGTGATAAACTGTTCATGAGTGTATGTATATGTAATGTGATAAATTGTTCATGGGTATATGTAATGTGATAAATTGTTCATGGTTGTATGTATATGTAATGTGATAAACTGTTCATGGGTATATGTATATGTAATGTGATAAACTGTTCATGGTTGTATGTATATGTAATGTGATAAACTGTTCATGGGTATATGTAATGTGATAAACTGTTCATGAGTGTATGTATATGTAATGTGATAAACTGTTCATGGGTATATGTATATGTAATGTGATAAATTGTTCATGGGTGTATGTATATGTAATGTGATAAACTGTTCATGGTTGTATGTAATGTGATAAACTGTTCATGGTTGTATGTATGTGTAATGTGATAAACTGTTCATGGTTGTATGTATATGTAATGTGATAAACTGTTCATGGGTATATGTATATGTAATGTGATAAATTGTTCATGGGTGTATGTATATGTAATGTGATAAACTGTTCATGGTTGTATGTAATGTGATAAACTGTTCATGGTTGTATGTATGTGTAATGTGATAAACTGTTCATGGTTGTATGTATATGTAATGTGATAAACTGTTCATGGGTATATGTATATGTAATGTGATAAACTGTTCATGGGTGTATGTATATGTAATGTGATAAACTGTTCATGGTTGTATGTAATGTGATAAACTGTTCATGGTGTATGTATATGTAATGTGATAAACTGTTCATGAGTGTATGTATATGTAATGTGATAAACTGTTCATGAGTATATGTAATATACTGTTCATGGTTGTATGTATATGTAATGTGATAAACTGTTCATGAGTGTATGTATATGTAATGTGATAAACTGTTCATGAGTGTATGTATATGTAATGTGATAAACTGTTCATGAGTGTGTGTATATGTAATATGATAAATTGTTCATGGGTATATGTATATGTAATGTGATAAACTGTTCATGGGTGTATGTAATGTGATAAACTGTTCATGGTTGTATGTATGTGTAATGTGATAAACTGTTCATGGGTGTATGTATATGTAATGTGATAAACTGTTCGTGAGTGTATGTATGTGTAATGTGATAAACTGTTCATGGGTATATGTATATGTAATGTGATAAACTGTTCATGAGTGTATGTATATGTAATGTGATAAACTGTTCATGAGTGTATGTATGTGTAATGTGATAAACTGTTCATGGGTGTATGTATATGTAATGTGATAAACTGTTCATGGTTGTATGTAATGTGTAATGTGATAAACTGTTCATGGGTGTATGTAATGTGATAAACTGTTCATGAGTGTATGTATGTGTAATGTGATAAACTGTTCATGGGTATATGTAATGTGATAAATTGTTCATGGGTATATGTATATGTAATGTGATAAACTGTTCATGGGTATATGTATATGTAATGTGATAAATTGTTCATGGGTATATGTATATGTAATGTGATAAACTGTTCATGGTTGTATGTATGTGTAATGTGATAAACTGTTCATGGTTGTATGTATATGTCATGTGATAAAATGTTCATGGGTATATGTAATGTGATAAACTGTTCATGGGTATATGTATATTTAATGTGATACACTGTTCATGGTTGTATGTATGTGTAATGTGATAAACTGTTCATGGTTGTATGTATATGTAATGTGATAAACTGTTCATGGTTGTATGTATATGTAATGTGATAAACTGTTCATGGTTGTATGTATGTGTAATGTGATAAACTGTTCATGGTTGTATGTATATGTAATGTGATAAACTGTTCATGAGTGTATGTATATGTAATGTGATAAACTGTTCATGGGTATATGTATATGTAATGTGATAAACTGTTCATGGGTATATGTAATGTGATAAACTGTTCATGAGTGTATGTATATGTAATGTGATAAATTGTTCATGGGTATATGTAATGTGATAAACTGTTCATGGGTATATGTATATGTAATGTGATAAACTGTTCATGGGTATATGTATATGTAATGTGATAAACTGTTCATGGGTGTATGTATATGTAATGTGATAAACTGTTCATGGTTGTATGTAATGTGATAAACTGTTCATGGTTGTATGTATATGTAATGTGATAAACTGTTCATGGTTGTATGTATATGTAATGTGATAAACTGTTCATGGGTATATGTATATGTAATGTGATAAATTGTTCATGGGTGTATGTATATGTAATGTGATAAACTGTTCATGGTTGTATGTAATGTGATAAACTGTTCATGGTTGTATGTATGTGTAATGTGATAAACTGTTCATGGTTGTATGTATATGTAATGTGATAAACTGTTCATGGGTATATGTATATGTAATGTGATAAACTGTTCATGGGTATATGTAATGT
Source organism: Archivesica marissinica (assembly GCA_014843695.1). Lineage (NCBI taxonomy): Eukaryota > Metazoa > Mollusca > Bivalvia > Venerida > Vesicomyidae > Archivesica > Archivesica marissinica. The sequence goes on along the minus strand of CM026401.1, from coordinate 44,608,088 downwards.
GATAAACTGTTCATGGTTGTATGTATGTGTAATGTGATAAACTGTTCATGGTTGTATGTATGTGTAATGTGATAAACTGTTCATGGTTGTATGTATGTGTAATGTGATAAACTGTTCATGAGTATATGTAATGTACTGTTCATGGTTGTATGTATATGTAATGTGATAGACTGTTCATGAGTATATGTAATGTGATAAACTGTTCATGAGTGTATGTATATGTAATGTGATAAACTGTTCATGAGTGTATGTATATGTAATGTGATAAACTGTTCATGAGTATATGTAATATACTGTTCATGGTTGTATGTATATGTAATGTGATAAACTGTTCATGAGTGTATGTATATGTAATGTGATAAACTGTTCATGAGTGTATGTATATGTAATGTGATAAACTGTTCATGAGTGTGTGTATATGTAATATGATAAATTGTTCATGGGTATATGTATATGTAATGTGATAAACTGTTCATGGGTGTATGTAATGTGATAAACTGTTCATGGTTGTATGTATGTGTAATGTGATAAACTGTTCATGGGTGTATGTATATGTAATGTGATAAACTGTTCGTGAGTGTATGTATGTGTAATGTGATAAACTGTTCATGGGTGTATGTATATGTAATGTGATAAACTGTTCATGGTTGTATGTAATGTGTAATGTGATAAACTGTTCATGGGTGTATGTAATGTGATAAACTGTTCATGAGTGTATGTATGTGTAATGTGATAAACTGTTCATGGGTATATGTAATGTGATAAATTGTTCATGGGTATATGTATATGTAATGTGATAAACTGTTCATGGGTATATGTATATGTAATGTGATAAACTGTTCATGGGTATATGTATATGTAATGTGATAAACTGTTCATGGTTGTATGTATGTGTAATGTGATAAACTGTTCATGGTTGTATGTATATGTCATGTGATAAAATGTTCATGGGTATATGTAATGTGATAAACTGTTCATGGGTATATGTATATTTAATGTGATACACTGTTCATGGTTGTATGTATGTGTAATGTGATAAACTGTTCATGGTTGTATGTATATGTAATGTGATAAACTGTTCATGGTTGTATGTATATGTAATGTGATAAACTGTTCATGGTTGTATGTATGTGTAATGTGATAAACTGTTCATGGTTGTATGTATATGTAATGTGATAAACTGTTCATGAGTGTATGTATATGTAATGTGATAAACTGTTCATGAGTATATGTAATGTACGTCATGGTTGTATGTATGTGTAATGTGATAAACTGTTCATGGTTGTATGTATGTGTAATGTGATAAACTGTTCATGGTTGTATGTATGTGTAATGTGATAAACTGTTCATGGTTGTATGTATGTGTAATGTGATAAACTGTTCATGGGTGTATGTATATGTAATGTGATAAACTGTTCATGGTTGTATGTATGTGTAATGTGATAAACTGTTCATGGGTGTATGTATATGTAATGTGATAAACTGTTCATGGTTGTATGTATATGTAATGTGATAAACTGTTCATGAGTATATGTAATGTACTGTTCATGGTTGTATGTATATGTAATGTGATAAACTGTTCATGAGTGTATGTATATGTAATGTATAAACTGTTCATGAGTATATGTAATGTGATAAACTGTTCATGAGTGTATGTATATGTAATGTGATAAACTGTTCATGGGTGTATGTATATGTAATGTGATAAACTGTTCATGATGTATGTATATGTAATGTGATAAACTGTTCATGGGTGTATGTATATGTAATGTGATAAACTGTTCATGAGAGTATAGTAATGTGATAAACTGTTCATGGGTGTATGTATATGTAATGTGATAAACTGTTCATGAGTGTATGTATATGTAATGTGATAAACTGTTCATGAGTGTATGTATATGTAATGTGATAAACTGTTCATGGGTATATGTATATGTAATGTGATAAACTGTTCATGAGTGTATATATATGTAATGTGATAAACTGTTCATGAGTGTATATATATGTAATGTGATAAACTGTTCATGAGTGTATATATATGTAATGTGATAAACTGTTCATGGGTGTATGTATATGTAATGTGATAAACTGTTCATGAGTATATGTAATGTACTGTTCATGGTTGTATGTATATGTAATGTGATAAACTGTTCATGAGTGTATGTATATGTAATATGATAAACTGTTCATGGGTGTATGTATATGTAATGTGATAAACTGTTCATGGGTGTATGTATATGTAATGTGATAAACTGTTCATGGGTATATGTATATTTAATGTGATACACTGTTCATGGGTGTATGTATATGTAATGTGATAAACTGTTCATGGGTGTATGTATATGTAATATGATAAACTGTTCATGAGTGTATGTATATGTAATATGATAAACTGTTCATGGGTGTATGTATATGTAATATGATAAAACATTTTGATATATTTCAGGATGGCGGTAATGAGTTGTCTGGCTTCGAAACGGTTTATGAACAGTGTCTGCGCTGTTGCAAAAGCTTCTTGGATGAACAAAGCTAAAACTGCAATTATATTGTGATTTACCTAGTGTGCTATGTAGACCCTAGAGAAACCGATAAAATACTGCACACCAAATTGTTTGTACATGGTAATCTATGTATAAATGTTTTGGGAAAAGTTACGTGAGCTATAAATTACAGAAACTCAATCAATGGACAAAAGTTTTAATCCTCTATAATCTATAGGTTATATATGTGACCACCAATATGATATGATAACTTTTATGACTGAGTGGAGTTGCATCGTTGAATTTGGCCCATAATCCGCAAACCGTTGTCACATGTAAACTCTATAGTGAGTTAACCCTTTCAACACCACAGACCTCAAATAGGCTTACAAAAAGTGTAGATCCAGATGACCCGACTCGAGACGAGCCGTCTCATCAGGATCTGCACTGTGCCTGTAATATTTAATACTATATTTAGACAAAGTTCCATTTTGATAAATGGACCAGTCCAAATGTAATCTTATGATTAATTTATTGGTTTAAAAATATGTACCAGTCCATGTCAGTTACTTGGTGTTGAATGGGTTAAAGCTCAGCTCTCATCTACTGAGTTTAGTTTATACAAATTTAGTTCAGCTCGATTGTGAAACAAGTTATTACAACTTATATATTAATCACTCGAGAGACCTCATTCCTGATGGAATCCATTGCCATGTCGGTGAAAGAAAGGGCAATGTTGAATTTAAATGCATTGCCTAAGGGCACAATCGTAACGGCTCCAGTGGGGCTCGAACTTGATCTACTGAGTGACAAAGGTCCAAATACAAAGCTCATATTGCAGAATATGTGAAAAACTGATCGAAGATTATAAACATTACCCAATATAGCTTCTTAATAGATTAATAAAGCTCTAGTGAGTTAGTCGTGTTTCTTCTATTAATGCATCCCAATACGTATGGTTTATTCCAGAACATTCTATAGATGAGATTATACAATGCACACCCAAATGAAATTAGTATCAATTCTTTCAAAGAACGACTATGCTGTATAAAATATACTCGATGCTGTATAAAACGTATCTGATAGTGTATAAAACGTACTCGATGCTGTATAAAACGTACTCGATGCTGTATAAAACGTACTCGATGCTGTATAAAAACGTACTCGATGCTGTATAAAACGTACTCGATACTGTATAAAATGTACTCGATGCTGTATAAAACGTACTCTGAGCTGTATAAAACGTACTCGATGCTGTATAAAACGTACTCTGTGCTGTATAAAACGTACTCGATATTGTATAAAACGTACTCGATGATGTATAAAATGTACTCGATGCTGTATAAAACGTACTCGATACTGTATAAAAACGTACTCGATGATGTATAAAACGTACTCGATGCTGTATAAAACGTACTCGATGCTGTATCAATCGTACTTGCTGTTGTATAAAACGTATCCAACAAGAATAAAAATAAACCTATGTCCAATGTTATTGTCAATTTTCAAAACTAAATATTTTATAGACTAAGGTGGTTATTTTGTGTGCAGTAGTAATACTATTTGAATGCTCGGACCGGCCATAGATTAGGCTTGAATCACCAACATGTATAGGGTCAGTACAGGAGTCACTCTATACTATCCCACATCTCATATTAGTTGATATATGAATGAATATGTTGGCACAGGCCCCTAATATTATTTGAATGCTTAGGCCGGCAAGAGATTAGGTTACAAGTACCAAAATATATAGTCAGTACAGGAGTCACTCTGTACTTTCCCACATCTTATATTGTGGATTGTACGTATACTTTGACATCTCTAATATAAATCATTCTCTAAGATTCGGCTGTCCAATTAGCGCAGTTGTTAGCACGCTCGCTTCTCGCCAATGCAACCCTGGTTCGAATCTCAAACTGGGAAGTATGTGAGATGGAACGTTTGTCACCAGATCGGACAGGTGGGTTTTATCCGGGTACTCCGTTTTCCTCACACACGAATGACCACAAATACGCTGTCACCCGAGCCAACGAGAGTGATTAATATAAGTTGTTACATCATGTTTCGCAATCGTTGTAAAATAAATGAAGTCTATATTTTTAAGATTCATCGATGCGTCGTCGTTGCGCTATTGTATAAACCAATAGCTTACACTTTCGACATGGTACACCCGGTCGATCTCCTCACGACGTGCACGTCGTGACCGGGGCACATCCCGCAGCAGCAGCGTAGGATTCTGGGATCTTCTGGTCGTCGATCTTGCGAAGGGAAGCTCGCCAGCATGTGGATCCACGTCTATGGCACATCAGGACAGATCCACCATCTCTTCTAGATAGTGTTTGAAGACTATACACTATCTTCGCTGGCTTTTTCGATCTTTCTCCTCCGGCGGATAGACGAGGCAGCGGACCTGAGGGAGCGGCAACGGTCGTGGCATCCACGCTCGCATAAGTGACAAGTGATTCGTTTGCGACCTGGTACCAGTGACCAGATTATCCACATATATGGCGTGGTCTATTTTCTCAGACAACTCATTTCGATACGACTCTAGATGGCTCTCTAGATTAGCTGGTAATATGAAAGACATTGAAATGATCCCGAACGTAAACGTTTACTCTGCAACATCTGTATGATTCTAAGTTACTCAGTCATCTATTGTTACGTCATCACAGTTCTTCAGCCATGTCTCTGTTGGCTGGCCTCAGTGCCGTAGTCAGAATCTAAAAATAACCGAAGCGACACCCCCCCCCGAATGTTTGTGTGTGCATGCTTATCTGTGCATTCTGAAGGCAGTTTTATCAGTTCTATATATACTGAGTCAAAAAAGAAACGATACCTGGTGTGTATGTGTCTATAATTTCAACATTTATTAAGAAAATTCTTTGAAAATTCATAAGATGATAGTCCAACATGTTTGAAAGAGGAGCACATAAAGCATAATGAGCCTCCGAAACTGTCTGCTGCGTGATGACGTAATTCATCGGACAGGGGTCTAATGGAGTTTTCACACAGACGTCAATACCGAGTATGGGCACCATTTGCGTCTCTCACTGCAATGCACCGCCGTCGCATCGAACGGAAGAATGTCTGAATCTCTTGCTGGTCAATATTTGTCCACTCCTGACGCAAAACATCCCTCAGTTGGTTTAACGTTACCGGCTGACGTCGTCTGACGCGGCGGTCTAACGTATCCCACAAATGTTCTATGGGTGACAAGTCTGGTGACAAAGCAGGCCACGGCAGGGTTTCAATATTGTTCTGCTCCAATAATGTGGTGGAAATCCGAGCAGTATGACACCTGGCGTTGTCCTGTTGGAACAGTGTGACGTTTCTGTTGGCGTTAAAGAACGGCACAACAACTGGCGCAAGGATCTCATCACAGTACCGCTGGGCGTTTAGGTTCCCGTCCACCACTAACAGTTCAGTGCGACTGCCGAAGTTGATACCGCCCCACGCCATAACGCTTCCGCCCCCGAACAGATCGACCTGGCGTACACATGCGTCGGCGTAACGTTCACCGCGTCTGCGATATATCCGCTCGACGCAAACAGAACCGCTATTCATCGCTAAACATCACCGAATTCCACTGTAACCGAGTCCAGCGAGCACGTTCCGTCGTCCATTCCTGCCGTACGTCACGGTGACGTCGTGTCAGGATGGGTCCAACGTATGGCCGATAAGCACGAATGCCACGTTCACCGAGCCGGTTCCTGACTGTTTGTGCACTGATGCGATTGTTGGTCATCCCAGGAGTAACGGCAGCTGTGTGCGTAGCAGGTAGGAACCGGTCACGTAAATGTGACGTCCGAATGTGACGGTCCTGTTCACGCGTCGTCACACGTGGTCGACCAGATCTTGGACGGTCGTCCACCGATCCATGTGTTCGATAACGTCGAAGTAGACGTGTTATCGTGATCCGCGTAACCCCGAATCGAGTTGCGACGTCACGCTGACGTAAACCGCCGTCAATCATGCCAATGGCACGCATTCTCTGATTGCGGTTTAGCCTAGGCATTTTGTTAGAGGTAACAATGGGTATGTAAGGTGTTTTTCCTCGATGATAATGCAATACCAGTACAATAAACCGGTTTTCCGATTTGTACATGTGTAGGAAGTTGTCTTTGTTGAGGAGCACGTGCAAATCGGAAATTCGGCGTTCCAGGATTATCGGGTGTTTATTTACTGGCTGACGTTGCAATAAGATACCCGGTACTGATACGTAATAATATATTAAACCTTTCTATGGTTTTATCCGTTTTACGTCATTTTTAGTTTGGTATCGTTTCTTTTTTTACTCAGTATATATGTCGCGAAATTGTAACCTAGGCGAGCACCTCATTTTCCTGTGTGGCTACGGGCCTGGGCCTACTCTTATTTAATGGAGTGATTTCTGTAAATCAGCTACCATTGCAATTTTGTAAATAATTAGTGTAACTAACAAATAAATACACAATGGTAAACAAACTAATATACCATGGTAACAAACTAATACACAATGGTAAACAAACTAATATACCATGGTAAACAAACTAATACACAATGGTAAACAAACTAATATACCATGGTAAACAAACTAATACACAATGGTAAACAAACTAATATACAATGGTAAACAAACTAATATACAATGGTAAACAAACTAATCACCATGGTAAACAAACTATATACCATGGTAAACAAACTAACATACCATGGTAAACAAACTAATATACCATGGTAAACAAACTAATATACCATGGTAAACAAACTGATACACAATGGTAAACAAACTAATATACAATGGTAAACAAACTAATATACCATGGTAAGCAAACTAATACACAATGGTAAACAAACTAATACACCATGGTAAACAAACTAAATACCATGGTAAACAAACTAATACACAATGGTAAACAAACTAATATACCATGGTAAACAAACTAATACACAATGGTAAACAAACTAATACACAATGGTAAACAAACTAATATACCATGGTAAACAAACTAATATACCATGGTAAACAAACTAATACACCATGGTAAACAAACTAATACACAATGGTAAACAAACTAATATACAATGGTAAACAAGCTAATATACCATGGTAAACAAACTAATATATCATGGTAAACAAACTAATACACAATGGTAAACAAACTAATACACAATGGTAAACAAACTAATATACAATGGTAAACAAACTAATATACCATGGTAAACAAACTAATACACAATGGTAAACAAACTAATATACCATGGTAAACAAACTAATACATAATGGTAAACAAACTAATATACCCTGGTAAACAAACTAATACACAATGGTAAACAAACTAATATACCATGGTAAACAAACTAATATACCATGGTAAACAAACTAATAAACAATGGTAAACAAACTAATATACCATGGTAAACAAACTAATATACCATGGTAAACAAACTAATGCACCCTGGTAAACAAACTAATATACAATGGTAAACAAACTAATATACCATGGTAAACAAACTAATATACCATGGTAAACAAACTAATACACAATGGTAAACAAACTAATATACCATGGTAAACAAACTAATATACAATGGTAAACAAACTAATACACCATGGTAAACAAACTAATATACCATGGTAAACAAACTAATATACAATGGTAAACAAACTAATACACAATGGTAAACAAACTAATATACCATGGTAAACAAACTAATATACCATGGTAAACAAACTAATACACCATGGTAAACAAACTAATATACAATGGTAAACAAACTAATATACCATGGTAAACAAACTAATACACAATGGTAAACAAACTAATACACAATGGTAAACAAACTAATACACAATGGTAAACAAACTAATATACCATGGTAAACAAACTAATACACAATGGTAAACAAACTAATACACAATGGTAAACAAACTAATATACCATGGTAAACAAACTAATACACAATGGTAAACAAACTAATACACAATGGTAAACAAACTAATATACCATGGTAAACAAACTAATATACCATGGTAAACAAACTAATACACAATGGTAAACAAACTAATATACAATGGTAAACAAACTAATATACCATGGTAAACAAACTAATACCAATGGTAAACAAACTAATACACAATGGTAAACAAACTAATACACATGGTAAACAAACTAATATACCATGGTAAACAAACTAATATACCATGGTAAACAAACTAATACACCATGGTAAACAAACTAATATACAATGGTAAACAAACTAATACACAATGGTAAACAAACTAATATACCTGGTAAACAAACTAATATACAATGGTAAACAAACTAATATACCATGGTAAACAAACTAATATACCATGGTAAACAAACTAATACACAATGGTAAACAAACTAATATACAATGGTAAACAAACTAATATACCATGGTAAACAAACTAATACACAATGGTAAACAAACTAATACACAATGGTAAACAAACTAATATACCATGGTAAACAAACTAATACACAATGGTAAACAAACTAATATACCATGGTAAACAAACTAATACACAATGGTAAACAAACTAATATACAATGGTAAACAAACTAATATACCATGGTAAACAAACTAATATACCATGGTAAACAAACTAATACACCATGGTAAACAAACTAATATACAATGGTAAACAAACTAATATACAATGGTAAACAAACTAATATACCATGGTAAACAAACTAATATACAATGGTAAACAAACTAATACCATGGTAAACAAACTAATATACCATGGTAAACAAACTAATATACAATGGTAAACAAACTAATATACCATGGTAAACAAACTAATATACCATGGTAAACAAACTAATATACCATGGTAAACAAACTAATATACAATGGTAAACAAACTAATACACAATGGTAAACAAACTAATATACACATTGGTAAACAAACTAATACACAATGGTAAACAAACTAATACACAATGGTAAACAAACTAATATACCATGGTAAACTAACTAATATACAATGGTAAAGAAACTAATACACAATTGTAAACAAACTAATATACCATGGTAAACAAACTAATATACCATGGTAAACAAACTAATATACCCTGGTAAACAAACTAATACACCATGCATGGGCGTAACGGTATTCGGTCACCTACGTTTGAATGTGAATATTCTTATTATTTAACGTCGATATCGGTTACCCATTTGATCGATGGACAGTTTACCTAACAACACAGTTCCTGGGCAGGCTCCAGCGGTTAACCAGTACTTGGTGCACCAACCTCCGTAAGAAACTGCCACATTTACCATACAAAGAGACACGGTCTGAGCTACGCTCGAACCCGTGACCATCAGTGATGATATGTCTCAGTGGCATACAAGTCAGTGACCTTAACCACTCGACCACGGATGCGGGTGAATGAATGTGATTTGTGTGTGCATTTAGTAGGCCTACGCTTGACTAAACTCATATTGCATAACATCTTTTATAAATATAACCACAATTTCACTCACATGTGAATTCAACATTGCGGGGGAATAACAGGACATACGCTTCGGACACAAATCAAAATTTCATGTACCATAAATGTTCTTACCAGTATTGTCACATGATTGCAAAAATAAACAAATATTTCTTTGCATGTATCTTGTGTATGGGTCTTTAAGTAAACTATCAAACTTTACAAATTTTCAAAATAATATGCGAATATATATCTGTTTTTGCTCATTTTCGGGTTTGGCAGTTTTAGCGTCTACCATATAATCCAAGTACCTACTACTGACAGCGATGATGTCATTTGCAAACAAATTCGAAAACTGGTTGTGTCCGGAAATAGGGCGATTGACGATATGTGAACTTCGCGACAACATTCATAAAGCTTAGAATTTACATAACAAATTAAGTTGAAATCCTGGAACCGCACGTGAAGTGTATTTTGAACATTTGAAATATGAATTTGTATGACCTTGATTGGTGACACACTGTATTACGCATAGACGAAATATAAATCGCAACATTACTGTTAAAATACAGTTCCTTCCCCTTTTACTTCATCCACCGTGTTCATTCCTGTATAGACGTATGTGTATCATTCCTGTATAGACGTATGTGTATAGATGTTAGTGTCAACCTGTATCCATTGCCAAATATGACAAGATAACGATCAGCTCTTCTCATCCTTCCAGTGAGTATGTTTAACAATATTTACTTACAGACGTAAGACAATGCGTTTTAATCGTACCACAATTAGTGTGCCTAGTTTAAATATTCTGTTGAATCTCTGGTCTAATGGTTCGGCTACTAACTTAAACAAATTAAAGCATCTGCAGTCAGATAATGCATCAAAGCGGGTTGGTACATTGTGCGATGGTGATAAAAATGTCTTTAATTTAGTGTCGTGAAGCCTCGCATACAACCCATTATATCTTTCTTTCTTCTTTTCCTCCGTATGCCCTTCCAGTTATGGAACACCAAGATGATCCCTGGTCACATCTTGTATTAGTATGAATATGTCGGTATATTCCTCATACACGTAAATATAAAATCACTCGCTAAAAATAAAATATAACTCTTCACCACGTCGAGACCTCCACCCATGCATCTATATACAGGTACATGTAGATAGTTCACGCACAGCTAGTGAATTTTGTACAGTGCAGGGACAGTTTATAAATCGGTGGGTATTCATAGGTACATGTAGTTGGATCAGCACATATTACACTGCAACGAAAGTGTCCGTTTGGTATGTAACTTGTGGCACAGATCCGTTGACAATCTCATTATGGCGTCAATATCTTCCGGTTTGGTGAAAATATGGCTGAAGTGAGTACAGTCTATAATCAGCTTTGTAATGGCAACTTTTTCGGTGAAATATCTCCTCCAGTTATCGACTCCTATCATTGAAGCGACGAGGTGTTTCATCTTGGATAAGCCCTCTTTTCGGACCTCGTGTAGAACAAGACATGTGGTGAGCATGTGGACAATGTCTTCACTTTCCATTGCACAGCATTTACATAGTGGATCTTCAGTTTGTTGATTAAATTTATGTTTCGTAGCTTGTAGCATATATGTGCCTGTCATCATGCGGCCTTTTGTAATACCTTTTTTTACGTCCGATACAGTCGAGTATAGGGTTCGCCAGACTGAGTGGGTTACACCTATTTGCATTCCTGCTTTGGCCAGGAACTTTAGAGATGATTTGTCGATAATGTCACCATTCAATTTATCAGTCCAGTAACTGTTAACAGCTTGTTTTACTTGTATTTTCCAGCTCAGTTTAGTTGTTAGATGGTCCCTCAGTGTAGAGATATCTGGGAGTCCATATAGTAGTAGCACCTCAGCAACTCTATGGTAGAAGCTCAGATGACAATCCAGGTTTATAGCTATGTGCCTTTCGCTTAGTTTTTGGATGGTTTCGTTTTCACATGTTAGTATGTTGAACAGAAAACTCAGCTGACGTTTGTGGATTTCTGCTTCCACCGGCAGGGCTCCTAATAAGAGGTACACTATTCCAGTGGCAGTTCGGTCTGGAAGCGATTGCACTTTCCGCAGCATTTTCATATGGAACCTTGTTAACATTGATGTTTGCAGTAAAGTCAGTGGCAACACCTCAAGCCCATACAGAAGCCTGGGAAGCACATAGCATTGGTATATCCTGAGTGATACTGCTGGGTTAAGTCCGTTTGATCCGTGAAATCCGGTATTTATCAATGAGTACATAATTCTTCTAGCTAGACTGAGTCTTTCGTCAATATTAATTTCGTTTTCCCGGGTTTCTGCGCGTAATATACCTAGATGAGTGGTTTTGCCACTGGGCATCAGTTCAGTTTCACCAAGGGTCCATTCCAAGTCCGTTTTTCTATAGCGCGTTGTCTTATTAATAACTATGGCGTTAGATTTAGTTGGATGTATAGTAACTCGATCCTGTTTGGCATGTCGAGAGGCAACATCTAACATGCACTGTAGCTCTTCTTTGCATTCCGACATCAGGCACACATCATCAGCAACAGTGGGACACCCGATATAGGTATTACCGATGGATAGTCCGAGTCCTTGGTTCTTCAATTCAACCAGCACACTATTGATGTATGTCTTATATAGGAATGTTGACAACACACCACCTTGTCGGACTCCTTGAAGGATATCGAAGCTAGGTCCAAGCTCGCCGAGCCATTTCACACGTGATGATAGTCCAGAGTACATATTCTTAATTAAAGTCCATAGTGTTGGATGGATGCCACTTTCATATAACTTATCAAGAAGGATGGTGTGACAGACTACGTCAAATGCTTTCCGACTGTCAAGTGTAACTAGGAATAGTGGTGTTTTCGTGGTACATTTCACTTCTGCCCTAGCCTCTGACACTAGTATATTATGAATCCACGTGTTCGAATGTATTCGGAAGAATTTGTAGTAGCAATGCATTTATACGTGCACAAATGTATTTTATTTGCTTTTTGCGATAGCACATTTTATCACCATCCCACAACATTTGATATGCATCTGAACCGTAACATTTGTACCTGATACTGTTATATATGTATAAAGTGTTACTGCTAAGACGTGCTGGATAATGACCTCAAATAAATCGATGTAACTAAATACGTACACAACAGGCTTCATTTTCGTTAAGTTTAAGTTGCTATATTATAAATGGAAATAACCGCCTAATGAAACTCTAGAACAGTGGAATAATATAATATACGGCAAGATGACGCTATGGTGTCAGCGGGATAAATATTAATCGTAGTATACACTAGGATAATAGTATTGGTATACATGTTTTGTTGTAATATTTTGTAACTATGTGCATGTATATATAGGCAATAGCGTGTGGTTAAGTGTAACTCTTTGCATGCTGGGTAAAATAAAGGCTATAAATAGTTCAATTATTTGTAGCAGCGAACGAGAAAGACACCAGACAAATGGTTTAATAAACAGATTGTTTAATCAGTAAAATTACGCGACTTAAACGCGTCAATGGCGGAGAATCAGACAAGGGAAGTAACCGTGTAATAACCAACAAGTATAACATACTGGCGCTACCTCTTTTTTTTAAAAAGATTAAATCCAGTACTCAAATATATACTGAATTATTCAATATAACTTTCATGATACAATGTCAAGCTACCTTTCATGATACAATATCAAGCAAGTAATACTAGACGAGAAATTATATGATAAACAGTAGTGTTAAAGGTAAGCACAGATGCTATTATAATAAACCAAACTATTATCCATATAGTAATTAGAAATAACAAACAGAAACAAAACTATGTACTACAAACTTCTACCTGAAGAGTTAAATTGTCATAAACAGCGATACATAATCACTACACTTCCAAATTATAGGTACTAGTAACTGACATAAACTGAAATACTGGTTCTGCTAGCCTCACTGCTAGGACATACTATCAATGTTCACTAAAATAACCTAATGTAATCACTGTTTGTAGTGTTGTTTCCCTACTAAATATAGTCAGATAGGTAAGCCGGTGGCTTTCTGATGCGTTGTGGCCTTTTTTGTATGTTATGACTGTCATCATGAATGTCACCGGTGTTCTCGAGACCTGGAGATGATGGTGGTCCTGGTACACCAATCAAGATAGGAATGGGAGCAACGTCTTGTTGACTGGTATCAGGTGTGGACAATGTTGTTGGAATTGTAACTAATGACGGGGGTTCACTGATTGTAGGACTAGATTCACTCTCGTCATCAGACATATGACTATGATCAAAAGGCACAAACGAATGCTCGGAATAAATATCACTGAAATCACTTGGAATACGGTAACACTCGCTTTGTTTCACTTTATAACTAGAGGCACGTAACTGACTACCGGAGAACTTTTTCACAAAACACCACTCTCCATCACATGAAACCACAAGATACCTATTACGGGCTTTCAACTTGCTTTTATCACAGAACAAATATACTATATCACCTACACACACACGATCTGATGGCCTGTGGCGGTGATGTTTCGACTTGGAATCTTCGCTGTGTTGATGATTCAAATTTCTGGACTCGTGTTGCTGTAGAATGAGCTCTCTGTCAGAAATGGGGAGTTGATCATGGGTGAACTGTGACCTCTGTGTCCATAACTCGCGAGCCGAAAGACCAGATTTTCGTAGACGTGAGTTTAATCTTGCGACAACAATGGCAAGGTCTAATTTCGAGATTGGGCCTCCTCCGGGTTCATAGCGTAGTATTTCATGTTCTAACTCTTGGATAGCTTTCTCTGCGACAGGATTTTTGTTAACGTTTTTAACGCGCCCGATCTCTAAAACAATGTTCAACTTTTGTAATGAAGTGTCTGACTGAAGAGATATAAAACCAGGCGCAGGGTCTACACGAATAATAGCTGGGGGACCATCTAAGGGATGCAACTATGTACACATACACATTAAGGCTTCACGGATTGTGTCCCTTCTTTCGTCGGTGATGATACAGGCTTTTGTGTAACTTGTTACAGTTTCACGCACCACAAGAATAGTTTGTAAATTGCGTTTCAAAATATCTGCTGCGAATGAAACACCTATGACATCTGGGGGGTCCTCACTAGTCTGTTTGGATGCGCAGTCTGGGAAAGATCGCAATGAGGCACATAAATGACACTGTGAAGTTACCCGTTCAATGGCACTATGTAGGTCTAACGCAAAGAAGTGCCTTTTCATGACAAGCTCAAGTTGGTGTCTAGTTGGGTGGTCCAGTTTAATATGTAGAGCACTGACTAATCCATCTAGTACGGAGCGTGGGACCACTATAAGTTCTGAAGAGGTTGAGAGGGGGTCACTGCGCTTAACTACTACTAAATTGTCCTTTGCAATAGTGGCTGTTTGTAGGTAACGCTTAACGTCCTTGATGTTGGTGAGTTTTTTTGATGGACGCGTGCCTTGTTTAAGATGAGCACGTGTTCGGCGGAGGTCTGGACAGTCTGACTGGATCTGTAACCATGATGACCGAGTTGTAAATGGTAGACGTGTTGACTTGTTTATGATGTTTTCAATATGTATTGAGCGAACAACCGAGTCTTCTGTGGTGTATATGAATGAGCAAATTTGACAGTTTGGCTCATTGCATTCTGGTGCATTCCTGCTTGAAAAGTCGGATGGCACGTTTGCTGAACCTGCAAGATGGCGGACGCTGAGTTGGTAACGACTAACAATAGACAGGAATGATGTCACTCTCGGGCTAGCTGAGAATTCGCCACGGCATAGTTTTTCCACTGCCTGAACACACGGTTGGCTGTCTGTTAAAACACATGACTTAGATGTAGATTGTATTATGTAGGGACTAAAATGTTTTATTGCGGCTGCAATACTAAGAGCGTCTATCTCACATGGTAGCCAATTTACTTGGTGTTTGCGCAGCTTAGCACTAAAGAATCCAGCTAAGAGCAATTTCTCATTCCTCATAACGTATAATGTTGCTCCAATGCCATGTCGGGATACCGAACCGTCTGTAACTATCCATAACTGGTCAGTGGGCCTAGGTATGGCAATAGATCTGTGGTTAGTAAGAGCTGACTGAGCGTCTCTAAATAGCTTGATGGATGAGTCTGACCAAATGATCTTTTCCTGGGATTTTTTGCCTGCTGATATGTCGTCTAATGGGCTAAGAAATCTTGAATAATGAGGAAGAACTCTTCCAAGAAATTTGTAGGCTCCAACAAACGAACGTAAACCATGGATAGTTTCTGGAATGGCACAGGTTGATATCGTTGCAATACGGTGAGGACTTGCGGACAGTTGACCAGAAGACCAAATCCATCCAAGAATGCTTGTTGTTCTCGGACAAATCACAGTTTTGGGTGCTGATAGGTGTAAACCATTTCTCTGTAGGGCTTTAAGGACGTTTTGCCAGTTGTGTAATAAGTCATCAATTGTGTTGGCCCCGCAATACAGGTCATCGGCTAACTTAGCAACATGGCCATCTTGTACCTGGTCACCAATGATACGGCACATAAGTTCTTCCAGGGCTGTCTCTGACCCGGGCATGCCCATAGCACAGCGAGTATATACGCGTACACCTCGGAATGGAGTTGCAACACCACAATATTTCATAGACTGTTTAGCAAGTGGGATTTGATAAAAGGCGCTGGTGAGGTCTGTCTTGATCAAATATTTCCATTGTCCAATAGCCCTGAGTGTAGAATCAACATCTGGCATTAAGCTTTGCTGGGGTTTGCTATAGCGTCCTACATCTGCAAAGGCAGTCACTAGACGAAAACCTCCGTGTGGCTTTTTGACAAGAAATGAGGGGTTTAACTTTAAGTACTCTACAGTCACACCCACATTCTCGGGCCTGGCAAATACACCCTGTTTCTCTAAATCATCGAATCTTTCCTGCAGTTCTACGAGTTTGTCCTTTGAGTATTGTGGCACTCTACCTTTACGCTGTGGGGGTTCAACAGGTCCCATATTGACAGTAGCCTCAAATTTGCCGGCAGCACCATTATACCCATTAAATGTAGGTGTAAAAACATCACTGTGCTGTGTTAGTAGGTCTCGAAACCTAACTCTGTCTTTTTCTTGGAGTATGTTATCTGGATCAATGGAAACACTTTCAATGTGTAACTGATTGCTTTCACTTTGAGAAGTGTGTGTATTGTGGTCACTCAATGTTTCTGTCTGGGGGCAAGTTGTATTTCTTACAAACCCAACATGATCATGTTGACATATGAGCTTTGGTTCGTTGGTATCATTGACTACTCGTATACGTCCTCCAACAGCTTCAACGATCTGTGGGTATGGCCACTTGCTGTCAACAGGTACTGCTTTTGGTTCAATAGCTACGGTGTCTTCAGGATTTATCTCAGGTGGTAAGTGTATTTCTAGAAAGGCGCCAGGCCATATGACTGTCTTATGTGGCTGTGATCGTAACACAAATGCTTGAGTGCGCCGTACATAATTATTTGGACTTTTTGTATTGTCTGTTCCATAATGTACTTTGTCAACCTCACCTATTGTAATCTCGTGTTTGGCCGGACGTATAGCTATGTCGTTGGCTGTCATGAATGGAATCCCGGCTAACACATCCACATCCAGGTCATTTACGACTAGAGCATCCAGAAACAGTTTGTTATCGCCCCTTGCAAGTGTGATATGAGTTTCCCCAACAATATTTAGGGGTGTGACGCCATCTGCTTGGAGAGCACTTTGTTTAGTCCTGCTAATGGGCACCCCAATTTGATCTGCCACTAACTGTTTGATCATACTGATTTCTGCACCACTATCAATAGTTATTACAACTGGAAACTGTCTAAAGAAGGTCTTCATGGAGGGAGACTGTTTTGTGCTAACGCGCCTAAGTGATGGTGTGACTCGTTGGCTAAAAGTAGGCGCGTCTTGTTCTGTGTCATCGGGAAATGTGACGTCTTCTGGCTCATCCGACTCTAAATTTGTAGTTTGGCGGATTCTACTTGAAGAGGTCATGTATTTTCTGTCTTCATCTGGTAAATACTTGCAGTTGCTCAGAAAGTGCTGATATTTTGGTCGACCAGCTTGTTTACACAGAGGGCAGGATGGAGATCCGCGACTAGGTTTTGAACTTGGAGTGAAAGTCTTTCTGAATGATGAACGCAAGACTCTTGCTTCAGCAAGGGTATGAACTTCATCAATGAGGCTGGGAATGGCAAGGGATATTTCAGGTTTCAACGAAGCCAATGTTCTAGACCTTAAATCTGTGGCATATTTTTGTTTCACAAGAGCTGGTAAACTTGCATGAATAAGTCGGAGCCATGTTATGATGATAAAGTTTTCCACGGTAGGCGTAAGGTCCACATCCGCCGTGGGTACCTCATCGTGATGGCTGATAGTTCCACCTCTCCGAAGTAAACTATCGTCAACAAAACTTGCGAGCCGTTGATATAAGTCTTCTGGTCTCTCCCCAGGTTCTAATTTTATGTTGTCGAAGTCAAGAAAGTGACCACCTGTAGTCTGGAACCCGAAATGTTGACGGATGGTCTGCCAGACAGTATTGATGCTAGTCGAGTTCTTAATGATTGTATTTCTCGATATTATAGGACAATAGTTGGCTATTTGGCCCAACATTAGTTCAAGAAGTGCCACTTTTTGTGCTGCTGTTTTTCCATCATCCCCTGCGTCGTCAGTGAATCCACGAAGTGGTGAGCCCGGTGTTTTCCGACCCAAGTTAGTCCCATCCACAATAAAGGGTGCAAAGTTTGCATCAAGGGATAATGTATACAAAAGGTTTTGTCGCCAGGCTTCAAACGATGAAATTGTCTCCTGTTTGCTCATCGACCATTGTTTTGGGGCTCGAATGTTGTGAGCCATTGTTTTGGTACTGTTTAGTTCTTAACCATGAAGCAAATACCACGGAATTGGTTGCCTTGTCTGTCCTTCGTAATGGAAAATGCCGATTTCTCGTCTGTTTTTGTAGTCTGTAGAGTAAAGCGATTGCGTCGTAAGTACTTTAAGACCGCTGCCACCACGCCATAACGAGAAAGACACCAGACAAATGGTTTAATAAACAGATTGTTTAATCAGTAAAATTACGCGACTTAAACGCGTCAATGGCGGAGAATCAGACAAGGGAAGTAACCGTGTAATAACCAACAAGTATAACATACT